>VZTR01009226.1:57723-68829 GCA_013400775.1 Chaetops frenatus
TATATAAATCAAATAATTCAGTCCTATGAAATTTCATACTGAAGTATCTGACCTTACTCTCCCTTAAAAATCTCAATCTTAAAGAATAGGAATGGAGATATTTCTCTTGTATTTATTATCACAAGCCATTGCTTGTAAGGAAAGGACTAAATCTGCCTGGATCAATTTGTCTGGACCAATTTAATGAAAGGTGTATTTTTGATATGAAATCACATATTGCATCCTTAATAATTTTCTCATATTTCCTTGATAAGAGTAACCTGTGAAATTTGACATGGTGCACAAATGTACAGCATCTATCTGCTAGAAGAATTGAATTTCTACAGGTAAAACCAGCATATGGTTTCTTGGGAGAACAGGGAATTGATTCACCTCTTGCTCTGTTGTTGGATAAGATGTAAAGTTAAATTCCAAGGTGGAGAATCACCCAAGAGGTTGCTCAGACTCCCTCAATACCTGAGATATCTTTGACACCATTGCATAGGTTCTTCTGTACTTTTTTACAGGAGAGTTGATAAATGCATTAAATGCTTAAAATATTTATAGGTTTGGGGACAGGATACTACATTACAAGAAATGAGATCGCTCTCTACAATGCTACAACATATGAAAATTGCAAGTGCCTTGTTCCCCCTCTCAGAAGTGGCGTGTGACAAATTTTCTGTGAAGAATTAAAGTACAGAAATGCTCTGGCAATTGAAAGTTGCAGGTTTTCAGAACCAGTTAATATATATTCTATTTTAAAATAAGTCAATGTGCAAATTGAGGAAACAACATTGCTATCCGTTTTGTCTTTAGTACATTCCAATGTAATGTCAGCTGCTAGGTAAAATTTGACAGTATACATCAATTTGACTATATCAAACTCAATCACAAGAGACTTACTTCCCTGTCAAGAGAGGAATCAAGGTTTTGTGCATGTGGAAAGGGGGTGGTGGAATTGTTCTGGATGCAGGCTGTGTGCACTAACACAGTGTTTAATTATTTAAGTGAATCCAGGAAAGGTGCTGAATATATAGATGTAGATGCCTCTGTTTGCATCAGAGTCTGTGCAAGGTGACCTCTGCAAGTGCAGCTCCAGCTGCACTGGGACACTCCTGGGGGCTGCTTGCTCAATCTCCATGTGAACTTAACCCTGCAGCTCAGCTAATGTGTCACTGAAGGTGAGACAGCTAATGCTTGTCAGCAGTGCACACGGTGTGTTTTGTTTGTCGTCACCCTGTGCAGGCATGGCATCAGCTCCAGCTGTGCTCCAGCTGTGAGAGGGACATTATACCCATGTTGTGAGCCATCAGCTTGCCCACCTTGGGCTGGAAGAGGCACACAAGCTCATGCCAGGGCTGTACAGCAGAGCAGCTGTGCAATCACTGGAGAGCCATGCTGGCTGACAGAGAGGGAACACATTAGAGGTGGGGCCCAGGCCAGGATGCTCTGGGCTTTAAAATGGAAAGCATCAAGAGAACATTATCCATCACCTTAGAGTTTGCATTCACACCAAGCTGTAATTTAGTTGAAGCAGTTGCATTTTTCCAGTGTGGAAAATTGTAGGTTTTGTGTGTTTACATTGTAAACACAGTCACAAAGGATGATCAGGGACTGAGAGAAGGTAGAATTAATAAAAACCTCTCATGGTTGACATTTAATCATCCCTGGTGTTATTCTCTGTAACTCCACTAAGAACATAGTTGCTTCCACTCCCCAAATGGTACAGTGCTTCTAGTTGTCTTTCCTCACACCTGTTTCTGCTTTTTAATTCATTGCAAGACAGCAGCCAGAACTGTGTGTGGATGTTGACTCCCCAGGGCCTTGTCTAGTGGTGTCACTTCTCCTTACACAGCCTTGGTTTGTATTTGCTGTTCTTCTTCCACAGACCCACACAGCAGCAGTAACAGCACATTGTCATCCCCAGAAAGATCAGAGTATCTAAATTTTTCTTCTGTTACACTATTTCCAACTGATAAACTCCCTGTATTCACTAGAAATTTGCATAATTTCCAGGTTCCTGATCTCGCATTGGGACGGTTAATTTTAATCCTGTTTGGTAGTGTCAATCTCCCTTATTTTCAGAACTTTTCCTCCATGATGCTCTGATTGACATTCATTTCACAGCCCTGTTTTCTGTGCCATTGTAAGAGAATGACTTAATATCTGCTCTGAAATGTAATGACGAGAGGCCATACTGGCAAATCTATACCCCTGTAGTTTTCTTTGTAGAGATCCATTGTTTTATCTCCCTTCTGGCTAGTTGGAAGCACATCTTAAAATTTTACTCACTCCTATCTTCACCATTCTCAGAATTTCCTATTGGTACATTATTAAATATTATTAATTATCACATTTTACTGTTTTGCTAAATATTTAATCAAGTATATTTTTTAAAAAATCTACTATTTTAGTAAAAGAGGATAATAGGTTGTTCTATTGTGGTTCACCTTCCCAAAGTACCTGTTGCATGGTCTTCTGTCTAAAGCCTTTCTTGACACTGAAATCAGTTTAAGAGTCCTGTTGTTCAAGTCCCTTTTCTTTGGTCCTGGATGTCAGAGTCTCTGGGTGCTGTTCTGCAGTTGTGCAGCATTACTTTTACTGGAAACATTTGTAAAAAGTCCTTGGCTTCTGGAGCTGCAATTTCACATGCCAGGTCTTTTACTGAGATGTGTGGTGACTGACCATGCCCCCCTTGTTGAGAGACAATTCTTCTTCTTGTCTTGGATGCATTATGGGATAAAAGCTTCAGTTTAATCCCAGCTGTGATGAGCTTTGTTCCCAAGTCTTCATTTCCATTCCATCCTGTTCTTACCTCACTGCTCAACCTCTTCTTTCTATTAAAACTAGAGCAAACTATCTAAATTTGAAGTCTTATTTCTCTGGTCTTTCCCTCATCCAACTGCAAAGCAAACCTACTAGTCCACTCCTTTTTCCATATTACTTATATGATTACTTCACTTTTTATAGTTTATTCCTTATTTTCTCTGTAAAGTATAGCTAAACCTGAATTTTGAGCCCCAAAATGTGTGTAATAGTATTTTTCTTCCTTTCTCCCCCTCTTTGCTGACTTCTAATAGCTTTTTGAAAATGACAGCTTATCTAGCCATTTCTGAAGTCTTTGCAGAATATCCTCTCTTCTCTCATTTTCAATACCTTTTGTATCTTTTACTCAAAAGTATTTCTGGATTTCACATGTTTAATTTCTTCAGTATTTCACACTTTTTCAAGAACTTGTTTAATTTATTTTGCAGATTTCCTTTTTAAATTGACAATGTTCTAGACCTATTTTTATAGAACTCTCCATGTTATTTAAGCTATCATTTTCAGTCGATCCAAGTTTATCTTATATGACCAACTGTACTATAATTTCCTGAGTACCTATCAAACCCACATCTGACACAGTGTTATCTCTAGCAGGTCTGGTGTTTATTTGGCAAGATGTTTGTCATACACCATGTACTAGAATAACTAAGATGTGGCATTAGTTGTTTCATTTACTTCATCTACATTTGGGGAGTCAATGACTCAAAAATAAAATGACTGATACATCCCTGGTAGAGTTTATCTCTCTAGATAATTTGTAGATATTAATCCATTTATAACATCCCACCTGATAGCTGACAAAAAGTACTACTCCAGAAGTGTGGAATTTGATTCTTTATTGTAAATCAAATTGTCACAAGCTGTTCAGTTCTCAGTGTCCTCATCCAACAATTCAAAAAATTCAGTCCTATGCCAGACAATAAAGCCTCTCTGGCCAATATTCACCCCCTTCCTTGTGTACTTATTTTCTCCTGACTATCCACACATTGGGTTTTGGCCTATTGCCACCTTTTCTTTTTTAAAAGCTTATTTTCTAATACTTGTATGTCAGGACCCAAAGACGAGATTGCTTTTCTCTTGAATTTTCTTCATTCGAAGCCCTTTAAAGCAGGTATGTATGTCCAGCCACACTTCGGCTGAAATACAGATGAAAAGATAAGCTACCCAACAGAATAGGATCTTTGGGGAGATGCTGTATAAATAAAGAAATAATTAGCACAATAATTGCTCCTAATACTACATCATAACTGTCACTGGGTCCTCAGCAAAGTAAGACCCACTTAGCTTATTCTTACACAGTCTTTTTCTTGCTTAAATGTCATACAATCACAATACTAATACAAAAAGAGATGTCAGGGATGTGGTTATAATTAGACAACGTTAGGTAGATTATAATACTTCTGTCTAAGATGCTCATGCAAAATGCTGGCTCCAATCTACTCCAGAAAAGGCTGCTTTTCTGCAAAGCAGGTTATATAAAATAAGTAGTTACCATTATAGCATGCCACATTAAAAAATATTATCATCAGAGTGTAAAAAGGGAGGTAACGAGCTGATGATCTTGTAACACCATTAGGTGTTGCCATTTTCAGCTGAGTGCCCGTACAAGAACCCCAACACTCAGAGGTGCTAGGCAAGGACTAGAAATGTGGAAGTCTGGAAATATATGCAATATGCAAACCTTCATAGATAAATTTTGTTATTTCAAAGACAGGTGGTGTCTTGTTGTGAATGGTTTAATTTCATGTCTGATCCCATTAAGATGAAAGGTCTTTCCAAGTGTTATTGGTACTGTACTCATACAGTTTGTTTAATAAGGACAGAGGGCTGAGCAGGCAAAGCTGTTCTTTGGTCTGTACAATTTAAGAGATAGAAATAAAAAACACAGAGGCCCTAGAAAGACAGAGACAATTCTTAAATACATCCCCCCATTATTCTAGAAAATATTAATATGGAAAGAAATGCCTACATACCTGCCAAATCTAAGATGACTGCCTTTTTTTCCCAGATAAAGCATTTTCTAACACTCAGTCCTAAAATTTCAGTCACCCCCCTCTGAATACATTCTGTCTCACCTCCCTTTCTCTATCCTTTATCAGGGATAAGTACAATTCATCACCAACCACATTCTCTTGGCATGTTTGTGGGTACCAAAGCACAGTGGAACAGCCTCTGCATAGCTTCTGACAGAGAATATTAATTCAGAAAAGGAACAGCTACTGAGTCATTATTTCTGAATGGGTACCTTTCTTTCCTATCCATCTAAGGAGCTGAAGCACTCATAAACTTCTCAACATGGGTGCATTTATTAGGCTATTTTAATTAATTTGCTAGCAGCTACCAGCTTATCATTATGTCAGAGGTATTACATATCCTGCCTAACTATTCTAGATTGTTGCTAAGAGCATCTTTATATGTGATGCCTGTTGCTTAAAAACAAATCCATGGCTCAGGGAATCTCCAAGAGACTCCTTGGGACTGAGGATGTGCTGGGTATGTGGACTCCATGAGAACCTCCAAAAGGCAAAGCTGGGAGAGCTGGAAACATAGCCTGAGAGGAGGCAAGACAGCTGCTCTCCCACCTTGCACACCTCCAGGTATAGAGGATGAAATTGTATCTCGTGGTTGCAGCTTGAGCCAGGATCAAATTATGTTATTTTATTTGTCATGTTGGTGTATAACTGTAGGTTAGGCATCTCCATCCTTCTTTTCATAAAGGGAAATGTAAGGAACAGGGGCAGAGGTAATCTGGTGGCCAAGCTGTGGTCAGTCTGGAAGGTGGGAGACAACCTCTGGGTGGTTGATTGGCTGCTCCTCCATGGCTGCAGGTCAGAGACCCTGAATGAACCCCTGTTGCATTCCTCTTGGTGGTGCTCAGCAGATGAAGGAGGAAAGCTTGCTAGGCAGTCTGCAGCAGAATCTCTGCTTACTCTATAGCTGTGCTGATGACCTGGCTCCCATCCTAATTCGGTGTTACCTCCTCATGCTGCAGTGCAGTATTCTTCCCCATATGCACAAGACAGAGGTGTGTACATGGAGAAGTACGGCCTTTTATTGGCATTGAGCCTAAGTTACTCCAGAATTGAAAACATGTAATTTAAAGAGCTTTAACTGAAATGAATTGGAGCTTTAAATTAGGTGTGTTTGTATGGGACCCTTAACTGATGAAGTTTATGCAAGCCACTACTCATCACACAGCAGGTAATACATGACATAGGAATGTACAGACCAGCTGGTAGAAGGAAAAAAGTTACAGAGCTGAGTGTCCCTACAATGATTTATGTAAAAGACAGAGGGCTGGGATCCTTTTCCAAATTTCCAGAGAGGTTTTGCTAGCAACCAGCTTTCTCTAGTTCTGATGGGTATCACCTTCCCAGCCTCTCTTCTCAGTCTCTGCTTGCTCTAATGAGATTAGAAGGGAAGAATACCCATAAAATACTTCCTGAGACAAAACACTAAGAACAGCTATGGTTTGGGCAGTTGGAATTTTAAAATGTTTTATAATTACTGTATCTCTCTGCAAGATCAGTAGTACTTACAGCTTTTGTAAAGAGAAACATTACTACCCATCCCTGAAGGCTTGTACAGAACACCATACAGAATATGTTTTTTGATGCAACTGATGCAAGTTCTGTATGTTTGTTTTGTTAAGAAAGTCCTAAAATGTATTACATGAAATTAACTTGTACCTGTAAATTCAGCAGTGCAAGATGGATGAAGATGAGTAAGTTTTCTACTGATTCAATGTCCCTAGGTTCATGAAAGATGAATGGTATATACATCAGCTATGTTAACATATTTCAGCTCTATTCAGCATAAAATGATACCTTTAGTCACAACAGAGCAACTTTGTAGAGGGATGAGGTCAGATAAATGACTAGTAAATAAAATGCTTTTGCGTTTCCAAAAAAGCTTGCTACCACCCATTGCAAGAGCGTAGTAGGAAGTCTGAATCATTTCACAGGAAAAGACAATGTTCTATCATAGTCTGGAAACTGCCAAAGACAGAGGTGAATAAAGATAGAGTAATTTCACACATGAAAGGAGTAGAAGGTCATGATACTATGACTAGCATCACAACATGACCTTTTGGGTTTTCTTCTAGGTACAGTAGGAATCATTTTGAGCCCTCCTTTGGCAAAGATGAAATGTTGATCAAAGTGTTCTCAGATATTTTTGCAGAAAACTACTGAGTTGATTTCCACTGATATTCTTTTCAGAACTTTCTGATCTGAAAGATCTTTCTGTTTGGTTGGGTTTTGTAGTTTGTTTGTTTGTTTTTAACAATTCCAGTATTTGATGGAAGTCTATCCTTGTAAAAATTGGGCTGGAGATAGAAGGAGGAACTTGAAAGTCAGATTTAATTTCTTCAAATATCTCTCTTCCTTCACAGTTCTGTCCTTTTTCATTTTGCCACTGAGAATGGATGAAGATAAAAAGGTATGTTTCCAACCAGAAGTTATTTTTAAAAAACCCAAACCAGCAGGTTCTGGAGGTACAAATCACAGATAATAACCAAGCAGGGTAAGAAACAGACCCTGCTGCCCTGATTCCCCTCTCAGCTACTAAGAGTAGACTCTCCAGCCCATCCTGTATCAGCACTGGTCTCACACCAGCTTGCAGAGGAGCCTGTCCCTCAGGACTGTCTGAAACTGCCTTCCAGCCTGGAATTGGGCTGGGGCTGCTTTCTGTCAGGGGAGGAGCAGGAGAGGTGGGAAAGGGAGTTGCTATCATGATGCCTCCTTCTCAAGCTGCACCATGCCGTTGGGCCTTGCTTTCCCTGCTCCCCATCCCCATCAGCCCCAGGCAGAGCAGGTGTCCAGGCTCCCCTTTCCAGAGGGAGCAGCCAGTGCCACAGCACTGCCCCTGCAGTGGGGAATGGCTCTGTGGCTCTGTGTCTCTCCCTTGGGACATGGGGCCTGGGCTTCCTTGGGTGCACAGGACTCCCTGGAACAGCACTAGTGACATCTTTGGGGAGGAGTTCTAAGTGTGAGGAAACAGCTCAGATAACCTGACACTAGAAGTGAAAAAATAATTTGAAATGGATAATGTACTGATGACTTTCATCTCTCCCTGATTACAAATTGTCCATAAAAAAGAACCATTTTTTTCAAATATTCTCTTCTAGAAACACCAGGCTACTGTGAATAATTCATGAGGTACAACTTGTTCTTGTGTTACTTGTTTTAAATATTTAGTACTCAAAATATGAGTTGTTTTGATTGAACACACATGCCATGTGGTGCAGCTCTGTCATGCCCACACCCAGCACTCAGGTCTGCAGCAAGGATGCTGATGGCAGTGGGCTCAAGGAGCTTCCTGGAGGATTTTCTTCCAGCTTGTCCTCTGTGGAGTTTAGCAGTTTTCCTGCATGTACCCAATGAAAAACACAGAGGGATGGAAACAAACCCAGCAGCTATGACCAAGACTTAGCAGAATTATGAAAGCCTGTCCTTGATGTACAAGCTGGAGACACAGGTAGTTTTCTACCAGGGTCTGTTCTGGTTCTTTATGAGAACATTAAAAAATTTCCACAATGCAAGGTAAACCCAACTTGAATCACATCTATGCCTTCTTTAAAGATGTTGCATTACAATGTTTTGCACAGGTGCTGAAACCCAGAAGACCTGTCTCTCCTTCCCCTTTCCCCTTCTCCAAAAGTAACTTTGGAACTCCTGGCTCCTCACCATAACTAGGGAATCTTCAGGAATGGTGATAATAACTCAGCCTGTCTCCTGAGCATTGTGAGCTGGACTTTGTTGTGACACATGAAGACACTTAACTTTCCTCATAGTCTCAAAGCTTATCCAAGGCCGATATTTTCCTCCTTTTTCATGCTAATATCATTTATACTATGTACCTGCTCACAACTATTAACTCTGCAAAGCTTTCCCAGGTCTCTGGAGCTGTATCACAGATACTGTTCTGTTCTCTTAGTTTCTTATGCTGGAGCTGTTTCACTCCTATAAATAAGAAAAAGTTTACCAGAGCAGGACTTTGAACAAGACAGGAACTTGGCAAACAGCTAGAGATTGTGAAAATCACCAGGTCATTGTGTCTTTCCTGGATTCTGATGAAAATAATTTTTGTTAAACATTCCTGATCTATTTTGCATACTATGTACTTCTCTTTCTACAGAGAGGCTTCGGGACAGCACCATACCTCTTTCACTGTCATTCTGTCTGAAAGAGGGAAAAATTACTGCTCTCTGCACATGTTGCATTATCACAGCATTGAGGAAGGGCATTGGACAATGGATAATCCTACAAAGTTAAGCTAAATATATATCTGCATATGTCTGTAATAGCAAATTAAATGGCAAGTAAGGGAGATTTTTCAGAAACCCTTGATGTAACTGGGTTTTTCAACTGCAGGGTGAATCAGCCTCAAGATATTTTTCTTCCCTAGATTTTGGAGAATTTTTCCTGCACTTGTGGGTTGTAGTACCATGTCCTCCATATGCTTCAGTGGAACATGTGAAATGGGACACATTCTTCTGGGTTCCATATACGTGCCTATCTTGGTTAACTGCACCATGTCAGGATGAGGACTTTTCCAATCCAGAGGATGCAGGAGTGATTTTTCTGGTGAGCATCTTTAGACTGCTCAGACTGGTTAAAGAATACCAATCTGGGAAAGACTCCCATGCCAGCAATTCCAGTTATTCCATGCAAAGATATTGTAGAGCTTGTTTGTAGCCCTGTAGAAGGATTAGACATGGTATTTGCTCCAGCAGCACATGCTGCATGGCTGTGGTTATTTCATACATTCCCCCTGATTTGCAGATAAGAAGGCAGGGGTACACACTTCCACACTTGGGAGTGTAAGCTTGTTGTATAAATCCATACTGAAAATTCAAAATAAACAACTGATGTTCAGAGGTGTGCTGTTTCTTTGCTGTCATAGATGTAATACCACTCAAAATTAAATGTATAACTGTCAGTCCCTGTGTTTAAAAACATTGGTCCTAGCCACCCTTCAGTTCAGATGAAGAATCTGCCAAAAGCCATGAGAACAGTTATGAAAAGAGCTGAGAATAGAAAAGAGCCTCCTGACTTGGTGTCTGATTCACTCACTTTGGTCTGGTGTTATGTAAGGAAGCCAAGTGAGCTGTTGGTGCCTTAGTTAGCATTCTGTGGCTCCAGGCTGCACTGATCTCATTTAGGGTAGCACAGAAATTCCTGTGTTTTTGGCCTCAGCATATGGATTTGCAAAGCTGAACTAGAACTATCTTCTGAGGGAAAAAAGGCAATTATTTTATTCTTTTTGTATCTTCTTTACTCTCATATCTCTTTTGCTGACTTCTAAAAGCTGGAGATAGTGTCTGCAATGACCTAAACCTGCTGATGACTACACAGTTTGAGTGAGAACCAAATGGTTTGAGTTCTATATTTTTTTAGGATTTAAATTGGTTGTCCACACAATCTGATTAAAACAAGTTGCTGTGACAGCCTCAGATGAGGGTTTGACCACATTATTATCACTGTCTTCAGTATACCTTTGTCTGGAAGATTCTGTACTTAAGTTTGCCAGCATCCAAAGTAAGGTAAAGTACTCAATTTAACAATTCTTTCCCACATGCTATTGATCTGCTACAAAGAAATTGGTTTTTTGCTTCAAGGGACACTGCTGCTTACTTTCAAGGAGAAACTAATTTCAACCTAATCACTAAAATTTGCATGTATAGTACATATTGCAATTAGAGTACTCAGTATTGTTAAAGGGAAAAGACTTTTGGGTCTGGAGTTTTGGAATACTTTGAAGAAGGCAGAAAGAAATGTCTTAATCCTGATTTCCTTGGGGAAAATTGTTGGAAAAAGGAGAATGGAGAAGGGGATTATCTAATAAAATGAGGAGAATAGGAGAAGGTGAAAAGTCTGTCTTTGGTAAGGATGTTCCATGAGGCAGATGTCACTTGTGGATGACTCTTTTTCTGACATGTTTTCTATTGGAAAGCCAAGCCTCAGAGACTTGCCTCACTTAAAAATCTTTACAGATAAAATGATAAAAGATTCTTCACACTTGTGCCCAGGATATTTTCACACTGCTGTTCCTGGGCATCTCTGCACATCAGATGCCATGCAAGGAGTAGTCAAACTTTCATTCTCCACTGCCCAAGTGGTAGGAACTCTGTAGCAGAGCTGCAACCAGGAAAAGAGATGGCATGTCTAAAATTTTTGTTTGACTTGGCTTCAAATGTAAAACTTAAGAAAAATGGAAAGAACATTTTATTTCAACTTTATTCTATATAATTTTACTTAGATAAGACAGAAATTATTTCATTTTTGAGAGGGGAGA
>VZTR01009226.1:68846-81431 GCA_013400775.1 Chaetops frenatus
CATTGTCTTTCACATGGCACACCCACTCACAGCCTTCCTGAAGGCTTGGATTCCAACTGCTTCTCATTTTCCAGTGAAAAACTGTCCTACAGAAATATTTTGGAGAAATGGTGCTAGACAGTAAAGTTGAAACTCATAATTGAATGAAGAAGGAAGATGCTCTCTGCCACTTTCTACCCGTAGCAGGAAAACTTCATTTTGCATGAGTATTTTTAGCCTTTAACCTTGCCACGAGACTGCTAGAGCAACACAGTTGGTGAGAAAAGCAACATAAAAGGTGCTGTCAGCCTGTCTTCCTACCCACGGAGTTAACACTGGGGAAATGATTTTTTGGGGAATATTCAGTGATCCCACGTTGGCAGTGCTGCTTCCTCTTTCAGTGCTAAGTGTCCTTAGAATGGCTAATCCACCTGCATGGAACACTGTTTGGCCAGATTGGTATCAACCCACACCTCTGACCTCACAGAAACCTTTGCAACAGCTCTTTCTACGAGCTAAAAAAAAAAAAGAGGAATGAAAATCACTATGAAATTTAATTTCTAATTACAGAAGAAAGCAGCCTGTGCAATGCTTGTTGCAGAGGACTTCTTTAAGTTGCAGAAGACTTAAGACTTCTTTAAGTAGAGCAATCCTCAGCACCCTAAAAAGGGTTAACATAGAACTGATTCACAGGCTGTTTAAGCTAGTGGGAGATTTTCATTTTGAAAAAGCTCAGTTTGAGGTCACAGGTGAGAATTACTGAACAACTGGACCAGAAAGATGAGGATAGAAAAAGATATATTCCTGAAGAGGGAGATGCATGGAAGTCTGCCTCAGAGCACCAGAGCATTCAAAGTAGGATTCTCATGTTCAAAGCATGAGAAGAAACAGAGCAGAGGGAATGGAAGGGGGTAGCCAGAGAAACAGAGCTCAGTTATGGTGCTTCAGTGGAGAGAGGAAAGTCTTGCTGCACCCAGCCTGGGGTCATTCATCACCTCCTTTCCCTAAAAGGGCCAAAGAGACCAACAAAGGGCTGTGATTATCAGACAGTGCTTTTCATATTCCCCCAAATTCCCTCTGACCTCATTGAATTGTGACCGAGCTGGACCTAGAGGAAGTGGGGAAAACAGAACTCCTGTCAGCCTGTTGTTCCAGAATCTGCTGTTTTTCAAAGGATGAACCAGCAGTTCATTCTCATACCCTTTTCACGTGACACCTTAACCTGAACAATGCTGCCCAACATTAGATCTCATGGCTTACAGGATTTTAAGGGATGGTCTTGCTCCATGACAGTCAAAAAGACATAACTTTCGTTCCCCAGATGGCCTGATGAGATAAATTTTCTGCAAGTCTTTCCTTCACATTTGTCTTCCTCCTTGACTCATTTCCTTGTGTTGTGCTTTAAGTAGGATGAAACAAACACCGTTAGCAAATCTTACATTTTGTGCCCTGACCACTGGCAGATGATACTTTTTAATGGGTTCAGTCTTCCTTCACGACAGGGTTAGTAGGAAAAAATCACCTGTACCATGAATTATATAATTATAAGCTTTTAGTTTATAACAGTTTATTTAGAGCAGGATGCTGGATCTCAGATTTTCCCAGCCTGAGGAAGGTGGGTTTGCAACTATTAGGACAGCTACCCCTGGAGCCTGTTTACACGTGCATGAGGGGATAAGGCTGTCTCATTTTAAGGAATATGAGGAGGAAGAGGAGTGGGAAGGAGGATTTGACAGTTTTTTGTCAAGTCTTCAGGTAGGAGTGATGTGGCAAGGGGCTGATAGTGATGTTTTCTTTTCTCAGGGAGATGGAAGCTTCTTGGTCACCTAACCCAAAATACTGAGGCTTCATCCAGTTAAGGTGGTGTCTACCTCTTTAATAGGACTGTGACTCAGTGAGCAGCTGATGATGATGGTTGCTTCTTTCTGACTATAGAACTACAATCCTTATCAAAGGCATAAATTACTATTATTTTCTTACCAGATTGAACATCTTTCTTAAATATATGAAAGAAAAATTGTAGGTTGTCTAATGAATTTTCTTCTTGGAAAAACTGCCTATTCTTAACCTACAAGTTCAATGAAAGTTCAAAAGTTTATCAGTACAAAGACTCTATTCTAATAATTTATCTGTCATCTTCTTGGCTCATATTTTGATACTTTGAATTAAGAGATATTTTTGTTCTGCCTCCATGTAAAAGTAATAAAACAGCACTTTTCACAGGCATATCACGATATCTATTGATTATAAGCAAACTACAGATAGTGTTAGTATTAGAGAGCTCCTGTGTAAGACAATTTGTCAATCACCAAAGCAAACTGACACTGACTGCCACAGGACATTATTTTCCTCAGCCAATATAACTCCAACAGGTATTACCCTACGAAGAATTGACATGAGGCAATGCTCATGAACAACAGATTTGAAGGTAAATGAGATTGGGTTTTTTCAGGCAAATCAGAAAAAAGTTTTCAGACTTCATGGGCTCAGTGACTCCCACTCACAGAGAACTAAAAGGGATACTGGCTGTAGTCTCAGTGCTATTGGTTAAACAGCCTGCTCTGGAAAATGTGAGAGAGCAGGAAAAAGCAAAGTCAGAGAGCAGGCAAGAGCAAAGTATCTATCTCTATGAACTGGGGTAAAACGAAGAGTTCAGAACCATAGAGTTCCCAGGTTATTCTTAGATAGTGAAAACTGCTGAAAAGACTAACACAGGTTTTAATTTATAGGTGCATAGAAGGAAGCATAGATTTGTCAAGAGTAAACAATGTCTGTTAGTCTTAGACCACTTGATAAAGAGTTTTCAGGCAGAGAAACAGGGATAATTTGGTATTTTTTTGTTAGGGAGATTTTTATGCCAGTTCATACTACATTTTTTCTAGCATGACTAAGTAAGAATGACCTGGATGAGGCAGCCCTTAAAATGGGGCCAATATTGTCTGGGTGACAAAAAATAGCCAGGAGGTACTACTAAAACAAATTTTAGGTGATGATGTTCTGCAGCAGTCAATCCCTGGTCCAGTTCTCTTCAATATTTTCAATAACCAGCTACAGGGGAGAAAACGAAGCATGTTTAATCGATTTTCTGAAATTAGAACAGATAACTTGGAAAATAAAGCTAAAATTGAGTGTTATTCTGACAACAGGGGAAGATGCTTTGAAAAAGCAGAATGCCAATGTAAAATGCAAGGTACTGTTCTTTGGAAGGCTTCATCAACTCCTTCTGGACAATATGTCCAGCACAGAGCTGGACAAACACATGGTGTGATGGGAGAGCAGCTGGCTCATGGGTCAGGCACAAGGGCTTACAGTGAACGGGGTGACATCAGACTGGGGACCTGTCACTAGGGGGGTTCCACAGGGCTCCACCTGAGGCTCTGTGCTCTTCAAGATCTGCATAAAAAGAGACACTCAGACTGAACTGTAAGGAAGGTTGTCCCAAAACAGGATGCATGCCTGTGCATCCTGCACACAACCCATGGGCTGCTAGCTGGTGGAGTTGTGTACTTTGAGAGAGAAGGAAGATGTCAAATAGTGTCAACAGCTGCTTCATTAAAGAAAAAGGCAGAATTCCCTATGAAGCCTAATTATATTCCTTCCAACCCTAGTCTTACTAACATCAACCTTGGCAGTTTTTTCTAAAGCCAGGGGTAGCCTATCTGCATAATCTGTGTAAAATCAGTCAGAACAGCCTGAACTGAACTTTCTTTAAAATAGTAGATTGGATTGAAAGCCATAGCTAGAGAAGAGGTAAAATTTTTATTGGATGAAACATTCGCTGCACTTCTTGAGCTGCGACTTAATATCTGGGACCAAAATTTATTTGATTATACGAGTTGCTTTGTTTTGTTTGTTTGGGGTTTTTTTTGTTTGGTTGGGGTTTTTTGCCTTTTTTTGTTTGTTTGTTTTTTGTTTTGTTTTGTTTTGGTTTAGTTTGGTGTGGTCTGGTTTGGTTTTTTTTGAGAAAAACATTGATATGAGGCTGACAGTTACTTCATGATGGATTGCTGAAGAAAAGCGAAACTTTGAGATGTTCTTCAGGAGAGACGGGCCTTGCAGAAAAAAATTTCAGAGTGGAAGTTTTTCAGTCTAGAGAGACATCCGTAGTTATGGAAGGGGTGTTTCTAAACTCTTTTAAAGATACTTTTTCACAGCTCATGTATAATAAACACATTTTCTCAAGACAGATATTTTGGAGTGAAGTCAGCAGAAGAATGCTGCTGCAGACTTTGGGTGAGTGAGAGGCGTGTGGCTTGCATTTCTTTCTCTGACTCATGTCAACAAAAAAGATTTTAGTGTGCTGATGGTATATTGCTCCCCTAAATGGAGTGTGGATTACATTACTTCCTATATGGCTTCCTGAAGAGAAAGCTCTTCAAGAAAGTATTATAAATTCAAAAAAATGCATTTTAAAGTTAGTTTCTTATTTTGAAACATGGTAACTTGGTTCACCTTCTAGACTAATACCAGAAATATAAACCAAATGGGCATCATTACTTGGTTCAGCACTTGTGTATGGTGTAATAAAACACTGCCATTTAGTGTGGAAAAAAGTAATTTTTTGCTGTATGCAGTAACATGGAACAACATTATGTAGCAAGTTCATTGCCTCTGACCTCATGCTTCCTAAATGGCATCAATAAGTACTGAAGGTGCCTGTGACATCTTTTTGGTATCTCAGATTACACATTTCTAGAGTTTAGGGAATGCCTGACCAGGACTGAACTTCTCTAGCACATCACCTTTTTTTCCAGAACATGTTGTTCTTGGGTCTCTCCCAAAATATAAACAGGGAGGGTCCAGTGTTTCTGTTGATGCTCTTTTTCTTTTGCTTGGGCAATTCAACTTTTGCTTTGAATGCAAACTTAACGATATCATCACCTAAAGCTGTTTATTATTTAGTGTTCATCCCTCAAGAAACGTAAAGAATGTTCTAGAAAATTCCAATAAATTCTAGTAGAGTCAGACAATGTTAAATCAACCTGTTTGTTTTGGATACTTCTTTGTCTTTTCTATTTATTGGTGTTCAGACTTTTCATAAAATGGCAAAACACAGTTAAGAACACTCTTTTTCTCTGTCCCCAATTTATTACCATTTCCTGAATGCACTGTCCTGTTATTCTTTAATATACTGGAAAACTTGGCTTGAATATGAGCAGAAAATTACCCTAAGTGGATGGTTTTGTCAATTGGAAATTACTTATTTTGTAAAGGGCTTAGTCCTGTAAATTACTGAATGTTGACAAGCAAGGACTGATGATGTTCAGCTTTCACTGAGTGGCTGAGAACACTTAGTAACTTGCAGTACTCAATCAAAATTAGCAGAGAGGAGTCATTTCAAGTAAAGTAAAAAATACAAAGTAATACCTTCTCTGGCATCTTTATTCTTTTATCACTCTATAAAACCTGAATGCTGTGTGGAAATTATACCTTTTCAGATATATCAACTTTTTTTCCAAAGTTTAGACACATTCATAAATTGTGAAATATTTGCCACATTCTGTTCATACTTGTAAGGTTGTGACTAAGATAAATAGATTTTAGAGAAACATTAGAGTGGGAGTTTGTGGGAGGAATTTAATTCGTATTTTTAGCAGAGAGAATTTTAAAATCTTGTTGAATTTTGTGCTTGATTCCATTAGAAGGGGATGTGACAATGGATCCTGTAGAATATACATCCTTATAGCACAGCACAATTAGAATAGGTATGAAATGGAATATATCATGGAAAACTAGTGACTAACATCTGAGGAAAACAACTTTAAATCCTGACATTTAGAAGCATGGCAAATGGATGCTGATGGCAACAAGATTTTAAATAACTTCGAAAGGGTGTAAGACTTGGCCCAGTTTCTCTCTGAGCTATTGACAGGGCTCCCAGTGCATGTTAATGAGAACTGGATAAGACACCGAATTCTGGATATTTTATCTGGCACACCATGAGTCGCCACAGTGGCACAGCTCTGCCAGAACCATGTGCTGTGCAGTCTGTTCCTTCAAGACACTGCCACTCCCACTGACCTCTGCCTGGTTGCTTCAGAGACCCGTGGCTGAGCCAAAGCAAGACTTCTTCATGTGTATTTCTGCTGCAGTGATAGATTTATTTTGAGGAAGGTGAAGATCATATTTGGAAAGCATGAATGAGATTTCAATGGGATGGAGATTGGAAGTCACTGTGAGGGAGAATAGACCAGGAAGAAATAGGGCATCCAGCTGAAGCATTAAGGTCTTTGCACAAGTGGTATGAGTGATATAGGTATAATCTGATCCAAAGACATGCACGTCTCTTGGTAGGATAGGAATGACTACAAGCATAGGAATAAATTATCTCAAAGGTGAGCTCTGGAGGGACAGCAAGATATAAATAGAGAAAGAAACTGTGCAGTCTTATGCAGGAATCAAGGAGAGGAGTCAAGAAATCCCAGGCTGGGGAAGGCTGGAGATGGTATCAACAGGCATGGAAATCAAAAGGTATGAGAGGGTTTGGCAGAAAACATTTAGAGTTTTATGTAACTCTATCCTCTGTTGTTTACATCCAGCTGTAAAAGAGTAAAGCTGAATTTGGGGCATGACTGTAATGTTTAGTAGACTGAGTATTGTAGCCACAAGACAGTGACTTTACTGGGGAATGAACACAGGAAGAAAGCTATTATTCCAAACTAAATAGCTAATCATAAAAGCAATAGAAACAGGCCTGTAAATAAATCATACTTTTTACACATGTGATCAGTTTTGCCAGGACAATATGTTTTCTAACCCTTGAAATGGTGTTAATTGGGTTCCTTAGGAAACCTTGATACAAAAACCTCAGACCGTGACACAGACTCAAAATTTGTACTTTTCCCATGGCTGCTGGTAGGGTACTCTACAAACTAAACCCCATGTGCAATGTACTGCTCATTCATTTTTGTTTCTCAGTTGGGCTGTGACATTGAGCTTTCTTTACCCTCCCATGTGCTCAATAACACTTCCAGCTTTCCTTGGCCTGGGAATTCCTGGCAACAGCAGTTGGAAAGAGGACACTTGAGATGGTCCTTTGCAGCCAACTTTAGAGGCTGGGGTGCTCTTAGGATGAAGGCCCATTATGCCATGCCCAGGAAACAACTGTGCCACTCACTACTAGAGCAGTCTGTGCACTGGGCTCCCTTGCTGGCTAACATGGCTTGGGCACAGCTGTTTGCACTGGAAAGTCGAAAAGAGGAAGGGTGTCCTGCAGTGCCTTAATGCTGAGGTCACCATTCCAAGCGTGGTGCTTAGGCCCTCTCTTCCCTCAGGCATGATCAGAGCAGGCAGTGTTGTAATGTTGGTTTATAGACATAAGGCATGTATTTGACAAGAAAAAGAACGGTTTGTTGTTTAGTGCTAGTTAGGTGACACTTCCAAGTCCTACTCAGATGTTGCTGTTAAGAGATTTGCCCATGCAGTCTGGAGCTGGAGACAAGACGCAACACTCAGCAAAGTGCAACAGTGTTGAGCTCACCTGTGCTGTTCCTCCTTTTAATGTCCTGTGCCTTTAACTGGAATGATTGCATTCACTCTAAGATCATTGGCTGAGAATACCTGTCAAGGAGTAATGGATATTTGCGGAGCAACCATGTTAATCAGCTTGTTTCAGTCTGCTTGTATACGTGATTGCATGACGTGCCTCACTTAGCATTCGTGAAAAAAGTGTCAGGAGCCACAGGGAGAATAGAAAAGCCTCTTGGGAATACCTGTGAAGTGCTGCAGTGTAGGAAGGACAGTGTGCTGTGACCCCTGTGAGCAGACAGCAGTCACTTCCAGGAAGTAGGTTTCCTCTCTGGAGGGATTATGTTGGATGTGTTGGCTTTGTTTGGTTAGGTAGATACTGCATCTTCTGCTTGTAGGTGGTGGTGACTGCCTGGAGTGGAAGAGCTGAGAAGTCAGGAAAGGGAGCAAAGCACATCAGCAGCAGGATGTCTGCTGTGCTCTGGCCCCTCTGCACTTAGGTTAAGTGTTAAATCCTCATCTTGAGCTTTTCCATTGCACATTTATTTCAAATGCATGTTTTGAAGGGCATTTTGTAATGATTTTATCCAGATTCATATTATTTGCAATCCAAAGGGAATGCATGCATTCTTTGACAGACAAATAGAGAATATATCTGAGGACAAAACAAAAGAATGATTACAGCCTGTACGTTCCGTACCCATTACTGAATTCCCAAGGCTCTTTCTGTTTGTGTGGGTGCTTTTTCTTCTGCTGTCTCTGGCTGGACTGAGTGTAAACTCAGCAGTGAATAACAGTGGTTAAAATGGATAAGATTAAATTCTTGACGTAACATAGCATTCTTGGAAGATTCCTGGTTTCAAACTTAGATTCAAGTGAAAGCTACCAAAGGAACACCTCCCAGTTTTCTCAAGTAGATATTTTATCAGCACATCAGAGATTTGCATATTCAAACTCCATAGGTGCTCTTCTGATCTCATTTTGATTCCAGGTAAGCTCAAATTCATTGTGTAATCAAAAAAGGGTGTTTGCACAAAGTGGATAGAAAAAGTGTTGTTTCTACAGCACATTATGGTTTACACTGCTCAGGAGACAGCATTCATATCCCATAAAAAAGCATTATCTGAACCTTACTGTGCAGGCCAGAAAAACCAACATTGTGCCTTTAAAAGAGATGTCTTATTCCTGAATATTTTCTCTCTCACATTTCCCTACCGACAAAGTGACTTTTGTTTATCAGCAAATCCACTCAGCCCCCTAATGACGACCTAGAGTAAATATCTGACATGCACGGCTTTCAAGGTCCTCTTTGTTTAGGCACATATTGTTCATTTCTTTGTCTTTTGTATACTGCCAAAAGGAAAGGCAAACGATACAAGGCATGTTTTACATTATCAGTTGTGGCAGAGTTTATGCCTGTGTATATCTGATCCTCTCTTATTGCATTACAAGTGATAAACTGCTGAGCATACAGCGGTCATTAATGTTAGGGTGCATTTTCACACTGGATTTTTAATTTTAAATGTATGTGATGCAAGATACCCAGCTGTTGAGGTTCCTAGTAATTTTCAAAACTTGTGGAAATCTTATATAATAAAAAATTTCTTCCTAATATCCACTGCTCAACTAGTTTTAAAATATGAATGCCTACTCTGTTTGCGTTAGGTAAGAGCTGTTTTCCTGCCTGCCCAGTTTCACCGCTCAATCACCTGTGTCAGTTTTGGAGTGACCTATCTCATCAAGCACACCCCCAATTGCTACTCACCAGTGCCAAACAAAGAAGCAACATTGAAACCTGTTAGATGTCAGACAACACAGGGGGAGAGAGGGATTGGAAAATACCCATAAAAATAGAAAAAAGCCAGGTATAGATGTTCCTGTAAAATACATGTGTATCCGAGTGCACCTCTGTCCTTGTCAGAGTTTTCTGTCTTGAGAGAACTTTATAAAATCAATATAGAACTTTGAAGGAGTTAAAAATAACATAGGGACTATGTGCCTTTTTTGTCCTGGACTTTAGATTTCTCTGCTGCATGGCAGGACCTGGTGTCATATACACTACTTGTTTTGTCTGACAGAGGAAGCTGAAGCCTCAAACATAAATCTATCAATGAAGCAACTTGCTGCCTTGCCTTTCAGCTCTGCATCTGGCAAACAAAAACAAGATTTCAAAGTTTACTGAGAAAAAAGTGAACTGGGAAATGTTTACAGCAAAGGCTGTGCCTCAGCCTAATATCACCCAGAGAGCTGAACCATCAGCACGGCTGAGGTTGCTGAACACTTCCTGGCCAAGGTACTGGTTTTCAGCCTCTCACAGCTGAAGGCACATATGATGCCTTCAGGTGCTTAGTTTTCAGCAGGTGAGAGGCAATATTTAAAGATGTTGTCTTTTTCTATGCAGGCCTTTACAATAATCTTGACCCCTAGATTCCAAGACTGGCACAACATACAACTGCATGGCCTCTTCAGAGGACCACTTCCAAAGTGCCAAAAGTGGTTTTTCCCCTCCTCTATGGGGTCACCTCATTCTTTCCTCCAAGACAGAGGGAGGGCTACCTCACTTCAAGCACTACAGAACCAGATCAGTATTTCCTTTACCACGGCAATTGTGCTTTAATTGCAATGATCTGAGCATCTCTAACCCTAACCCCCCCAGCTGGGATCTTCATCTGGTCCCTGGGGGGGCGGAGGGTGGGTGGTGGCAGAGACCCCAGGGACCCAGGACTCTGTGTTGCACAGCCACATTCTGCACGCCCTGTGTGTGGGAGAGGCTACAGCCACATATCCACAGTCGGCTCTGCAGCTGCGGGTGGGGTTTGAATGATCTCACTGTTTTTTATCCTGCTCCTTACAGCTCCTGCAGCGCAGCTGGGCTGCCTCACAGGGGATGCAAGGTCTTACTCGTTCCATCCTTTCAGTGTAGGAGGACACTGGTGTTAAGCGTGGCGCAGGACATGGGAACTGTGTGGTGGGCAGCCTCCAGGATGCTGCAAGACATTATGCAATTAGCTTTTTTTGTCACTTTCTGTGGCTGCACCAATCCTCACCAGTCCAGCTGCGCAGCTCTCCAGGAAGGGAAAAGATGACAGGTTATTTGCAGGGCTGTATAGTGTTATCTTCAGCTCCACTTCAGAGTTACACTTCCCTGGGTGTTACATCTCATTTCGAAGTCCCTGTCTCCCTTTTATCATGCCCCAGTTCCCTGAATGACTGTGTCAGCACCTACTTGCTGTTATGTGTCACCTACACTGGGATGCTGCATTGTTGTGCCCCAGTTGTGTGTCTGACAGCAGCCTAATCTCATCATCACAAAGCACAGAGCCTGCTACCTGTCCAGATACTTGACCTGCTGACCACTTTGGCATTCTGCTGTCCCATCTCAACTTTCTCAGTAGCCAGCTTGGATGTGCCTGACTGACACAACAGGCTCAGCATCTGATGTAGCTACAGCACACCCATACTTCCCTCTAAAAAAGTCCATGGGCACAACTAAAGAAAAGTAACATCTAAAGTAAGTTTACTACTGTGGTAATTCCCTTCTAGCCCTTAACCACTTCACTTTCCCCTGGGGTCCAATGGTTTGCATGTTTATTGAAGGATATGGAGACTACAGCCCCTCCCCAAAAGGTGCTCTGGCTGGCAGTGGGGGTTTTGCCAAATTCAGTTATCAGCCTTTTCTCCTTTTGCTCCCCCAACTGATATTCAGGCAGGGCAGTGACAGCTGGTCTGATATTAGCTCCGTCAGGCATCTAGAAATCTTCAATTTTCCATCTGGAAAAACTCACTTCTTCCCTGAATATGAAGCTGAAACTTCTTCAGCTTTGGGTGTCAACTCACACTAAACCACTGCTCTACTATCCAAATCAAAGCTGAGCAAATATTTTGTGGTGAACAGTTTATTTGACCATTGTTGCTTCCTCCCTGCCTGAAGCTCAAAGTGAATCCGGCTGTTGCTAGAGATGTACCTTAAGCATTCTCAGTGCCCCATGGTGGGAGGCCCAGAGGCAAGCCAAACCTGTGAAGCCAAATGCCCTGTCCCTTTCCAGAGATGGCTCACACCAGATTTATTTGCAGACTTGTACTGCTTCATGTGACAGTGAACCTGTGTCCTTCTGGCAGCAAAAACTGCTCTTCTTCAGATGGGTTACCTTCCCCATCTCCTGCCTCTCACCTGCTGTTTCCAGCTGAATTAGGCAGGCTGTGCTTTCTGTCCTAGAGGAATATTTTGTAATGCTTTGCAACACTTTGATAGGAGAGAAACCCAGCCCTGCATAGAGATGAAGTGCTTGTTTAGGGAGAAAGCTGTGGTCCTCTGAGTAGAGAAACACCATGAAAATATAAGATCATAATCCTTGTCACCATTAAACACAAAAAGCATGAAAATTAATATTTCCCTGCATCTAATAAAATCACTCTTTTGTGGCAGAGCAGTGCAGCACATCTTGTAAAGCTCACCACACTAATCAGTTTATTAGACAGTTGCAGTAGCAAGTGGTTATGGAGGGAACAAAGAGGGAGACTTTCTTTTGTCTGTTGCACTGTTGGGAGGAGAGAAAGGTGGAGTGGGGCAAAAGGGAGAGAAGGAAGAGTGTTTCTCTTACTGCACAGTGAAAATGTGCTTGTGCCCATATTCATCCTAAAGTACAAAGGGCCAAGTGTCTTCTGTGTTTCCCCAGGGTAATAAAAGAGAACAAGTTTCCTTCCAGCTGCCTGCATAGACTGGCGAAGTACAGGAAAGTTGGGAACAGAGAGTGAGGACAGCTTCTCTGGCTGGTGCCTCCCCATTCCTACAAGCAGCAGTGAGGGAGCTGAGGGAATAGAACTCTTTCTGGCAGCTTCACTAGGCCCTGCAAAAACACCCCAGAACATCAGATCCTAATTGTCCTGGGGTTTATTAGTGAAATGCATCACTGCAAATGAAAAAAAGTTTCTCTTCCTCTGTACTCTTTCTCTTCCCACTCTCAAATTTCTGAACTTGAGATATTTTTGTTTTACCTTATATTGTAAATTATGACTGACAGCACCATGTAAGAATGTGAAAAAAAATAAATTTAGAAGAAAAAAATCACCCTAATATCCAAACTTGGTGGTAAAATAGCATTCTAAAAATCTATTTTTTCATGTATATGGTTTAGAACA
>VZTR01009226.1:93232-147984 GCA_013400775.1 Chaetops frenatus
CTTAACACTGAATGCTTCAAAACACAAATATAGGCACAGAGGGCTTGAATATTTGAAGTGTTTTAGTACTATAGGGAAATAATTTTGTTGTCAAGCTGTAGCAGATATAGAAGTGCTAGGGGATACATGACCATTTCATCAGGACGGTGTCGATGGTGGCCTATGAACATCCAAGGGGAGAAATCATCTTTTATCACTATTGTGTACCACGCAGGTCCAGATGGAGGATAAAACATGCATGAGTTGCCCGCAGCTCTGAAAATAATTATACTCATTTGCCAGAAATGTAGAAAGTGCATCCAACCAAGTTACCACCCATCACAGTGACACTCCGTTTGCATACTGATGAAGTTTAAAGCCAGAGACAACGGTGTGGGTATCAATGGCAGAGGGGGCTGGGAATAACCAGTGCTATAGGATTAACAGCACCATCATTTTATGTGATGCAGCATTCCACTCATGCTGCATATCGAAAGACTCCCGGTGCTGACACTCACGTAGCTGTTCACAGGACGGGTTTGGTTTAAGGCTCCAAACGTTACAAGGGGTTCTGGGGAGCAGAGAATGAAGGCTGTTACATCCACCCCCTGTGAAGGGCTCCTCTGCAATTCCATCCGATGCACTCTGAATGCCCTCCCAGGCCTGTGTGTGAGGGGCAGGGAGCCACACGCGCTCTGTGCACTCGCCGTGTCTCCCCTCGTCTCCAGGAGGCTGCACTGCCACACCAGCAAGAAATAGCACGCACATGCTAGGCTCTGGTGCCAGTGCAGAGTGATTGATGAATGGGTTTCCAAAGTCTAGAATCAGAATGCGTGCCAGTAGGACCCAGGAGTACAATTCTTTTCGTTGCAATCAGCACCGCCTGCATGTAGTTGGTTTAATGGTAGAAATCAGCAATAAGGAATACAGATTTTGTTATTTAATCCTAACAAACTGAAAAAGAAAATAATTTGGGAAATTTTTTCAATGACTGGCTATTTTATTTTTAAAATTTAATTACTTTAGGGGCATTATTCAGTTTTAAGCCACCATCAAGTAAAACTACCATTGTTATCATAAAGTGATTTCTGCAATTTCTTTAAATAAATAGTTATAATTATATACACATAAACAGACACTATGATGTATGTATAATATTACACATATGACACTTTCGCTGTTCCAGTACTCCTGTTATTCCTCAAAATAGTCAGGATAAAGTACTGTCCTAATATGCTCTTCCATATGTGTTTGTTAGTACATTGCTGGTTAAAGTAAAGAAAATAATGCCTAAAATAGTTATTTCATTTACTGGTTTATACAGCACCTTTTCCTATTACAATGAAGAATCTTAGGTGCAGGCACAAATATGTTGATCATTATTAAAAAAAATTAGTAACTATAGTTTATAAAAAAATGTTTACATGGCACATATCCAGATCTAGGCAGAAGATCTTGTTTACCTACAAAGGACTATTCTGTAGTATACTCCAAGCTAGATGACACATGTAATAAAAATGTATAAATCACTTACGGTTTATAAAGCCATGGTTTAGGCTTCCAACATTATTTTGGTTCTGGTAAAACTAGTATTTGATCACCATAATTACGCAAGATCTGTAATCACCTGAGATGATCTCTGATGTAATTCCGCAAATAATTTATGTGACACCAGTAATGAATCCTGTCCATGTGTTTTATACTTCGATAGAATCCCAACAGTTTGATACTTTATTCTTTTAATTCTTTAAAAAAGGTCTTTGAAAGAAAAATGGAGGAGTAAATAGTAAAAGTGTGCTTGCTCAGCAATGGAGCAGGTTGGCCTGGATATAAGTGTTCCACTAGGCAAAATTCATCCTTCTCTCATGTAAACAAAAAGGAGCAGAGGAGCTATGGCCTTTGCAGTCTCACTGCTCATGAGCCCATTTCCTTTTCTTGGTGATACATTTTACTGAGCAATAATGCAGTTTTTGTAAAGTCCAGCTGTCATCAGAGGCTTCAGGACAGCATAAACTAACGCTGCCATTACTGTACCCTGTCTTACTAACATGCACTCTATGCCAGTTATAGGCACACTCCTGGCATGCAGCTGAGGAGTAATGAATCAGAAGAAATATCTTGCAGTTCCTTGGCCAGGAAAAAACAATGATGGTGATTTGAGTAAGGAAAAATCTAGGAACTGAGATGCATCCAGATCAGACCTGATAAATTCCAGGGCCAGAAGGATTTAGAAAAATACATGATTGAACTAAGGGTGAAAAAACTAAGTAAAACTTTGTTATGAAGAAAAACAAGGCCATGAGATTATTTTCAGCCTTAATTTGAAAACAGAACTCAACATCTAAATGAAAGAACAAAAAAGGAAAACTACCAACACCTGCAGGAAAAAAAGAAAAATATTTAAATTACCCCAAACATAAAAGATGACCTTACACAGTATTTCTGCAGCCATAATAAGGGACATACTCAGTACTCAGGTGGGTAACTAAGCATAAGGGCAAGGCAAAGGTAGCTGGAACCAAGTTTCATAAGGGAACCTTCTGAAGCATAGAGGATGGATGCACGAGTCTCATCTCTGGCTGTTAGGGGACCTTTCCAGTTGCCAGCTTATTAATAACTCCTTCGCTTACAAACAGCCACGGCAGTGTTGGCAAAAGGGCAAGGTCAGCTACCACCTGACTGGCAAGGGTATGTTGAGTAGGAAGCAGTAACTCTGGGGGGCTCTGAAATGCCCCAGTGGGACCATCTCCTGCATTATTGACTGGGACAAATGAAGCAGAAGCTTGAATAGAAACCTTGATTCTGGACAGCTGCTGAACAATACCTGCCACTACCTATAATGCAAAATTATAAAATAAAAATTCCTGAGTGTCAAAAGCGATCAGTTGAAAACTGCATCATGAAACTGCTGGCTGTGTCAAGAGAAACTGGAGGTGGTTTAACCAGGACTTTCTCCTGTCTCTGCAAGCTGTAACCACCAGCAGGGGGTGAATTAACAGAAAGAAGCTTTATTTCTGGCAATGAGGGGTTCTCAGACAGTCGATGATCTTAGCAAGTTTCACTTAACTCATGCAGAGAGGGCAAACTATGAAGATGTCATACATAAATTCAAGAAAACCTGAATTCTGCATAAGTGTATTTCTTTCATGTATTATGCTTTCATAAGACTTTTCAGCATATGGTTTATATGTTTTTAGATAGAGGCAAGATGAAGAAAAGGAGAAAACAGAAGTCTTCTGAATGATTGAACCCCAAGGGATCAATCTCTCTGTCAGGCTGGAGTGGTTAGCTGTGCCCCTGATTGGGCAGGAGGTCCTTGTGCCAGACAATCTGGGGAACAAACAGAGGACCCAGAAATAACTTTTGACAAGACAGTCAGAATTTGCCAGGCAAATGTATTTGGCTGCTTCTTCCTGAAGTCGAGGGGAAGCAGAAAGTATTGTAAAGTGTGTGCACTGGGGGATCTGAAACAGCACGGAAATACTCAAGTTCCAGGAAGAGTCACAAAGATCAAAGTTGGAACTGATAAAAACTAGCACTGATATGAATACACTATGGCAAAATACACAAGTCCAGACAGTGCTCAGCATTTAAAAAAGGATTAATTCCAAAGGATAGCACATTTCCAAAACCTTCCAAGGATTTGCATAGTGCTCAACTCAGAGAGGAAGGCAACACCACCATTAGCTCACAGGAAACCCTTTGCAAAGCATTCACCAGGATTATAGCTCAGGGTCAATGGACAATTAACTTATGCTGGACATTAAAGAATGCTGCTCAGGAGGTGGCAACCTGCAAGGTTGGGGATTCACAAGTAACTCTCAGTAACCCAGCTCAGGGCTATGCTGCCCACCTGACAAGCTGCTCTGCAATGGCCATTCAGTAACTACAGGGTGGAAGGATGTGCCCACAGTGCTAAAAAGTGATGTGACCATGGCAAGGGAAGAGACACAAGAGGTGACTAGTACAACTGAAAACTTACAGAGTAGTCTGTTTTTAAAAAAGGAATTTTTGACCAAGCATATCACAGAGGCATGAAGGCAAACCTTAAATATTGAGATAACTATTGAGGTGCCACTCTGAACAAAAGTCTGTCTTACTCACAGGTGCCTCCAAAGATCCAACTGGTGCTGTGCTCATATATCTGGCAGGTTTTATTTGGGAAGTTTCAATGTATATGCCATAAGTATCAGTAAAAGCTAGAATGCTTAGTCCAGGATGCTTAGTCCTTACATGTAAAAGTTTTCAGAACTTTATTTCTGAGAGGTCAGTGTCAGTGCAGAGTGATTGTATAACATTCATAATGATGACCAAAATGAATGTTATTCAAGACTAAAGGGATTTCATTTTCTGTTAAGGTTTATGATTTGCTTCTTGAATGTAATAGTGGGAGAGATCTGGTTATTGCAAAATCACTTGGTAGAGCACTCAACAGTAGCAGTAAAATGAAATCCAGGGGAAGGTTTCATATATTTATCAATGGGCTCAAAAAATATCTCAAATGAAAAATGGATTCAGATTGCCATTGACATAGCTCAAAATAAAAAAGAAATTAAATTTAAAGAGGACACATCTAGATTAGATATTAGGAAGAAATTATTTACTGTGTGGGTGGTGAGGCACTGGAACAGGTTGCCCAGAAAAGTTGTGGATGTCCCATCCCTGGCAGTGTTCAAGGCCAGGTTGAATGGGACCCTGAGTAACCTGGTGTAGTGGAAGCTGTCCCTACCCATGGCAGGGGGATTGGAACTGGATGATTTTTGAGTCCCTTCCAACCCAAACCAATTTATGGTTTTATGATTCTATGAAAAGAGACCAGGCTCGTGGTGTGACATGAAAAGTGGAATCATTGTAGATGAGCTTATACTCTCGGATAAAGCCAAGTAATGCAGACATGTCACAGGTGATTGTTTCCAACACAAAAGGCAATACAACCAAAAATGTGATCATGCATATCACAACTGTTATTGCCAGACAGCTAACCTTGACATTTTGTTGTGTGATGTTTGTTGAGCAAGACTTTCAAGCGTGGAAGCCTTGTTTAGACAAGATAGTCCTGTTATCTTTCATGTGACTTGGTGGAAAATGGCACCAGAATAATAAACTTAGCTTTGTTTACTGTGACTATTTACTGCTTCTATTACAGAACATCATGCAGAAAGGAAAAGTAGTCCCACATTGCCATTCTAGTAAACAAAAATCTGAAAAAAACCCCCAAAACAACCCCTGAGAAACAGAATACAAAGAAAGAGCCCCTGTTGTGTGAGGCTGTCTCTAAAATTGGCACAAAGTACCAAGAGCAGCTGAGCTGTTCTCCCTATCTCACACAGTGATGAGGTATAGAACAAAGTGTGTTGTCAAGGTAAGGTGTCACACAAGCTTCAATCATTCTTTCTCAAAGCAGCTGAAAACAGAAGGGTTTGGACATGAGCAGGGAGTTACCGCTATGAAGAAGTTAGTTATTTTAGTTAAGACATGGGTTAAAAGAATTTGAAACAGTGTGTCAGAATAATTGTTAGCTATTATCAATTACATCTTTCATTGGAAGGGGTAAATAAGGGAGGCTTGAATCCTGAATGGCTCCAATAGCACCTGGTGGAGACAGGGGACAGAGATATTTTTGTTGCACCGACTGGCAGTGTAGGTGGGCTTGGTCAGGCCCTTGATGCTGAGCAATCTAAATATTGCAGAGATAAAGCTGAGTTTCCTGGCAGATCTAATACTTCCAACAAAGGTATAAATGGCTAATATCTCTCTGCAGGTTACAATCAGCACAAAGGACTGGTATCAACCAGGCTACTCACCCTGGTAACACCACATCCACATCTCTGTCCAAAAACATACACTTCTTCTGGTCTCACAACAGATCAAAGAGATTATGCTTTTGTAATGACCTGTTTCTTCCCACTCAGAAATAGGACTGCAAACCTGGGAATGTGAAACTTAAATATAATTTAATTGGAAAAACAAACAAAGAGAAATTACTTGATTAAATATATGTCTCATAGAATAAAATAATTTTTAAAAGCTTACAACAGCAAAAAGCAGAGTGTTGCCTTGCTTTTGGAGGGATAAAATATTAGAATTTCCCAATCTAAGGAAAACATGCGTGAGCTATATTAGAATTTATAATTATTCCTAAATGCTGCAAAGCATGTACCAATGTGGCAAGTTACTCATTCCAAGAAATGGTGAGAAAAGTCTTGATGGATGAAGATGACTATAATGAGGGAAGTGTCTTTAGGTGGGATTGCAGGGGTGGGGCTCCTTTTGTCTTTCTACTTCACTGATATGTATGTGTGTGGGGCGTTGTAATAATGAACATACGTACCAGTCTGTTTCAGTTTTTATTATTCCAATTCTGGGTAAATAAATCATTACATAATCGATAAACCAGAACCTTCAGGTCATTGCTCTTTTAGATGTACGTTTTTCCATATGCATGGAATGAGTGGTTTACCAAAGAAATCAGAAGCCATGGGAATACTCTCCAGAAACACTAGAAAATATACTTTCTCTAGACTTGGATCCAGATTTTGCACACAGGTTTCTGCATGCAGATAAACCCCTCTCTTGAAAAATATTCTCTCATACAGGGAAGGTAGTGAGAAGACATGACACATGTTTTAAAACTGCAAGGCTACATCAGCACAATTTACTTCAAGGAGTCTCCAGACAAGGATACACACACAAATACACACTAGATGTCCACGTGTGAAAAAACTCTTCCATCCCAACAACTTGATAATTAGTTTCAAATACTTACAAACATTTTTCAAATATTAATCCACTGTCCAAAGTCTCCAGGCACGCAACAGCCAGAGAAACAGGGTCCCACTAGAAAGCTGGAAGCGCATGAGGAGGAGGGGTGCACCACTGGTCCCACCAGGGATGGTAGGTGCACACCTGGGGAGCTAGTGCTTCCAGTGCCTCTGGTGTGGCTGAATGCTCAGGGAGGAATTTGAATGGACATGAATCAATATCGCTGCCAGGCACCAATATATCTTGTAGCAGTCCTCTTCCTGGATGAGACATAAACAACTGTCTGTTTCTACACTGGCAGATCATCCCACTCGCAGATGCTGCCAAGTGTTTTAACAAAACTTCTGTCCACACCTTTAAGCTTCTGGTACAACCTCACAGCTGGAGCTTTGGCTTTCTGGATGTAAGGAGCAAGAAGTTAAGAGCAGGCACCCTGACAATCCATTTTACCACCAGGTACAAAAGGCAGCCCAGCCAGGACTTGAGTCTTGCACAGAAGCAGCTCCTAAACACACCAAGCTCCATGGGACACACCACTGACTTGCTGCACCAGTCCCTCTTAGCATTGCTACCTTGCCCAGCTTTAGTGGTGAACCAGACCTACAGGTCAAACCAAAGCACTCTTTGCTCTGCCTGCCTCTACCTCCACATCTACTGAGATGTGTTCTCTTCACAGTTACCTATTTAGTGCGGAACCTAAAAATGCAAAGGGATGCACCAGCACTTGGACAGCAAACAGCAGCCCCTCGTGCAGTCTCAGTGCACTGGCATGTGAGGAGGACCTGAGAAACGTTCCTTCCTGGGAAGCCTGACTGGGAATATCTGCTTTTCAGCATCTCTGACATGTAATAGGGGAAAGATGTAATAAAAAACTGTGTGGGAGGATTTCTTCCTTTTGATTCAGTCCAAAAGTCATCTGAATTAGTGCTTAAATGAGTTAGGAAGGCTAATGGAGTATAATAAATGGAGAGTAAGTTTCATTTGTATTGGTGTAGATTTTAGTATGGTACTGCACATGCCAACAACCTGCAACGTTACTGTTAGCACTAGAGGAGTCTCTTGCTGTGTGTTTTGGTTTAACATGGAAAAAGCCATATGGCCTGGACACAAATCTAGCATATTTAAAAAAAAAAAAAAAAAGGTCAGGTGATTTACAATATTTCCACATAGACATAGCTGACACCTCTGCTGTAGAAAACAACCCCTAAATGTCACCCAACCAATAAGGTATTTCTGATAAAAATGTCTCCATGAAATCAAAGGATCTTTGGGGCTTGGAAACTCTATACTCATAGGTCTACTATTCTCTCAAAATCCTCACCTCCCTCTGGGCAGCACTCTATGTGAAATTTTGTGAAGAGAAAAAAAAATATACTTATTTATTTCTGAGTGCACAATAAAAAGACCTGTGTGGAACTGAGAAATCTTTGTGATCTGGAGTATAAGGGAAAAGCAGACAAAATTGCTATTCCATTTTTTTTCCCCTAGGTGCTCAGGAGAAACACTGGAGCAAAGTAAAGCCTCTAGAAATTGACCCCCATGGAAGCAGTGAGGCACAACACAGTCACAAGGAGACAGGGCTGCAGGAGGGGGATCTTGATTCAGATCAGGTTAATCTGATCAGTTATTTCATGACTATGTTTTGCTGATTTGTTGAGACCATGTCAAAAGAATCCTTTCTCCTTTTTCTGTACACTGTTCCTATGAGATCAGGCTCTTTGGAGACCCTTGTTTTACATCCAGATATGGAAATAGTCACGACTAATTTTAGATTTGTTAACAGCGCCCAAGTCTGTCCTTTCAGGTTGCTGAGCTCACTGTTTTTTAAAGAGGGCTCTTTTTTTTTTTTTTCCCCCTTTCCTTTTGTTTTAGTACAGTTCTGGCAAATAAGTAGTTTGTGTAAAAGCTCTGTAAGATAGTACATTCCTAATCCTGTGCTGGCACTTTTCATGTAGTGGCTGGTGGATACATTTGCTAGTACACATTTGACCTGCATTATTTTAGTTTAGTGTTTTTGCTCTTTTGGTTACAAATTGAGATATTTCTGGATATCTTTTTCCTCAAAAGAAAAGAATAAGAAGATTGATAGATCCATCCTTTCCCTCACATGAGGCCACCGTGTGCCAGTGCACTGGGGAGCATGTGTGGCTCTGCTAACCTAGCATGAAACCAGGCACTGATGGTGTGCAACAGGCAGGTAAGGACATAGGGAGGAAGCACTACTGAGGGCAGACCAAGCCTGGATCAGCACTAGAGAGAGCAGGGGACTGTGAGGCACCAAAGCCCAAGCTGTCTCACAGGAGCTGGGCATGCACAGAGCCAAGGTCAGCAGCACAAGGAAAGTCTCAGCTCCAGGCCCTCCCTTGTACCTCCACAACTGACCAGCTGACATGGGTCATCACACACTCTCAGGGTGACCTTCAGCATGTACAAGCCAGGCCAAAGGAGAGGAGGGAGGCAAGACTCCAAGGAGAAAAAATGGGTATTTAAGGGGAGTTCCTTCTGCCAGCACCAGGGACAGAATGACAAGTAATAACTGGATGTTTGCTTTAAAATAAAAAGAGGGATGACTGCAGCAGGCAGGTCAGCAGAGACAGGGTCAAGATCACTGTCTTTGTACAGGAGACAGGGAGAGGAAAGTTTGCTATGGTGGAGGAAGGTCAGTCAGTGGATGCACACAAAATACTTCTGCAAGGTACTGCCTTGACAGTACAACACACACCAGAAGAAACCCCAGTGGCATCTCTGACATCCACACCCAGGATTTTTGTCGTCCCTTCCCAAGGTTAGAGCTGGTAAAGCATCACATTCTTTTAATTATTTTTAATGTGGAAACTTTCATCGCGTTTTTTTCTTTTACATGTTTCCCTCACTTGGTTTCTCTGGATCACCTCTCCACCAACTAGTTGCTGTTAGTGACTATTCCCAATTGAAGCAAAATTTTGCCAGTGCAAAAGAAATACAAAATAATAGTATCCCCTCTCCACCCCCATCTCCCTGAAATTTAACCTCTGAAATTTAAAACCAAGCCTATAACATTAACATAAAATTGTTAAGTACATTTAAAGTAGCTGATAAGGTGATATAGAGCTGGAGAATATAATTAGTACTGTAGAATTCACATCAGTTTTAAGTCACAACTTATATTCAGGGGACCATAGATGACTAGAAATCAATAATTGCAATGAAATCTTTATATTGCCATTTTGAAATTACATCCATTAGTGGGCCACAACAATCAAACAAATTTTAAAGAACAAGAAATATGTCAAAGTATGTATATATATTTATATTTGCAGATACAGTCTGTAAGATTAGATTGAATATAATTATATTCTCTCAACAGCATATATAGATATACACTTCCAACACAGATTTGTGAAAATGTCTTTGAAATGTATTAATTGAAGTTAATTATACAGGTCTAATACTTCTCTTCATTTAATGCTATAAAATTAATGGCCCTTCATTTTTATCTCCAATGCAAATGATCATGTCATTTCCAACTGCACGCAACTCCTTCTCTCATATGCTGAATATGATTAGTTTTCCTTTAGCAGAATTAGAGCACGTGATTCTCTGAGGTTAGGCAAGAGCAACGTCTCCTGGTGCTATTTCAGAGTTTCTGTTATGCTGTAGTATTCTTAACAAACAGGATTTCAGAAATGCACACTGCAAAAAAATGTGAGACAAGTGAGCTCTAGAGGCTGTGGCCTTTTGGTGAGCACAGACAAACCAACAATGGCAAATCATAAATCTCCAGAATCTTCACATGAGATTAGCTACACATTAGAGCAAACACTTGTTAAAACAAGAGGAATAGAGCTACTTCTAAAAGCATAGGCTGTGTTGTTTGGAAATACTTCCATAGAGCTCCAACTGAAGTGAATGTCTTCAACAATTTCAATGGGAGCCAGATAAAGCTTGTAACAGAGTCTTTTTAAAATCAATATTCCATATTTGCGCAAGAGAGGCTTTCTCAAAAACCAGACAGGCATCACCTAATTTTCTAGGAGTTAGACATATCCGCTCAAAGTCCAGAGACATGTTTGCTAACAGCTGATATTCGTTTTCCTCCATTTTGGTTGTCAATCCACGGCTTGTGCACAACAGGGATGGAACACAACCATATCTACCAACTCAGGAGTGAAAAACAGACATAAATTTAAACATGTGTTTCTAGCTTTCAGATATTCTGCTTGCAAACACGGCAGACAAATGCTGCACTCATAAATGTAATCTGTGATTGAATGATTTTAAGGTATATTCTCTTTAGAAATCAACTCAAGAGTGTTTTGTATGATGGCAATCACAAAACATGTTCTTTCCTTCCACAAGCAAGACAGGAGAAGTTGAGAATACAATTTAAAACATAATAAAATTAGAGGAAAAAAAGCTTTCTAAATTGTGTCTTGCACATATCACTTAACATTTTTTTGCTTCTTTATCAAGCCAAAATGTCAAACACAAGTTTGGAAACAGGGTATGCCTATTTGCCAGTGGTGAAGCAATGTTTTGTGCCCAAAGCATTTTCAAGGAAATCTGGTTTTCTTTGCTTCCTTTCTAGCATACCTGGATGGTCCTGTTGCTCTTGGAGCCAGAGCTGAGCTGGTACCGATGAGTGTAGACAGACCTGAAGCATTAAAAATCCTCAGTAAAACTCCCATCACAGCTCCACAGATATATTTCTCGTGGAAGACATCTGTCTGTAAATGCCAGATGCATTGTCAAACATAAATATCAACTTTTGCATTTGGCTGTATACATGCAAAAATCCTTTACCTGCTCTTTCAGTGTTCTAGTGCTATTTTTCATGTATCAGGTTCAGACTTCTAGAAATTGAGATAGGTCACTGTAACGAGCTTTTGTTTGGATGAATGACACAATTCTTATCTTCTCCTTTCTGCTTCTTGGATGTGTTTTGAACTACATATTTCCATGTATGTATATGAGGCAAACCCGCTAGCAATTATCCTCTCAGAGCATAAATGTAATACAGTAAACACCTAGGTAGAAACAGAAGACAATTCATGATGATATATGTTAGGAGTGAAAAAGCCTGCTAAATCAGCAGCCCACCAGAAGTTAGAGGTAATCTAAGGCTAAATACCTAATTTGTATGTGGGTTTAATTCTTAAAAAGAAACAAGCCTTTGGATCTCACACCTAAGTACTTTTGGGAAGAAAAGATTCAGATCTCTTCTCTGTAAAGCCTTTTGCAATGCCACACTGTTGGCAAGGAACATGTATTTTCTAGTGCAGCCAAGTTTTGTACTAACTACCTCTACACTGGAGTCTGTGTGGTGTGTTCTCAGAGGGCTGATCTTCATTTCACATTGCAGATTTATAAAAGTGGAAAAGCTACAAGCTGAACCAAAATGTTAAGAGCAGCAGATTTCACATAAGCCACACACAGCTTAGAATGTCCCTGATTTTCACAGGGAATTGCAGATTTTCCCTTCTCACTTGGAAAGGCTGCAGGCTATCAGTGAATTTGAGAACAACTTTGCTTGGTGTGTGCAGTGTGTACCAAAACAAGCTCAGGAGAGCAGGAGAATGGTGCTGGAAGTGCTGCTGTGTGTGCACTAGACTAATAGATGGGATGTGGGACTGTAATAGGTGCTGCTCCAGGGTGCCCTTCCTCACCAAAAAAGAAGATCTGACAAGAACTGTGATCCTGAGAATGACATTAACATCCTGTAGGGATGGACTCAGGTGTAAAGTTCCAGGTTGCAGATCTGATTAGCATCACCGAGGAGCACTACAAGGAAAGCAGTGGGGATCACGTCTGGATCTCTTTGTAGAGCTTGGAGAAGGGATGTCCAAATTTTAAAAAAAGTGGAGGAAAAAAGGAAGTGGTGATAGAACAGGACAAAAAAGCAATGAAACCTTTCCAGCTTAATTTTAAAATCTGTGGGGAGCTGTCACTTTGTATTAACATTAGATCAGCCCATTTCTCTGAAGCCTTTGTCCTTCATGCTCCACACAGAACGGTCTAGTAAATTGCTGTGATTCAACTCCCAGGTGATCTTACTCTTATCTTCACTCTTCATTGGCTCTGGTGACCATTATATGGAAAAACCCACAGATTTTGAATCTTTTGTGACCAACTCTGTCCTTTTGCAATCTGTTTCCTGCTTGGCTGTTGCTGCAATGTCTACTAGTGACAAGCAGGAATTCCCATGGGCTTAGAAATATTTCAGCAGTGAAAACGCTAAGGTTCTACCCAGAGTAAATCTCTGTGCAGTAGCCTGCAACACTGCCCTTTAGAAAAGAGAAGGTAGTCTAGAATATGAGGTGGCAGTCTCTTTTTTTTTTTTTTTTTATTGCTGTTGGGCACTATCTTTGGCACTGCATCCATCCAACAACACAGTCGTTTTTAATGCCACAGATGATTCAATTTTACCTTGCTCCTTAATAATTGTGGAAAAGCTGTGATGAAGAGAGCCCCAGTCTGTGGAGCATATCTATACAGATTTGCAGTTTCATTGCAAGAGGAGCTCTAGCCCTGCTCTGCACCATGGTTCTGCTCTCTGTGCAGCTGTTGGGAAGCCTGAGAGAGCCACACTACCGTGGGATGAGCCTCAACTCAGGGTGTGGATGGGGTCTACACCTTCTGCATCCCCCTTGAGTCTTCAGTGAAAGGCTTGACAAAAGAAAGGGAGCTATGACTGATGTTACTGTGCTTTTGCTCATCCTGAATTTTGTGGTCAACATGCTTGAGTCTGTAACAAGAAAAATCCTCTTCCTACCAGCTCATTCTGTTTGGTGTCCTGAAGATTTCCCACCATGAATGGTCAGCAAGCTCCGGGAGGAACAGTGGGGCAGAGAGCCCTGTTGGGTGACAGGTTCATAAGTGAAGTTTTGTGTTTGGCTACAAGTCACAATGACCCCAGGAGCACTCCTTTGTCATTTGGACCTCTCAGCCTCAGGACTCCTTATTGAATTTATCAGAAAATTGCAGTAATTTGAACAGTAGCTATAAGAGTTATTGAAGTGGGCTAGCTAAATGAAACAGCAGTCTTTGAGACCATTTTAAAAAACCACTCTTCTCTCAGATGAGTTCTAGCAAAGAGCTATATCCACTGAGATCATGGGGAATTATCTGCCACTAAATCAAAGGAAAGCTGTTTTAACAAGATGACTATGTCAGCCCATCTTCTCTTGCTGCCTGTCGGGTATGTCAGTGGTGTCAAAAAACCTGGGTAATTTCTTATTTCTTACAAGATCAGTCCCCATACAGCAATGGTAGTGCAGGAGCAGGAACTCTCTCCTGAACAGAGCCTGCCCGCTTCTGCTAGCAGCAAAGTTTTTGAGCAAATCTGTATTTATTTACACACCTTCCAGCAGTACTAACCATAACCTCATTCTGTAATTATGCAGCAACCAAACTACAGACAGGGAGTTTAAATGAAATTAACTTCTGAAGTGCCATAGTTGTAAAATAAAGTACAGTATCATTTTGGCGATTCTGAATTCCTTGGAGGGATGTAAGGCTTGCCTGCTACCCATTTACTACTTGCTGTTTGCCAGTCTGTCAAAAGTAATGGGAGAGGAAAATTGTTTCCATCGTTGTGTTTTCCTATCCAGGTGTCCCTTTTCTTCATTTTTTCCTGAGAAATCTGCAATGCTGACCTCTGTTACGAGATGCCTCACATCTAATTGAACACCTGTACTAGTCGAGTTTCTAGTTCTTGCTGTTCACTCCCTGTACCGTGCGCATTTTTATGTACAGGCACTTCAGAGAGGTAATCAAGCATCCTGCTTCCCTAGAAGGGGTTTAAAAGGATTCATCACAACCATACACACTCTTGATGTGGTTAGCCCTACGATTCTCACCTTGAGAACCAGCCAAGGAACATCTGTCACCACCCTGGCTGAAATGACCCACTGCCCAGCAGCAGGAAGCAATGGCACAAGCACTGCCACTTTGGACCTCATCCTCTCAGTCCTTCCTTTTAAAGTCTGTCTCACCAAACTGACCAGCCTGCTGCCAAAAAAGTCTCTTGCCCTTTTCAGACAGAATGATCCCATCTTTCTCTATCAGGCTACAATCATTAAAGCACAATCCATTGTCATAAAAGCCAAAACCTTCCTTGCAGAACCAGCCACAGGGCTGGATGCTGATTTGCACTGTATGCCTGCTTCTGGCTTCTTTTCTAACTTGAAAAAATAACCAGATGTTGACCATGTAAGAAACTGTGTTGAGGAGAGTGACAGATTCTTTATATTACACTGGAGAAAAATATTAATACTACTTGTCTTGCTCTGACCAACATTTTCCTTTCTTTGTGGGAGCATTTCAGCCAGTAAAAATGGGAAAGCAATAAAAGAGGTGCTAAAATGTAAAGTAAAAGCACTCATAGCTTTACAACAGTTAGGTTTGTGAATTTTATTAATTTATAACTGTAGGTATGGCACTTCCCTGGCCCACATCCACAGCACTCCATCATCTGGAACAAAGAATTATTTTACCTGGTTGAATTCTATTAATTCATGCTGTTACCCAGATAATGCCTGGCTTCCAGTTTCTTCATGTATATCATTTGGGTCCTGGTTGCTAGTTGGAGGTCTCTCTAGAAAGGCTTTTCTTCCTCCTAAAATAGCTGTTTTAAAACTTTGAGTATTGTTCACACTTTTAAATGTGTAAGTATCTCAGGAAGCATAGAGGCACATATCTATGTAATGTGATCTATAGTTATCTCCTAAGGCTGTTCATACATTCCTTTCACTTACCTGTTCTTCTGGCCCAACATGGTCCCTTACCTGTACCAAAATTAAAACTGTTAGTGGTAGCTTTCAGATGCACTCTCCAGCTAGAAAATACAGGAAAAGAGAGAGGGTTGGCGGTTTTGGTCTGCCTGGTGTTTTCAGGATGGGAGTAAAGAGGGGAAGTATGTCCAACAGGAAACCCAAGCAGGGTTGCTGCTGGCTGGGAGACTGCAGCCTGTTAGAGAGATGTTCTGCCTCCAGTTCTGGAGTTGTGGGACCTCCTTGCTGTGCTAAATCAACTCTAAATTTCCCCTTAGCTCCAGATCTAACCAGAGGCAGACTATCCCTGTGCTTTATTTAGAAGAATTAATAGTTTTAAGAAACATAGATATAACCAGAGGTTTTTTTTTTGTTTGTTTTTTTTTTAGTGTTTATTTTCTGAATTGATACTGCAGTCAAAAAAGAGCATGAAGTTGAAATGACAGGGGAGTGCAGAGAGAAAATAATAACAGTGTGAAAGAAATTTCCAATGATTTTGGGACTAAAGGTTACTTAAACCAGTTTAAAAAATCTATGTAGAAAGGAGTAATCACCTATACATCCCTTTATGGTCTCATTTACTTTGTACCGTTTCCAGCAGAGTTCACCCTTCCACTCATGTGCTGAGCAGCTGATGGTGCAGCTGATGGTGCCTGCTCCTGGCCCAGGGTTTTATATCTGGACCAGAGAGGGTCCCATGCCCCTTTTGTGTGCATATCAGCCTTCACCCCCCAGTTCTGGCTGCCTGTTGCTGGCTGGAACAATGGTTTACCCTGATCCACCACTCCTCAAAATGTTCAAAGACAAGGAACTCCACTTCTTGTGTGGTTTTCTGGATGCTGGTCAACAACATAGGTATCCTTATATCACAGGCTGCAAGTAAAGTAACACAAAGCTCTTTTTTGAGTTTACTGGTCTAGCTACCCATATGCCAAGACAGACACTTGAGATCTATTTTCCTATGTAATTTTCCTTAGTGCCAGCCCTATTTTCCTGCAATGTCCTCTCCCAGCCACCAACCAGGCTCCCCAGACATCTACCATTACCCTCTCTTGTCCGATGAGCTGCTCACCCAGGAGCAGTTTCTTTCAAACCACTTCACACAGTATTCCTTGAAAAGATGACACTGATATCCACAGAGATAGGTTTCTACTGTGAATTTCTGACATCCAAATGATTTTAATATTTCTTTCTCTGCTGCTGTCTCAGTGACTGTGCAAGTTGTGACTGAAGCAATAATTGACAGGTTTTGGCAAGTGAAGCTTTTAAGTAACTGTTGAGGATGCAGCTGCCTAGAATAACTATATAAAACTATAAATATAAAACAGTTTGAAGTAAAATCAAATGACTCACACCAATCTTTTATATGAAGAGATAAAAAAATGTTCATTTTTGCAGAATTTTTTCCATCTTACAAAGAGCTAACGTGCAGATCCTTGCATGTCAGGCATTATTTAGCAGGGCAATCATGTGTGTACAGTACCGATACGTGTGCATAACTGATGGCAGTATTTAGGCCAATATCTACCTTCTCATTGAAAATTGTGTTAATTCAAAAATAAAACAAGGCTTTGGGAATTTTTCAGGGTCCTATTAATTAATTTCAAAAGTTCCATTGGTTTGACGGAAGAAAGACTGTACACTGTACTCATCTGCCAGATGGTGGTTTATAATTTTAAGTAGAATTAGGAACACAGTCTCAGCCTCTGCCTTCTTTGCTTTACAGAGCAAGCAGAGAGTCTACAGTGGCCTCCAAAGACTCTCAGACATATCAGATTGGATGTTCTCCGCCAGTTTCCCACTGGTTTCCCAGCCTTGCAATGAAAAGGGCATACCATTTCTCCCTGTGGGTACTCCAGCTCTGGGCCAGCATGACAAAACATCTCCCAGGACAGTCCACAATTTGCTGTAAACTACACCACACTGTTTTGGTTCCAGAAAAGGCCAGTCATGGGGAAGGAGGTCAACAGGCTCTTCTCAGCTTTTTGGTGCCTGCTCAGTTGTCAGAGCAACACCTTTATTTGGCTGGGGACCCCATGTCACAAGGATTTCTTCCAAGGTGGCACTCTGAGAAAACACAGCTGGCTGCCAAACTTGGTCCCATTGGGTCCTAGATATGATTTGTTCAATTTACCAATAAAACTGTCTTCCATAAGTTGTGGCCTTGAAAACTCAATTGAAGTTGACAGCCAGTATGGGTTGTTTTTTCTTTTTTCTGCTAATGATATGTAAAAGTGTAAATACAGACGTTTCCACAGAAATGATGCTTTCCGTATTTCATTTTTCTTCTTTATTTAGAGACATGTCCAAACATTGGAGTTTAATGAGAAGCTGGCTGCAGTCTGGAAGTCACCAGCACCAGGGACCAGGACTTTGTCGATGCATGAACAAGGGAGGACAGAGCTGTGAATGGTAACACTTGTAGTCCTACTCCTGGTGAACTCAATAATCAAACCACTGCCATGCCAGGACCAGCACTGAGAGGTGCATGGAAAAGCTGTGATGCAGAGCTGAGATGAACAGACACTAGAGCCAGGATATGAGACATGAAGCAGCAAAAGCAGCAGAAAAGGACAGGGTCATGGCTGCAGAGGAGGAAGCGGACATCCACAGTTTTGTGAAATATTAAAATTGTAGAATCATAGAATACTTAATTTGGAAGGAATTTTCAAAGGATGTCTAGTCCAGTCCCCTCTTCTATTATAGGATATCTTCAAGTATTTGAGGTGGTTCAGAGTCCCTTCCAATATGACTTTTAATGAGCCCCAGGAATGGGGCATCTACCACCTCTCCAGTCAGCTGGTTCCAATGTTTCACCACCCTCACTGTAAAAAATTTATTCCTTATACCTAGTCTGAATGTATCCTCTCTTGGTTTAAAACCAGTACTTCTTCTTCTGTTGCAATTGACTATGCTAAAATTCTGTAACCATGTACTGGGGTATGAAGGTCTCCCTGGAATCTTTTCAAGCTAAACAGTCCAAATTCTCTCAGTCCTTCTAGGTGCTCTAGCCCTCTGATCATTTCTGTTGCCTCCTTTTGGACTTGCTCCAGCAAGCTGATGTCCTTCCTGTGCTGAGGATCACAGAGCTGGATTCAACGCTCCAGGTGGGATCTCACCAGAGCACAGCAGAGAGGCAGAATCCCCTCCCTCAACTTACTCAGTCTGTGGATTCAGCCCAGGACATAGTTGTCTCTCTGGGCTGTGAGTGTATGTTGTGTGTCATGTCCAGCTTTTTATCCAACAGCACCCCTAAGTCCTTCTTGGCAGGGCTGCTCTCAATCCCTTCACCCACGGCTATATTGATACTGGGGTTGCTCCTATCCAGGTGCAGGACCCTGCTCTTGGTCTTGGTAAAACTTATGAGATTCTCATGGGCCACTTCTCCAGCTTGTCCAGGTCCCTCTAGATGGCATCCCATCCCTCAGGTGTGCTAACAGCACAACTCCACTTGGGTCATTTGCAAATTTGCTGAGGGTGCACTCTACCCCACTGTCCATGTCATTGATGAAAATATTAAACAGTCCTGGTCTCAGGATAGATTCCTGAGGAGTAGTACTTGCCACTAATCTTCATTCCAATGTATATTTTTCACAGCCCTCTGGCTCTGCCTATTGATCCAATTCCTTATACACCAAAAAATCCACTCATGAAATCTGTATCCATCCAGTTTGCTGTTAAGGATGTTTGAGGGGACCATGTCAAAGACATTACAGAAATCCAGCTAAACATCATCCATAGCTCTGCACTTGTCCACTCATGCAGACATAGCACCAGTGATGTTCACTGCAGCCCTGGCTGCCTCCATCCTTGACATCACCCCTCAGCTCACGTGCACTGGTGACCATCAGGTCCAGTAACATTTCCCCTCTGTCAGGGCGGTCCATCACCTGGCTTAGGAATTTATCCTCTGTGGATTCCAGCAGTCCTCTGGATTGCCTGCAGTTCACCAGAGAGGTCAGAGGTTGAAGTCCCCTGGCAGAACAAGGGCCTGCAAGCATGATGCCTCCCGTAGCTGGAGCAAGGTTTTGTAGTCAATAGGCTCTCTGTGATCAGGGGGCCTGTAATAGGCAAGATCCAAAAGGTTCCTTCTGTTACCTCATCCTCTGATTCTCACCCAAAAATTCTCAACCTGTTTGCATCTGTTCTTCAGAGAGAGCCCTTCAAAATCCATTAATTTCTTGATGTAGAGGTCAACCCACAGAGGGCCCTGCCTGTCCCTTCTGAACAGCCTGTAGCCATTGATAGCCACACTCCTCATGGGATTCATCCCACCAGCTTTCAGGGATAGCAACAGTTCACAGCCTTTTGGCAGCACAGTGGCTTCAGCTCCTCCTGTTTGTTACCCACACTGTGCCCACTGGTGTAGAGGCACCTCAGCTGGGCAGTTATCTATGTCACCTTTTTAACTCTGAGATTTTTCACCAGTGTTCACCTGTAGGCTTCTATTACCTCAGGAGCCCTTGGGTCACCTCCATAAGACTATTATTTTCTTCTAAAATAGGGTATCTTTACCAAAGTGTCACTGTTATCTATGATATATCACGCACATCTGGGCAAATCTTTGCAATTAAGAGGTTAAGGTGAATTGCACCTTAAAAATGAAGAATGGTCAAATAGATAGTTTTCCAGGCACAGGGGACTTCTGGCTGCCATCTATGACCTAGCAATATTTACCTCTAGATTCTTGAATTTTCCAGTCACCAGCTTTGGAGACCCCATAGATTAAATAGACGTGCAGAGGGCACAGAGCCAGTTTGGTGACATGCCACCATCACTCAATAAATACAAAATAAAAATATTGTTTTCATATTTACCTTTAAAATAACTGATTAATCAATTACAATGAACAAAGTGAATACCTAAGGAATTACATTGGAGCCCATTAATTTTAACTCTTGTCAGGTAACTCTGAAGGAATATCACCAAAGCCATATCATCAACTGTATGGGTATTACTCATTTAGGCAGCTTGAAAAGAGGATGGACAGGACAGAGAGAGAGGTGCACCAATTTCAGTAAGTGAGATGCATAAAATAATGACAATACCTGTTGTACTGCACTCAGAGGAGGTGTGTCACTACCTTCCAAGATAACATTGCCATAAAAAAATCAGCATGTCCTTGCCTCCTACCTCAGACATTAGAATCTAGGCACTTAAAGTTATATGTTTCCCTTGAATTCAGTGAAGGTACAAGGCAAGGGCTCTAGTTTGAGGAGAATCAGTGCCCTAACACGTTTGTGGTTGTAGAAAACAGAAGGGAAATCCTGGACTGGAACAAACAATTCAAGGAGAAGATTTCTGCTTACCCCAGTGTGGACAAAGTCCATTGCTTTTCCCCATCTTTTCCTCATCTTTCCCTGTGCAGAAATCCCTTGGAGTGACAGGTTGAGTATTGGAGACAGCCATTATCAGCACAGAGCATGAGAGTCTCCTGAACAAGATAATGGGCTCCAGCTGGCTCAGACCAAAGCTGCTTAAACAGCTTCCCATACCTTCCTTCTTCAGCTACCACTAACAGGGACATTTAATAAACACCTTATTGGCAGTGCTTCATTTTAGGTACTTACCAGCCCCGTCTACCTGAATTCAGGTATGCTGTGCACTACTGCACTGGTTCTGCTGTGGTGAGATGCTGGCTGCACTCACCTGTTCTGCCCTTGCAGCTGCTTGCCTGGGGCCTTATGAATCCTGATCCCATTCTGGGATACACACTTGCTGCCAAGTTGGGTATGACACAGTTCCCTTGGGGTCACAGATTCCTGTTGCCTGCAAGACTACCTCCTGTGAAGCTGCTGCTGTCTGCCAGCCTTTTCTCCCATTCTAGATGCTGGCAGAGTAATTTTGGGAAGGGAAGTGTCAGATTCTCAGCATATGCGTTGAGGTTTTGACATTGCATTGTATACTTGATAGTCCCATGGATTCTCACATGAGTTTCAAAACATGCCCAGTGCTCCAGCTTTGGGTACTCAGTGGGACAGAAGGCTAGCAGGTGACATCCATGCTTCTATTGCTCACATCCAGGCAATGCTACAGGCAGACTAGGCTCCAGGCCCACACAGGTAGAGTTGGAGTGAGCCCTAGGCGTGAGTCCTGCCCTCCTCAGGGGTGCAGTCATTGCAGAGCTTCCCCCAAAACTCCCCTGTGCCCTAAGCTCACCCTCAGCACTGCTGGGTGCTTAGGGTTTCTTTCCTCCAGAACAGAGCTGATAGCTGTAAACAGAAAATAGAGGGAAAGTTCCTGTTGTGTTTGCTGTTCATCAGCTAAATCAAAAAAATTAAAGTACAGAAGGCCAGGAAGTTTCTTGATTACTTCGTTTATTCAAAGGTCTGTGCATCTGTGTTATTTCTTATCCTGAACGAATGTAGTATATTTTCAAACATTTGTCTTTCCTTTACACCTTCAAGTAAGCAGCATCTGTTAAGGCACAGAGTGGTTTAAAATATAAACCTGTGTTACTGGGGAAACAGGACTTAAATATGAAAGAAAATTGTGCCTTCTAACTAGCATATTTAATAAAGCAAGAGAAAGCGCTATACCTCCATTAATTTAGGTTGGTCCCTTAGTTTCAATATTATTAATTACATAAATTATTGTATACCAGTTTAGTGGCAACTCTTTCTCTCTTATTCTTTGAGTTAACACATTCATTTGCAATTTCCCACTGGAGATCCAAAATCAGGCTTTGAATGCAAATAGTCACCATGGGCAACTTCTGCAAACCAGAATAAAGATATTCAAAGGAACTGGTGGCTTCTTTTCTTGTTCGTCTCCTCCCTGGAAGAAAATTGGAAGACACTTAAAATTTCATTTACATAACACCCAATGCTAGGGTTCTGGCTTTTGCATATTGGACAGAAAATAAAAGGGTTAATTTAGTCCTCAAATCTATTGTTATAAGCCTGATTATTTTACATGTCTTCATTTCATTAATGAATTGCTGTTTTTCCCATGCATCTCCTTCCCCATTGCTTTTGTTTAAACCTCCTGGTGGGAAGGGATAGATTAATTTTGTTGTGCCTTAATGAAACTGTATGGTACATTAGATTTAACCATTTGGCATGCACTGCCAACATCACCATTATGCATAATGAATTACTTTTTTGTTAGTCTCAAACTAACACAGATCCTCAATGTCCCTCTGTAGATATTGCAACTACACAGCTGGCAGATATCATTACCTTGAACTTACATGGATACCTAGAGCTTGACACAAGAAATCTTTGGAAATTTTTCCATAAAGAAATGGGAATTTCTTTTAAAAAGTCCAAGTGCTTTCAAGAGAAGATGTGGAAACCCCATTAAGCTTTGCTGTTATCTTCCATTAACTGTTTGATATGTGTATGCCTGTGGGTGTGTGCATATCCTGGGCCCACAGCCACATGCAGAACCCCCAGTGAGGCAGTGTGTGCCTTGTGTCAGGGCCAGACAAGCTTCCTGTCCTCTGGGCAGTTTGCCTGTGGGTATGGAGTCTGACAATTGTCTCAGCTGCTGAAGCTTTTCACATGTGAACCCTGTGCCTCAGCAGTCAATCTGAGGACCCTGACAGGATTTCTCTCGCACAGCCAGTGGAAGGATATAGGGAAAATTTGATTAAACATGCAAACCAAGCTCCTTTGTCCCAGGTCCAGTGTCTGGTCACTTTTGGTTTCTTTGTTTGCTGTTCATCAGAGGTGCTCAGCCAGTTCACCAGCAGGGCACCATATGCAGTTCTTCATGAGTCAGGCAGCTGGCGGCTTCTTTCACCACTTCTGCAGTCACCAGGTTAAACCTCAGGACATGGGGATCCCAGACTTTATCTACCACAGCAGGACCATTTCCTAGGACCATGATGGTTGAGTTACCCATGGACAGGAGAATTAAATGTGGTCCAGCCTCCTGCTTTTTCACCTTGTTCCAGGACCAGTTAAAGTCTGCCTGCTGCAGCTCAACCTAAATCATACCTGTTATCCCATCCATCTGGGATATCTCACAGTCAGGACAGTTACAAATGTTGTTTGCCCAGGAGTAACAGAAGTTGTTCAACCCAGGAGACAAATGTGGCATACCCCAGCACGTGTCTGATAGCTGGTAATTGGCCAATGCGTGCTGAAGAGCCTCTACTGGCAATGTCTGCCTCTTTGTTCACCTCCACCACCACCCACCTTCAGCCTCGTTGTACCCAGCTCTGAACACTCAACTGTGTCTCATTCACAAGCCCCCTCTGACCCCTCCTGTCCTTGCTGAACACAACAAAATTAACCCTGAAGCAACAACACTGATCTCTCAGGTTCAGTGACACAGGACTCTGAAATGCTACCTATGTATTTTTTCCATGCCAGTATAGCTGTTATGAACACCAATGTGTGTGCTAAGCTAAACAAGGTTTTCAGACAAAATCTGGCGTTAGGCAAAACAAAGCACGGGGAAAGCCAGTTCTGTGAACCTTTAACTGATCAGTGTTCAGAACTCACCAGTGAAAGCTAGGAATATTCTGTGCATGTTCCCTGCAATTTTTAATTACAGACACTGAAACTAATGAGTGCAGTATTAGAATGCAAGCAGGGACGCTGACTATAAAACTAAATTTAACTTGTGGAGATCTACTCCTTTTTAAGATCAAATGTCCTTGAAAATTACAAATAAAACTGCTTGGCAACACCAAGACAAGCCAAAGACCTTTTTCAACTGGCAAGGTTCTCTTCTAATAAATTCTTTGTTTGCCAATGGAAGATATTAATGACAAGGACTGTATATGAAGAGAATTAATGCACAAAACCTTCATTAAAGTTAAATTAAGGTCTACATTGTAAAGTTGTGTTTATTTTAGGGCTGTGAAAGCAAAGAAGTTTCTTGTCAAATCTGAGTGTCTCAGCTGACATTCTCTGCTTACACTGGACTGCTCTGTCACTGAGGATTTGGAGATAGGTATTTTCAGGACCCTCTGTTAGTGCATTAATGGTGCTCAGGGCCAAACAAACAGCTGCCTGCTATGTTTCCTGATCTGAAGAGAGGCCTGCTAATCTTCCTGCAGCTCCATATTATTTTGTCTGATGCAATGATTCGAGAAGCTAACTCATGTATTTGTGAAACTTTGCACCACAGTTACAACTGCTGTAAATTCTACCTTCAACTTTAAGGAGACATTGGTGCCAGATGAAGAACAGTGAGACATGAACTTTTGTGACCCCATTGTCAGCAGAATGGCTTGGTACTGCCCCTGCCTAAGCATCCCTTATCCTCATAAGCTGTAGAGGAAGTTGGTGAGCATCCAGTGAGGGCTGACTGGCTGTGCAGAAGTGACAGGATGCAGAGGTTTGGGTGCAAAATGCTGGTGTAACAGCCAGGCTGAATTAAATTTTTAGTCTAAAATGCAGCCATGATCAGGTTTTACTTCAACTTAGGGACCGTTCCTCTGGAGAAAAATAGCAATAGCCTAATTTCCAAAGCCTATCCAATGAGAATAATGGTCTCAGAGCTTCCAGGAATACCCTAGATACCACAAGGAGGAGCACCTAGGTGTTTATGCTGCACACAGAGCAGCCCTGAGAGACACACAGAACATATGCTGCATCCTAGAGGTAATCAGCTGTAGGGGAGCCAAGAGTAATGCTGGGTGTCAGGATACCTTGGTTATTCTCAGTCTAGCTATTAGATTTAGAATTGCAGATTTTGTAACTGGGAATTTCAATTTGGCGTGCAGAGGGAACTGACATAAGATATGCCACTTTGGAGACTGGAGTTCTCTTCCCTGGCAGAAGAAGGAAAAGCCTACCTCAGTAATGACCATGGTGCCTTGTGGAAATATTAGCAACAGTTTTTGGAAGAGATACTCTTAGAAATTCTGACTTTCAGCCCAATACCTCTTTCCTTTGGTTACAGGGTGCCTTAAACAGAGAAGATTTCCTCTCACATTTTGCCTTATCTGCAACAGGCACAGAAAGAGGTGTGACATAAGACTCCCCATGAATTAAAGACTTGCACTGTACTGAATAAAACGGAAAACGTAGCCCACTGTCTCACTGAGATGAGATTGTCACTTTATGGGTTTTGGACATCCTTACGGCATTCATGTCACTCGATCCAACTTGCTTCATGGTGCAGTATTGGTTATGGAGCAGCAAATCCCACACACAGGCCATGGGGAGGTTTTGGAGTGACTGACTGTTTACCTGCCTCATTGGTTCCTATAAAATGGTTTCAGCAAGGTTTGTGAGTCCCGTGTTTCTGGTCAGATGTTGTCACTGAGCATCAGCTCTTACCTTGTGACAGAGAGGTGAAGTGAGAGCTGCTGGAAACAGAGGCAATGCCAAGGGTGATGCTGGTGGGACATGGCTCCAGGGGCTGGGCTCTTGCAGACCTCACACAGAGCCTTTTAGCAGCATCACTACTTAGTTGCTGTCACCTAGAGGGACAGATTGGCACCATCTGATGTGATGAGGGGGACATTTATGGATATGAAAATGCAAAGTTTGAAGAATAGATTATTTGGTGATTTTGTAGAGAAGCAGCTTGTACTGAGAACACATAGAAAATTCGCTGCTAAGCTTGGTTGCTAGGTAGTTACTAGGTAGAAGTTATATAGGTAAGATGTATGATACTGAAACTCAGCAAAGTGGGACTTAGGTACTCGATAAAGCAGAACTCTGTGGTCTGTGAGCCAGCAAGAACCACGTGGCCAGGGCAAACTAACCTGAGAACTAGCCAAATCCTTACTGCACCTGCCCAGAAGGAGAGGTCAAAAGAAGGCCACTGGGAAGAAGACTACTGACTTCATCAGAAGACCCCTGCTCATGACCATCAGAAGGGACTGCACAACCACAGAAGGATTTTCTACCCCATTTTAATAAGAAGTGAGGCTAGGCAGGGCTAGGTAACCAATATGTATAGGGGTATTGTGAAATTTAATGCATATGTAATATTTCAGAAGATAAATAGCTGAGAGAAAGTCACCAAAGCATGCATGCTTTTGGAGGAGATATTTACCCCCTGTGCCTGGATCTGATTAAAAGCATACCTACTTTACAACTTAATACAACTCATGGAGTCTTTCTGCACATCAGATGTCCTGGCAGTGCAGCGCCCCTGAGTCAGCTTCCCAAACCTCACCAGTTCTTCCCTGCACCTTGCCCCCAGTGCCAGTGTGCAGGTGAGCTGGAGAGAAGTCTGCCTTGTTAAAACAGTCATGTTTGTGTTACCCACAGAGTCTGACTGACCCAGAGCTGCCCCAGATCTGCCATTTCTCTTCTGCTGCAACTCAATCACCCCAAACTTACCGTTGCATTGAACCATGGACCACCACCACATCTAGCTTCAATCCAAAACCAGTATTGAGTGGAATGAGCTCACTCTATCTAGCTGCTGGTGTCATGCTGCTAACATACAAACAGTTATTGAATTAAAGGAGAAAGAGAATCAATAGTAAAAGGCAGATGGTGAATCACATTTTTCCAGTCTTCTAAGGTGCTATAAGAACTGTCAAGAGGATTGTATTCCAGAGAGTTAGATTAAGGGAGATAGGGAGATCTCTGAACTTTGACTTTGGGAGTATGCAAACCAGGGGTAGTTTTATCTCATTTCCCCAGCATCACCTTTTTTTAACTCATGCTCACTGTTTTAGAAATTAGAAATAAAATATATTGTTTGAATTTTACATTAATTGACTTGAATAAGCATGACTTTTGCACAGATGAATAAAATAAAGTTATTCCTCCTCCCAACAAATGTGGCAAGCCTAAAAGCAGGAGATTAGGACACCTTGAAAGTTTCTAAATGCAGGCAGTAGGGGAAGGAAATGGTCTGTCTTGCCTTCTCTGACTCTCACATGTCTTCCTACTGCCTCTCTTGCACCAGATTTTGAAATCACATTGTTGACAAATGTGTCAGACTAGTCTGCTGACTAAGTGGAGAGCTACTTACAAAAATAAAATACAAATTTTCCTCTATATGTGCTATCCTGGGTAAAATGTGACCAGTCATAAACAGTTGTACTGGAGGCCTGACTATTTTTGGGGTAACTCTAATCAAGAACCATGAAAGCATTCTGGCTACATACAAAAGATGAAGCTTCAGAGCTGTTCAGCTCCTAGAAGTTTGTTCAGAATACTGAGATACAACACAACTGTTAAGTATTCTAATTTACGGTCAGGAACAGCCCTTTAAAGATCAGCTATGCTTGTGCTTTAAATAAATGGAAGGTTTTTCTTCTGGAGCAATATTTCTCTTAACTAGCATAAAATTTAGCAAAGAGCCAAAGTAAATATATTTCAGAAACATAAAAATACTGACACTTATTTATCCAAAAGAACATAGCCGGAGCCATGTCCTTATATTCACACAGGTCAACTGTGTAAAACAATAAATATTTCTTAAAATTCTTCTAACACACTAAGTAGACTACCATTCCTCTTTTCTAACAATATTTGGTGCACGAATACAAAAGATGCTTAGAAGGAGTTCCAAGAATGAAAGAAAAGTCCTGAAAGTGAACAAGTTCCACACCCATAATAGTGGTGTAAGGTCCTTGTGGAAAAGGTCATCTCCTGTAATGTGTTTGGGCTTTCTCCATTAGCTTTGTTTCCTTTACAGGAACCTACAACACATTGTCAGTACAGTGGCTGCTTTCACCCAAACTAATGTAGTTTCCATTTCACTTTTCTACACACAGAGTGGAATATACTACACTTTTTATGACAGACCCTGAATAACTTCTCACTGGCCTTACAGTGAAGTTTTGGTCAGGCTGTAATTGTTCAGGGAGAGAGGACCAACTCAGAAGAGATTCCTCCCCGCTCCAAAGAGGGGGTGGGAATTGAGTGTGATGAACTCACTAAGCACTGAGTTCCCCAAGCTTTGCAGAAACAGGAGAAATCATCGCTATGTGTTTTCCTGCTTCTTTGCATTTAGGTCTAACTTGACTCCGACCAAAGTGTGCATGATTTAGAAGTTAATTTCAACGGGATTCTTCCTGAATCTTTCTTGGCTTTTGCTGGGCTAAGATGCAGAACTACTGAAGCAATGTCCTACACAACAGACATGAAGATGAGATGAAAGGGGAAAAAAAAGAGGTCTGTCCCAGTTTGCTGCAGGTTCTGGATGTTCCCATGCACCCAATATAGCTCCTCTCTGATGTGGCTCTGTTGTGGCCCTGCACACCTGGGCAAGAAGCATTTGGTACAGATGTTATTCCAAATGTGTCCCTTTGCAAACTGTGTTTTTGCAAATTCCATTCTGTAAAGGTCACTGTAGGCTCTCACAATTTACCAGCACCACAGCTAGAAATCCTAGCAGGCAAAACAGTGAGCACAACATGATTTTGCCCTTCTTTCTTCAGTATTTCTTGCATGTTTCTAGGAGCCATATAATTGCTGTACTGCATTAATAGTGTGATGTTAACCTCTGATTCTGGTTCACCTGGAGTCAGTATGAACATGTATATCCTATATGATTTCTTTTACCAGTCAGGGCATGAAATAACTGTCATTGTCAGAAGCTGCTTTTATGTTGATGTCTGGAGTGTAGTATAAAAGTTACACATTTCCTGTCTTTTGCCATCCAGTGAGAGCCTCTCCCACCTGTGTGTAGTTTTACTGCTGACTGTGTTTTATCGCAGGATGTGGTGCACATTTGCAGCTGCATTTCTGCTTAGTGCCTCACAGGAGGTGACCACCTGCTGGTGATGCAGGACCGGTGCTACATGTCATGGGGCTGCAGAGGTGAGGTGATATCACCTGTTCTCCTAAACCTTTACACTGCCATCCAGGCACTTTCTTCCCCACAGCCATGGGTATAACAGAAACCCTCCAGTGAAGTCTTTTGCTGCAGGGCTGCTCTGTCCAAGCCACAGAGGAGTCAGTGGTGGATTGCCTGGGCAGTGGTGCTGCAGAGAAAGGATGTGCCCTCACCAGACAGCCTGCATGGTTGGCTGATGTTCAATGGAGCCAGCAGTCAACACGTACTGGCAGCGAAAAGCTGGAAGTGTAAGGGCAGGCAGAGAGGAATTTTCAATCTGAGCAGTGAATGAGGATGGGAAGAAAATAAGTAGAGAAAAGGGACGTAATTTCTGCTTCAGCCTCAGGTAGCCAATCTGTTGGAATGAGGCTTTTCCTGAGTCACAGCAACACAGGATTAGGCTGCCTGGGTTGAACACGCTGGTTTGCACATTTTCAACTGATGCATTAACAGTGAAATTAACAAAGAAAGCTTGCAACCTCATGCTGAGCCTTGAAAACATGTAGTGAAGTTGACAATTTCATGCAGTGAAAGCAGCTGAAAGCTCAATGAAAATGGGAGCCTAATTCTTGTGTTTTGTTGGGGTATATTTGGGTGTGTGTGGACTGCTGGCACAGAGACAAGAAATGCTCCAACTTTCCATGGCCAGCTTTCTGGGAGGACCTGAGTCAGACTTAGGCTATGGCCTAGCATGCAAATTTAAAGGTGCTAGCTTCTAAATTACATGGTGGATCACACCTTTGGGGACAGATAGAAGGTTATGGAGTGCAGGATGGGTGGAGGGGAAAGCAAGGAATACAAGAAAGAGACCCTATTCCTTAAAAACATGGGCTATCGCTCCATTCTGTGACTATTTGATGGCAAAGTCCTTCTTTGGCTTTAGCTGTGTTTGAGACAGGCAACTGTGCTCTTTCAGTCCCCGGAGTGGCTGATAGCAGCAGAGATTATGAAATTTTTCCAGAAACAACATGATTTTAAACAGTGCTAGGTAAAACCCTGTGGAGACCAAGCAGGGCTTTGGTTTGTGCTGCAGCTTGGCAGCCAACCCCAAGGGACAGTGCAATATCAGACACAGTTGGCTACTTGGACATATGTACACATTATGGAAAATTGGGGGCTTTACCATCAGATTCCTCGTCAGGTCAAATACCCTGATTTGAAATGATCTTAAACAGCAAATGCAGGGTCAGCTTAAGACAACACAGACTAAACAGGATATTTTTCTTTTGTCCTCCAGTCTCCCCAGGCCAACAGAGAGGAACAGGAAAGAAATTCAGGGAGTGGGTTTCTGGGGGATGTTCTCCGATCCTTCCTTTTCCTAAGTGGTGTGTTTTGGTATTTTGAGCTATAAATTCCTAATACTGATTCCACAGTAAATTTGCATAATCAGTGGACATGTTCCCTTTTTCATTGTTCAAAGGAAGGGAAAAAACCACCCAAGAAAATCTAGGAACTGTTTCACTGTGGCAAAACAGAGACAATGAAGTAAACTACTTTTACAACATCTTCTTAAACTGTTAAATTATTGACAAGGATGGAGCTTGAAAAGTAGCACCTTTTAAAAAATTCTTTGGATGTGTTAAAATGATAGGAACTATAATTTTCAGAGCTGTGTACAGTCATATGTACACAAAAGTAATAGTTCTCTCCATTAATTTTTAAATCTTTCTCCAGCCTTAGTCAAGGTGCTATTTTCCAGGATATATCATTTGTCTGTTGTTCAAAAGGAATTGTGAAGAAAAGGGAAGTAGAGTCTCTAGGGGCCAAATCATGTTTCCATGAAATTAATGGAAGTTTTCCCCATTGTCTTTAGTGGAAGAAAAACAGTGAAATCCTAGACCTAGTAAATTTACCTTCTGTTACTCTTGAGAAAATAAAGCATGATACATGGTTTTTGAATAGGAGGTTGCTTGCTTTTAAGTCTATATTCAAGGAACAAGCTTTCTTTCATTTCAAACAAGTAAAATAAACTTCTGATCATTTACATTTCTATCAACAATCGTAACCCCTGGTTAAAAGGAAACCGACATAACAAGTTCGGGCAAAACCTAAGCTTCCTGGATTCGAGTTCTTTGGAGTGATATGATGGAGAAAAATTATGTTTTTTCAACAAGATTCTGTATACAAATATTTTGTTTATTTGTATTTGTTTTATTTGTATTTTTCTTACAGTAATAGCCTAATCTTGTAATAGTAAGCCGAGTGCTAGGACCTAGTTCTCAACAGAAAAAACAAAAGACAAAAAAGAAGAAAAACAAAACAGAAAGAAGGTCTAAACCACTCTTACACCTGAAGCTTAGCTGGATGTGATTGTGTCATGACTTCTCCTGCTTAAAGTTGCTTTAGAGGCACAGCTCTGGTGAGGACAGCCCAGCACAGCCCACTCCTCTCTCAGTCCAGGCTTTGCCAGCTGAGTTGTGGGTCCCAGCAACAACACCGTCCACATACCCCATTATGTTGTTTTGATGCAAGCATGTTAGAGAGAGGCTACTGAGTTAACCAGCTTTGATGCTATAAAAATCTGACAGCAAAAAAAGTTGACTCAGTTCCATGTAGAAACCATCAATGCCATGGCAGATGTTGCAGCCAGCCAGTAGTGTATAAGGCTGGCCAGGCAAGACCAAGTGGTGTCGTATGCCTGGACTGCTGTAAGGCCTTTGAGAGGGTCCTACATGACATGCCTGTCTATAAATTGGAGAGACATGGATTGGAAGGGAGGACTGTTTGGTGGATAAGGAATTGGCTGGATGGACGCAGCCAGAGAGTTGCCATCAAAGGCTCCAGGCCCAGATGGAGGCCAGAGATGAGTGGTGTCCCTCAGGGCTGCCTTGACACTTGGGCTCTTCAGGATCTTTATCAGTGACAGAGGCAGTGGGACCAAGTAGACCTTCAGTACCTTTGCAGGTGACAGGAAGCTGAGCAGTGCAGGTGACACTACAGAAAGATGGGATGCCATCCAGGGGCACCAGGACAAGCTTGAGCAGTGGGCCCACAAGAAACTCAAGTTCAACAAGGCCAAGTGCAAGATTCTGCACCTGGGTTGAGACAATACCAGACACAAGTACAGACTGGAGAAGAACTCACTAGGAGCAGCCCTGCCCAGAAGGACTTGGGGGTGCTGGTGGATGGGAGGCTGGACATGACCCAGCCATGGGCACTCCCAGCCCAGAGAGCCAAACGTGTCCTGGGCTGCATCCAGAGCAGCGTGGGCAGCAGGGCAGGGAGGGGATTCTGCCCCTCTGCTCTGCTCTGCTGAGACCCAACCGGCAGTGCTGGATCCAGCACAGGAAGGACATGGACCTGTTGAAGAAGATCAAGAAGATGTCACAAAAATGATCAGAGAACTGGAGTGCCTCTCCTGTGAAATCACACCAAAAGAGTTGGGGTTGTTCTACACGGAGAAGAGAAGCCTCCAGGGAGACCTCGTTGCAGCCTTCCAGTATTTGAAGGGGGCTTATAAAAAATGGGCAGAGTGACTTTTTAAGTGAGCAGATAGTGGTAGGACAAGGAGTAAGGCTTCACACAAAAAGCAGACAGATTTAAATTAGATGTTAGGAAGGACTTTTTTACTGTGAAGATAGTGACACATTGGAACAGGTTGACCAGAGGCGTGGACACACCATCACTAGAAGTGTTAAAGGCCATCTGGATGGATCCTTGAGAAACCTCATCTAGTGGAAGGTATCCTTGCTTATAGTAAGGGCACTGAAATTAGATGAGCTTTAAGATCCCTTCCAACCCAAACCATTTCGGAATTCTATGAATCTCCCAATGATCAGAAAGAATCAGGAGAAGTCAAAATACATAAGATTATAATTACACCATAACAGTCAAACATAAAGTGATCAAATTTTGCCACCCAGTTCCCAAAGGCAGGAAAAAGTAGTGTTGCACATTTGCAAGTTAGTTCTGTAAACTGGAGTGATTATCTTTCCCTTCAAGAACAATTTCTTGTGTAAGCAGACTCAAAGGATATTTGAAAATGTATACAGCCTAGACAACCTGGGATAGGTAAAGTCATAAAATGCATGCAAGCAACAGAGTAGCAGAAAAATACTGAATGGCATCGCTGGCATTCAAGCAGATTTGGTTTTAGAGAGAGAAGCAAAATTTAAATTTGTCAGCCATGAACACTTTTGGTTATCAAGTGAGCGGCCTACACAAGAGGAATATTTAGAGCTGTGTCCCACATACAGCTCCTCAGCAGCCATCCCTTGGAGAAAGGGAATCTTCCTCCCATTGCTGAAGAAATAACAAGCAGTCTGCCAAAGTTTGGGAAAACGTGTTTGAATATAGATCATAATTTAATTTTGATTTGTTATCCTGAAATGTATTTGGAATGGCTAATATTATTCTTCTACACATGGCAGGCAACAAGACCTATAATTCCAGTAGAAATCCTTGGCAAGTATAGAGGGAGAACTGAATATCCTGTAGAATCCATGAATATTCTATGGATAGCCAAGTAATCATTCTCTAAATGAAGGTGGTTGTCAAATCAGAAGAGTCAGAGCTGATTAAATCATGCTTGTTTTATTGGCATTGTCTCAGCATCACACAGATTAAAGCAGAAACTAGTTTAATAGGACACGTGAACACGATTTGATTTTTTTCTTTTTTATTTCATTAAGCTGATAAAATTGGATGTTGACAAACAAGTTATGATTAAGCAGACCAGACTGTACTTGACAGATGTCAGTGTATACATCTATGTTAGTTCCAGACTCACAGCAAGCACAAACATCAATAAGCTTTGTTTGGTATTAGAAAATATTTGACAAGGTGCTCTTAATGACAGGCAGGAGCTCCACAAAGTGGCAGCATCTTTACCACAAACAAGCCTGGTCTTTCCCTCTCACATCTGTCTCATTTCTGCATGGGCATCTCCATCTCTCTGATAATGTCAGGGAAAAATACATCTCATAAAGTAAGCCAGGAAGTTACTGAGAAAAGAACAAATGAAATTTCAAAGAAAATCTAGCAATGTAACAACCTAGAAATAAAACCCCCAAAGTCTGCACAAGCATCATATCCTCTGTTTGAGTTATGAGTCATGGTTCCTTGTCCACAGCACCAAGTTCTTTAAGAAGCCTGCTTGACCAGATACTGGTATCTGGAGTTTTTCTAGAAAGTTTAATGGGCTATGTGTGGGAGACAGATCTTCTCATCTCCAGATTACAGATGGAGTTGAACCCAGGTCAACTAGCTGACAGCATTTGAAAAAACATCAAGAGTGTAAGGCAGCAGAAGATGCTGAAAATTCAATAGCATTGCTAACAGTGACTCTAAAGATGGAATATGAACACTTTTCAAGAAAGAAATACTATCTTTTCTTAGGCAAGATAATGGAGAGAGTGGACAAGTTTTAGGACTTACCTTTCCTTCACCTGGTCCAACCAAGCAGTAAGCAACTTCAAGTCAAAACAAATCAGACTCTGAGAGACAGTGATTCAGTCTGAAAGAGACACTGGCCTAAGGTTCAATAAATTATCCTCATTTCCCATCCACTCTTAAACCTCCTCTGCTCTGCAAATGCAAAAGATTTTCTTAACTCTCTGCACCTGGCAACTGCCATGTCTCTCTGCCCTGGACATCAGTCAGCTTCTGCTCTCCTCTCAGTACCTTTGCCTATTTTATTCATTCTTCCACCTCTGCTCCTTCCCAGCAGACTCACATGCGAGTGCTTTACGAGTGAAAGAAGGATGAGCAGATGGCACAGGCCATCTTTCTGTTTATTTTCATAAAGCATTTGGAGAGGTAATATCTGAGGCCTTTTGCTTCAATCCAGGCAGGGTAAAAAATGGTGAATGTGTTGGGAGTTTACTGAAATACTAAAAGAATTGCAATACATGATGTCTTTTCTTACTCAGTACTTCACATTTGTCTTATCTAGCATTCATGGTAGGGAAAGATGATGCAACCACCATCTTCCTCAAGAACTGGAGTTTGACTCCTTCCTTTTCACACTCCTCTCATACCTGTAATAAGTAACTACAAGCTGTGCTACAAGAGCCTGGGACTAAGCATGTCAAAGTCTTCAGGGATGTATCTCGAACTTTGGACTTTTACAAGGTTACACTGAGACAACTTAGCTGGTGCAAACACCACTGGCCCCCATGTCATGCATTCCCATTCAGGCTAGATATAAAATGAAATCAGGATATGTTCTCACAAACCTGCATAGAGCAGTATTATGCACTGACTGCCAGCTGTTAGTTATGTCCACAGTGTAAGGACTAAGGTGGAGCAGGTGCTGAACTGAAACAAGCACCTCCGTATGCCTGGATACTCAACCATCTGAACCAACATTTTTAAAGACAAAATCATTGGTGTTGTCATAAGGCTGTAGGTGGACAAGAAGTGATGCGCCCATTGGCAAAAAATTAACTATTACTGCTTAGGAGCTCTCATGTATGCCAAACCCAGATAATGGCTTTTAAAATTACTCTTGCTGGGTGGTGAGGGACAGCTTTGTGAAGTAAGCAGTCCTTTAGTATAATTTTCTCAGAGTCTGTATATAGCATGGCATTATTCAGCAATGTCTTTCACACAAATTGCATCATCTTTAATTTGTTAAACTTTCTTTGCCTTGAGGGCACTGAGAGATCCCTGTGTTGTGCTTTATTGCCACTCATGAGGGTTTACATCCTGCCCTGACTCCTAAGGGGCTGCCAGTCCCCTGGCTGTCCCAGGTGGGACCTCTGCAAAGCTTAGTCCTTTGCTTCTCCATGCCAGGGAGCTACATGTCTCATCAGAGGAGAGCAGCCCCATCTCTCCCACCTCATTCTCTCTGTGAAACTGCATGTGAATGGTTCAGTGAACTTCCAAAAGGAGCTCTCACAAGGCCAGTCAACAAAAAAGAAGGAAGGGATCACATCTAAAGTCCTTCTGCGCATCCCACAGGCTGTTTGGTGAGATGTGAAAGGAAGCTAGCTGTTTTCTCAAGGGAAAGGATACCAGAGCATTGTTTCTGTTCTTGTTCCCTGCTACAGTTGGAGATTTGAGGCACATCTGCTAAGCTTTTGTCACCTGAAGCTGGGTGTAGACCAACAGTGTGCTATGGGATAGACTTCCATTTATTACGGTATAGAAGGATATGGGCGTGTGGAGTGTCCTGGATACATTTTGATGAGGTGACTCTCACCTCATCATATTCTAAGTGTTGCTGTAACAGCTGAAGCAGCAAATGTTGCCTGAGAGTAAACTATTTGTTCTTTCCTGACAGGAGCCAACCTGATAGGTCTGGCAGGATGGAGATATATTGAGACGGTTCTCATGGAAACCAGGTGAAAAAATAGCATAGAAAGTAGCTGAAGGGGACACTGGAGAAAACTGAATGATAGTGACAGGTAGATGCTAATTGCCAATCAAAATTTAATGGAGATAAACAGCTGTTTTTCAACCACCGTTAAAAGGAATGAGTCAGGAAAAGTGTGAAGATCAATGAGAACCCACAGCAGTTTTGTCAACAGAGGTGAAGTGAGACAGTTTTAGTGTTTTCAGTGCAGACAGAAAAACCAAGGGAAGGAGAATAGTGAGGCAAGCTGGGAAGACCAGAAGAGGGAATTCAAGCCGGCACAGTGAACAGGCCTTGGTTCAGAGAGTCAGCTGAAGATAATATGAGGAACCAAATATAGAAAGACAGAGTAACTGGAAAAATCAGGATACAAAGAACACACCCCAAAGACATAAAGGGAGCTGGGTGATTCAGAAAGTTTGGACATAGGGATGGCCAAATAGCTTAGGCTGTGAAAGTCCTTAAAGCCTCAGACAACATCTTAAACCCACCTGGGACAGTGTTCCCAATAAAGTTTAGTTAGATTAAGAATCTCCTAACCTACAGTCTTTAAGATTCAGATGCCCTCAGCATCTGAGAGCAGTAAGGGCTGCTTGGCAAACAGCCACCACTTGGAGAAAAATGTCTCAGAATGAACTCCAGAGCCTCTTAAAATGACAAGTCGTGGAAGACGGTGCAAGTAAAGTGTGCCAGCCTGGAGAAATGAGGTCCAGGGTGGTGGAGCTGAAAGAAGAGAGGCCTACTGCAGGACAGGAACTTCTTGAATAAGCTCAACTACACGTAAGCAAATCAGACCACTGCACATGGCTCTAGGTATGTAGAGGCAGTGCATTTGACAGGGTGAGGGTGGAAGTTGGGTCTGAAAGACCACTCAAAGCTGAACACTCTTCAGAAGAAGCCTCCACCCCTTGCTTTAAGGGAGAAGTTTGCCAGCACTCTTGAGGAGAGATGGGGCTGTGGTGTCCACTGTTTTGAAACTTGTATTTAAGCTGAGTTCCTATTTCTGCTACAAGGTGCCTTCCAGCCCTTCACAATCCTCAGTGTTTTTTTCTGATTTGCCCAAGAGTAGCTCTTCTCAGACACAGACCACTCAGGCTCTGTTCCTCCAAGACAAGAGGTCACTTGCTGAGGCTAAGCCACAGAGGACTGGACATGTCTCTGTTGAATAGTTCTATTCTGCAGCAAAAATAATTTATTTCAGCAAGGCCTTTTTGTGAGGGTCTAATAACCCTAAGCTAGAGCTTTTGAAGCAATAACAATGTCATTTCAAAAGATCACCCCACTGCCCGGCCAGTGTCTGCATCAGCTGAGACTTGTGCAATTTTCTATTTATGATGATTGTTGTTTCCCTCAGAGGGAGGAAAAGGAAGGGGATAGCCATGTCCACAGGTCACTGGATGTCTGTAGCAGCTGCAGCAGTTTGTGGGTCTGCCTAGGTTTGCAGGCAGAGGAAAAGGAATTTGGTCTATGGGACTCTGCACTAGCACACCAAGTAGAGGAGGAGAGCAGGTACCTTGCATCCCTCTTCATGGTCATTTATACCTAGACAGAGCCAAACACAATCCATCCCCAAGTTATAAAATATTGCTCAGGCAAAAGTGAATGGCATTTCTTGGCCAAGGTAATTAGATTTCAGTAGTCTCAGCCCAGAGGACAGTACTGTCTACTCTGCAGAATAATAACACCAGTAACTGAAATCAACAAACAACGCTGCAAAAAGTCTTGCTTGAAATAGTATATATTAATATAGTAGCATAATAAATAATAAATACCCTTCATACTGCTGTAAATAATATATCATGCTAGATTTGTGCAAGAAGTAATGCATAAATATATAATCATCTTTTGAAATACTATAAAATTAGCAACTGTGAGCTTAACCTATTAACATGCTCCAGGAGAAGAAACCTACAGGTTATTCAGAGCCATGGTGTTGTGGCAGTGTAGCCAAGAGTAACACCAGGAGCACCACATGAGGATGCAAAGGGGTAGAGGGTTGCCTGATGCGTCACAAAACAAACAGCAATGTACTCCTCAGTTTTATGTTCAGGGCTAAAGGTCAGTTGATCTACTGGGTGTGCTATGTTTTTTGTTTAAAAAAGTTAATTTATTGCTGATTCAAGGCCTTGAGCTAGTTGTTTTCTAACAACTAAGATGAAATAGAGCAACACAGGCAGCAGATTTAGGGGAATAGAAAAATTGGTCTGTGGTAGGTTCTGCACAGAGTTAGTCAGGGCTACATCAGAGAGACATGTTTTGGCTCCATTCCCAGAGTCCTCATAACACCTTTTATTTCAAGGCACCTTACAAATTTGGGCCAATTAATATGCAGGCAGTGCCTCTGCGGTCAGCCTGTTTTGTTTGGTCTGGTTTCCAGAGGGAGAAACTGGATATTTCTGGGGCAGATTGATAAAGATTGCCACTCTTCTTTACGGTGTGCTAGTATGGAATGGTTAATGAAGCCATCATATCTACAGCCAGAGTTTCTGAAGATTGCCATCAAAATCTTTTGTGCTTTTCAGCAAGTTGTGCCACACAGTTTTCAGGGCTAACTGACAAGGGAGCACTAATGAGAATGTTGTCTGAATGATTAATTCAAAACCACAGCAAGACATCACTAGAAGAAAAGTATTTATGTAGTTCAAAGCAATCATGGGTAGTTTTCAAAACTGACCTATGGTTTTTCAAAGGCATTTGAGATAAAACTGCAGCTGTGTACCTGGCAGTATTTTTCCAAGCATGTAAAACAGGGAAGTAGATAATTCCTTTCCCTCAAGCAGAGCAGTTAATTGTGGAAAGGACCTGTGAGAAACTCAGAAACTAACCATCTGAAAACACCACTTGCCACCAAAAGCCAGGTCTAAAACATGTGCGGCTCTCTTAAATGAGCAATGAATTCTATGACTTCCACTCTCTTAAGCAGGAGCAAAGGGAATGGAAATCTCCAATACTGTTTCAGGATGTTTACTTCACAGCCATAGAAGGAAGCAATGTCCTTTACAAAACCATGCAGGCAGCAATAAGGTGACTTCAATACTGTCATTCACTAAATATCAAATCTCATAAAACTAGAAACAGGGACCACTAGACAGAGATCAGTTTAAAGGAGATGACAGAAAACATTTCTCTAAAGGTGGGCGTAGGAATTTGTTGCTACAAGAGGTGGCAGAAGTGGACAGTGCCAGTGGGCCCCATGTGGGGCTGGGCAAATTGAGGATGGAAGATCCGGAACGTGGTGCTACAAGAGCTGTGCAGGGAGGTACCCTCTGGAGTCCCTCCCACTACAGCTCTGTCTTCCAGGGAAGAGTGTGGAAATCTGCATACAGCGGCAGGCCATGGCCAGGCTCACAAGCCCTCTCAGAAGACACCATGCAGGGAGGGGTGAATTGTCTCTTGGATCCTTATGGACACTCCTTATGGCCTTGTGCCATGGTGCAAGGCAGGTCTGCAGAGGAAGGGCTGGCATACCCCCCTGCAAGAAGGAAGCACCTTTGTCTGGTTAGGTGTACTACAGCCCCTCATTCAGTGGCAGCATTTGCTGAGAGCACTGCAGTGTCAGGCCAGCCACACTGGCTGGGGAGGCAGCATGAGCACTCACCACTCTCTGGGTCTGCTCCTAAGCCCTCAACACAAAACAGGCTATCAGCTTCCAGCCCAAATTCACGCGTCAGAGTGTAAATGGCAGTGCTGCTCTGCCTCAGTGGGGGATTCATTTCACTCTGCTCACATGGAGCTTGGCTAGTCAGGACACAGCCAGGGTTGCCTTCAAAGGATGCCAGGCTCAGGTTCTCCCCACCAGAGAGTCAAATCTGACACTGATAAGCTGAAAAGCTTGTGGAGCCAGCTATGGCTGGCTCTAACCAGCCTTGGCTGACTGAGGTCAGTCAGTGAGTTACCAAACTAAAGAAGCTCACTCAGATTGTTTTGCCTTGTCTCTATGCCATTCTCGATTATAACGGGAGAGTTTTTATTCCGTATGAGGCAAAACCAGACCCTGGTGCCAAGGGCAGTGACAATTACATAATGCATCAAGGAGGTACCATTCACAGAAACCACGATCTGAAGATTGCTTTCTTGGAATTTCCTCTTAGGTCTGATTCAGACAGCCAGTCCTGGGCACAATAAAATGGCTTTTTCCCCTCTGGAACTTTTTCAAGTAGGCTTTGAGATTGCTGTGTCACTCACTGCTGGATTTGTAATTCCTGCCCAGACCCTTACCATTTCATCAGCTAGACAAAGCAGAAATGAAACCAAGTAATTTGTCTTTCTCCCATTTTAGTGTCTGAGGATGCACAACATCTCAGAAGGCTGATGCAAGAAAGGGAAGGCTCAACATGATCACCTCTGCTGCTGGGTCAACCAACACCCCACATATGCTGATAGTCAGGATATAAATTTTCTTATTGTCATCTGTGAAGGCTTAGAGCAGTCCAGCCAGCGGGCACCTGGCAGTGGGGTGAAGGGCACAGTGCCATGGCATGACATTCATCAAAGACTGGCCTAGCAGCTGGGACACCACTCAGAGGCAGTGATAGGCATCAGAGCAACAGGAAAATAGCTCTGAATAAAGGTGTACTTCTGCAGGACAGGAGTGCTTGTGGAACTGGGGAAGAAGCAACATGAAAAGAAGACCCATCAGCCAAAAGTTTCTTCAATGCAATCTTGAGGGAAGAGAATGACACCTGGGGTTTTGCAGAGAGATGTCAGAAGTATTGAAGTTTGCAAACTAAGTGATCAAAGCATGAGAAATCTGAACCAGCTCCACCAGAAACAGTTTTGTTTAGTTAGTTAAGTAAAGGTTTCCTGAAGGGAAAGTCATTACACTGCTGATACCTGGCAGCTTCCCCTCCTCTCTATACCAGATCCCATGCCCCACAAAGGATGGGGATTTGTATGGTCACTGTGAATAAATACACACTACATCTGGTTTTCTTCCATCCCCTGTCACACGAGAGTGTGGTCTCTGCACAGTTCCCATGGAAAGCAGGGGCTGTGGACCTGGGCTGCCCGTGGGGTTCCTTGCAGTCAAACTCTGGGGAAGCAGGCACGCTGTAGCTGTCGTGCCTCAGCAGGTAGAACCACAACTTCCCCAAGGGCTAGCACAAATTGCAGGCAAGGCCCAGAACCCCTGCTTTTCATGCTTTCAGGTTTCAGCAATAAATTAACTCAGCTTCTTAAGATAAACTTTAGCCTACTGAAGTTGGTGGGAACTTTGCTACCAAATGAATGATGCTGAGATACCACCTAATGAATGCAGGCATTTTTGAGTAAATTGATCTTCATTTTCCCTGAGCTGAAGACTTTTGAGTGCATTTTGAAAGGGAACCACCTTTACAAGGAGAATGTAAGAAAGGGACAAAAAGAAAATCTTGATATTTGTTTCATATCAGTTTGTGTGCAAATTTATTCTTAACTTTTAAGAACTCCACAAGCAACTATTTCTGAAACACCTTGGGATACACATTAAGATGCAGTTCTAATTTTTCTTGCAGTGATGATTGATCTTTCTGAGTATTGTATCTTGCTTCCACTAGGTCTGTTAAAACTTTGGAGCAAAAACATTATGGTATTGTTCTTGCATTGCAGTTTTGCTCCTTTGTTAATTTTGGATCGAGTCCTAGATGTAGCAAAATTATTGAACTTGGTTTTGCTTAGGTCTCTAATTTCTGTAGCTCCTCTATTACCACATAGCAGGCCACTATATAGGCAGAATAAATAAATAATACAACACTGAGGGCTGTAACAAATCACAAGATACATTATTAAAAATTAAGAAATAAATACCCCTCTCTTACTTAAATAGAGATTGATTTTATAATGTGGAATGCTGAGGAGAGCTGCTGGAAATTATATGTGGGCCTGGGGACATGGAGACTACACTGTAATGGGTTATTTTCTCCCCCAGGTAGAAAAATAATAATAAAAACCAAACCAAACAACAAAACAAAACAAAAAAACCCACCCCAAAACAAACAAACAAAAAACCACAAACGACCAAAGAAACAACCAAGCAAGAAAACAAACAAACAAACAAAAAAAACCCCAGTGCATGGATGTATTTGTCAAATGGAAACTGAGCTCCTTGTTCATGGTCCAGGTAGGGTGCAGTCCTTGCTTCAGTCCTTTGCTTCAGTGGGATGGTGTATCTGACCAGATAAAACCCCAAAATGACACAATCTCAAGGCTTACTCTTTGCACTTTAAACTCTGCAGTGGGATGCATGAAGAGGTTTCAGAAATGACATCTAGGCAGTGCCCTCCTTTGATTGCTGGGACACCTCTCAGTGGTTTTTCTCAGACCTTGGGAGAGCGTCCTTGGAGGGGATGGAAATGTACCTGGGACATGATGTGCTGTGGATCTGGTGTGGGTTCCAGCAGAACCAGCTTCTCTGCTACATCCTTGGCAGAGGTTTGATCAGTGCAGGGCACAAGGAGGAGCAGGCAAAGGTTTGTTTGCCCCACTTTGTGCCCCACAGTAATCAAACCCTTGCCCAGGTTGCAGCACAGTGGCAGAAATGTGGAGCACTGCTGAGTGATCAACAAGTCTTTATTGTTTTTCAATGGAAGGAGGGAACCATATGCTCAGTGTCTCATTAAAAGGCTTACAGCAGAGTCAAACCCTAATCTCATTAAAGATGCCCTTTTCCTTCTTGCCTCAGGCACCTTTTTACCCTTCCCCATGAGCAGGAGGGAAAGAGGCACTCATGGAGCTGAGCAATTCATATCTGCACAGAGGAAGGACCTGTGACAGATCCCCACCTTGCTGGATGAGGCACTGCTCAACATGCACATGCTTCTTTTAGAGTACAGCATCCCTGCTGTGAATCACGGAGCTATGCCAAGTCATTTTGAGTACAGCTGTGTTCCATTGCTGAATTTTAAGGACTAACACTCAGAACTTATTCTTACACCTGTTTTTTTGTCAGTAGAACTGCTCTGTGCAGCATTTTACCCACCCATTGTCTCTGACTCCTTCCAGTCCTGGAGGGAGGCTGGATTTCCAGCCTCCCTGAATAGCCTGCTTCTGAGCTGAACTACACACCTAGCAAAGAAATTTTCCTGATGTCTACTCTGACCTTCTCAAGGCGCAGCTTGCAGCCATTATTGTTTTCTGTATCATCTTTCAGGAAAAGTTTGGCTTTGTCATGTTTCTGTATCCCCTTTGAATTGGTGTAGGTGATCCCTCCTTTGCCCCACTCTCTCTTGATTGAGCACCAGCTCCTTAAGCCTCTCCTTGGCAGTCATATCTATCCTGGTAGTCTTCTCCTAGACCTCATTTCCAAATCCCTCCTTAGCTGGGCTCTATCCTGGGAAAGCAGTACCTCTGAGTAGAGGGGAGAGAAAGCATCCATTGATCAAAAGCCTTACTCCATCTGATGTACTTCACTGGGCATCTGGCCTTGCTCACAGCAAGTGACTCTACGTGTAGTCCACTCCAAAACCTTTGGTCCACTTCAGCAGGGTGGTGACATAGCCTGGCAGTGTGCTGTGCTTCTGACTGTCCTGCCTAGTGGACAGACCCTCTGCTTCTCATGGCTAAGCCTCATGGGGTTACTGGTGGCTTGAACCCCTGGTGTCTGGATTGAGACCCGCAGGTGTCTTACCTTTAAGGAGATTAGAGACTGAAGTGCTGCTCTTCCCTGCCTAATCTTCCTCATTTAGTGTCCCCTGCAGCTTCACTGGGAGAGGTGGTTTCTCTGTCACAGTGCTGGCCATTGATTAACACACTGAACAGTTTCAGTATCACAGAAACTAAACCCTTCTCATGGCTAAGCTTCAAGAGGCTGCATTTCAATCCACTACCCATGTTGGGGGATGAAGAATGGTGGCACAACCTCACCATCCTCACCAGGATGGTGCCCAGCTTTACCAAACACAACTCTCTACTTCCCTGTTTCCCTCCTACTCCTATTCAGCTCTTACCCTCGGCACAGTCTTTCTCTTTGTGAGTCTGAGTTTGGTTCTGCCTCCCTGTGCTGAATTTTCTGCTGAGAATGCCATGTAGAGGGTGCAGTGTGGTAGTGAGGGTTGTCCTCTGTGAGAAGGACTAAAGCCTCAAGAAGACAGACACTATTTGCCCCTAGACAGTGGGGGTACTGAGCTGCTCTCCAGGTTCTTCTGTTCTGAAGGACAGAAATGATCTCTTTTATATATAACTACTATTAGCTTCTACCTCTATTTGGTCTTCATGTTAAAGTCGTTCTCCTCAGTTTAAACATGAAACAGTGTTGAGTTGTAAAGCACATAACTGAAATGGGGGATAGTGACATGGAGGACCTTTCAGCCAAGCCAGCAAACCTCCTATTCATTCTGCTATATGATTATGAGCTGGAAAACACTGACATATGAATACCTTAAAGTACAACTGCCTGCAGGCTATTTTTGTTCCGTTTCTATGGACAGGCCTGAACCAGCTTTAGAATAGCCAACTTGGCTATTGCAAACATTGCAGCTGTGTGTGGATGCCACCGGACACAAATTAGTCCCATGGATATTCCCTCATCTCCTGCATGGATTTCTCAAGACACATGAACTTCACTGCCACAGCTGAATCACCAGTGGTGCCTTCTGCAAAGCTGGCTGGAAGCTCCATGGCTACAGAGAGTAGAGGTGCCTCCTGCACCTCTGGAGCAAGGATGCAACTCAACTTTCATTTCATGTTCCAGAGAGGTGGCCAAGAGACAGCAGCTTGAGCTGTGGGGGTCATGAACAACAGTCACTACTGACTCACTGGACTCCTTGGAGAGTTGGATAACTGGTCTAACACAGCTCCTTCCTGCTGCCCTTGTTTCACAGCTCCTTTTTTATGCCTTCTTGCAAACTCCCCTGAGGTCAAGCTGCATTTCTTCATGGTACCACATTTTAAAATTTGCTTATGCATGTGGGTTCTCATTTGATTTATCTAGGAAGTAGAAGGATTAGAGAGATTGCTTTATTTACTGCTACCCAAATGCTCTACATCAGCAACAGCATTTTTATGTATTCATATAGTTACCATTTAACCACTCACAGACAGTTCTTATATGCACTAGAATTGCGATGTATTTTGTAGGATGACTGCCACTGACAGCACACCAGTCCTGGCAAACCTTATAGTAACACATTATAGCAACAATTCATCACAAATGTCCCTTTGTTATGAAACCATTTTGCTTTGAACTCAGTGTGTTGCAACACCGAAACAGGCATGAACAAGCTTTTCAGGAATCATGGTGTGACATGTATTTCTTCTTTTTTCACCTCCCTTTGTCCTGCAGGGAAACACATTGCCATCAGCAGCTGAAGGGATGGACTTCATTATTCTGATGTTGCTAAAGAACAGAAGAGAACATGTTACCCTTTGTGATGTGAATGATAACTATGATATTTGAAGGGTATTTATTCAACACATTAATTAAATTTCAGGGTTTCAAAAATAAACATCATTGGACGTTAGAAAATATACTTTTCCAAGTGCTATTTTTGTGAAGTTTTTATTTGCCTAAACACCTTTGTTTTTATAGGAGATGATATTTAGATGATATATACTCTTTAATGGGTTGTTCTAAAATCAATTAACTGCTTAGGTGCAAGATATTTATCTAAGGGGCTATCTTGAAGGACTAGAATCTCTTAGGGTAGGGCTTCTGCTTCATCTCAACAATATAAGAGCAGAGTCAGGATGATTCTCCATGTGATGGAGGCCTCCGGCTTTCAGTGATCAAGGACAGGATTTATCATTGCAGGACCAGTGTCATGCTGGAATGTCCTGCCAGCTTTGGGCCACAAGAGCTTTGGGACTTTGACAGCAGCACGTTGTGAGCTGCCTGGGTTAACCAACCCAGCACGCTTCTTCATGGGACATACAGGATCTGTAAATACTCTAAAAGCCACCCAGTCACCCAGTCCTGACACAGGGGGGTGGAAGGGCCATGACTGGTGGAGAGGATCAATATGCCTTCTCCTAATCCTTGCAGCGCTGTCAGGCTGTTGTGTCTGGCCAGCATGGGGAGGTCAGGCCAGAAACATGGCAGGGGTGCAAAGGTGCAGAGAGACAAACCTATTCACATCCTGATTTCTGCTCCATAAGAATCATCTCTATCTCAGGATGTCCTGACAACATTGCTCCTCCACCACGGGCACAGTTGTGCATGGAGGTAGGTCTAAACAAAGATGAGCTGGCAGTATTAGCTGACACAGCTGCAGCAGTCAGCTCTCTGAGAGTGGGGCACAGATGTCTGGCAGCAAGGACAGGCCTTTTTGTCTTGTACTTGTCTTTTTGCACTGGCTCCTGCAACCACTGGAGCTGCTGTTGTAGAAGACTAGACCAACACCAATTTTTAAGCATGTTCCACTCAAAGCTCATGGCTCCAAAAGCATTCTGTTGATCTTTCAGCATTTTGTGTTCTATATCCCAATTCATAGCCTGAAAACAGACGTGGGCATTATGTACTTCTTTCCTCACACTTCTTCCCACCCGCTCTGCAGTTCTCACATAACAGGACAGCTGTCTGGCAGCTTCTTGCCATTTTTCTTGCATGGGAATGAATCCCTGGAGTCCTGTACTCTAGCTCAGGGAGCAAAACACAAAGATATCCAGGGGTCTCCCATGACAAAACCAGCATCCAGCCCTGCTCTGCCTGTGCCACACTCCTTTTCCTTTTGCTCTGACTTCCCCGTCTCACCCTGTGACTTCTGTCTCCTTCAGCAGCGCTAAAGCCAGCGGTGAGGCTGCCCACACTCAGGTGCAAGTGGCAGGGCAGGTCTTTTCAGCCTGCACGAGAGATGGCAGCAGAACCAAAGACATTTGTGGGAGGCTTTGCTTGGGGGCAGTTTGAAGCTCAGCTTTGTGCTTGCCTGGTTTCTGCTGGATGTGGGGAGTGAGCCCAGACTGTCATGAAACAGAGAGATCAGAGTGAGAAGACAGCAGATCCTGTCCTTCGTTCTCTGTCCTGCATGATGGCTGATCGCCAAATCCTAATTACTTTCCAGCATTTTCCCTTTTCATGTAACACCAGTGTCAATTAATAAAGACAGTGTCACTTGATTTATCAGAGCCAAGATGGCCAGTCATTCTGGAAGTGAAATAGGCAAAATCAATTACTTTTTACCTGTTTTGCACTGACAAACCCACTATCCTTATTGGGCCCTCTGCTTCTTTCCAGTTTCAGGACAGAAGAAAATGTTGTTTAACAAATTATCTTTGACTCACCCTTTTTTTTGTAGAAGCCCGGCATACCTTTCTGGACTTCTTTGTCATGGGGTGACACATGGAATCATGCACTAGGTAATTTGATCCAGCAACTAAAAGCAAGGCATTAATTACACTAACAAATATAAGGGGCAGAAAATTATTTCTCTCATAGCTACACTGGTACTGTAAATGAAGTATCACAGGTGATTAAAAACTGATTGTGATGAGCCAGACTGTCTCAGAAAACTGAGAGAACTTTGTAAACATGTTGACAAGCACAGTTCTGCACCCTAGATGTGAAGGGCCTAAGACCTTGCTTTACAGTTTAATCTGCAGTCACTGGCAACACCAGCAGGGGATTGTAGAACCACTGTTCGAGCAGATTGCATCAGTATTCACCTTTATATATCACCAGCAATTTCCTGTTAGCTTTAATGAGTCTCCTCAAATGTAATGCTGTATGGCATCAGTTAATGTTCTCTGTGACTTCTGAGGGCAACGGTGAGGAGGAACTCCTTTAAGTTACCAGGTACAAAATATCATTTCTGCAGTTAACCCGCGTTCACAGCCTACAGCCTTTATATAAATTCTGACTTCCTCTCTCTCTCTCTCTCTCACACACACACACACACAAAATCAAAACAGAATACAAAACCTAAATAAAACAAAAAAGCTGAAAAACAAATTCTTGTTTTCCTTTGTGTTATTCCAAAACTGAATTTCTTAATGGGCTGTAACAAAGCATGCTGAATTTTTTCCTTAACCTCAGAACACTAGACAGGAGAGGGCAGTACCAGACATCGTGGCCAGCCTGATGCTATCACAGGCAGTCACATCATCTAATACATCTCATTAACTAACAGTGCAGAGAACACAAGCACTTCATTGACTGAGAAAATTTACTGGAGGTTGGTAAATGGACAGAGAGAATGAAGACAAAATAACAATTCACATATGTATAGTGGAAGAGAAACAGAGCAGCCTTTACGGTCATGATGTCAAACCATGCAGAGGTTCCAACAGATCTATCAGGAATGTTATGCCTGTCTCCTGGCTATTTTATGGCACTCCATCAGTGCCATGAAATTGTGTTTAAGAGGTACACAATAAACACTGTCCTCAGAAAGGTGTTTTGAGAGTCATGAAACCAATTTTCACACAAAGCAGCAAGGTTAGGGTTTCATGGTCAGTCAAATCTGATTTCCTCTGCCTGGTCATCCTGGCAGAGCAGATTAGGTAAATGTCTTGGTGGAATTTTGCCAGCAGCCTGATGTGGCCCATTGCAAGTCCCAGCTTCACAGGACCTACAGGTACTTCTCATTTGTGACTGAAGGCAGAATGGGAGTGCCTTCACTGCATGTGTGCCCACCCTGCTGCTGAGCAGGCTGGCGTACAGCTGCTTGTACTTCCTCTGACAAATTGCACACTAGGGAAATTAGGCTTTACACACAGCCTGGCCTGTGATGGGTGAGCTTCTTCTCTTTTTAGCTTTACTTTACTGTTTTACTCCTATTATTTGGCCATTCCTTGTCTAGCACCATTTTCACAAAAGAGATGTCCTCTACATGTCAATAGAGATGGCTAATTAGGAAAAGTTGTTTTTGTGGACCAACTGGCTCAATTGGATGCCAAGTTGAGAGCAGGAGTGGGCTCTATCAGCAGGCAGCAGTGACTCAGCAGAGTGAGTCCCTGCTGCAGAATTTGGACAACAAGGGCAACCTTTTTGGTGGGAATGCATGGAAAAGATTTGGAGAAAATTGTGCAAAATTCTTCCAACTCAGTAAAATGAAACCACTATTTTGGAACAATATTTCAGGGAGAAGAGCTGCATTAATTTTCACAGGTTTGCAAAACAGGAAGTATTTGTCACCCTGAATAAGCTGTGAAAAAGTATTTTTAACTTGTTTAATTACAACTGGCATTCCTGCAGCCCAGCCAAATGCTAGAGCTGGCCAGCTCTCTGAAAAATTATCGTTACGAGCCTGGAACTATGGGAGCCCTGCAGGGGTAACTGTAAGCCAGTTTCCAACTCCCTTTTATTATTAAGCCACCTTTAGTGGCTGAGCTCCCTGCTTCATTTTAAGTGGCTGAACATTAAGGACTTAACTCAAAACAGCATTAAAAGCAGGAGTAACTTGGTTTTTTAACCAACAGACAGGTTGTCTTTCCACTTAGCAATGATAAAAGGGTCATTACCTTTGCCATACAGTGGTTATAATCTCCCAGTTCTAGTTATAAACCAGATATATACATGCACACCTTTATGAATCCCACTTGTATGGTTTTGGGGTGAGAAGTGCTTTTTATCTTCCAAACTCTTAGAACAAGACACTGACCACAATTTTAAGTCCTTTTATCTTCATGCACTAATTGCTGTTAACCCCTTGCCCCAGTGGGGGGGGTTTAAGACTGTGCTGGATAATAAATTGTCATGGAAACAGATAGTTTGGGGATTTGTCCCTATATTGATTCTAGGACCTCCTTCCCAATACCAACAGGCAAGTGTCAGTTTCTTCTGTCTCTCATGTGGCCCCTTCCTCATCATGGTTATGTTTTCCACACTCCCGCAATAAAATATGACTGACAAGAGGAATTAAGAGCTGTGAATTACTGTCCCAGGCAAAGATTCTTTGGCACATACTGCTGGGTCATGGTCATGATTGCAAGTGAGTTCCGAGCTTGGAAGTAGCATGAATGCACAGAGGCTTCAGAGTGACATGGTGATGGTTTAGGTCCCCCTACACACAGAGAGGTGTCCTTAGTGGCTGTCACATGAGGAAGCCAGGCAGCTCCCAGCAGCCTCCTTCTGTGGTGCTGCACTCCCTGCACAAGCACCCCAGGGCGCACAGGGACGAGCAGAGCTGTCTGACAGGGTGCTGCACCATCAGGCAGAGCTGAGCCTGGAGCTGTGCTGTGCTAAAGCAGAGGTGAAACAGCTTGAAGGCTGTTGCCAGGAGCTGCTCTGGCTGGGGATGCCATGAGAGTGTAAGGAAGGCGTTAGTGATCACAACCATTTCTTCCACAGGAAATCTAGGAAAACAGTTCCTGAACGGATGGACAAACTGAGCATTTCCCTGGGCCAATTCCCCAAGCTGAGCGTTTTCTTTACCAGTATCCATCATTACAGATTTTTTTTCCCTTTCAGACTTATTACTGCTTCAGCTTTAACAAGACTGTAAGGTGTTAAAATTACTAAACATTGGATCAGATTCATATTTCTTTAACATCTCTTAGTTCACCCTGTCTCTAAAAAGGGAACTAGTACCCTACAGCAACATGACCAGATCAGTATCTTTCTAGTACCTCTACAGAAATTTTCACATCATACTTGTTTTCTACAAAACGCAGTCTGTTATTCAAATAAGGCCTTGTGATTTATAAGTTTGCTGCAAGAATCAATTCAAGTTACAATGTCTTTTGTCATTATTACATTTTTATTGTAAAAAGTAACACATTATGCCATTTCCTATTCTGGTTACAATAATGAAGAATTCGTGAGAATGAATACATTTTGTACCACTTTGTCCCCATTATAGTTCAACAATGTTCTCAAGAATGGATTAATTCAATGCCACTTTTCACAATTTATGCTCAGAAAAAAAATTAAAATTGTTATGCAACTTTAGCAGGCTGTATTCTCTAGCTATTTTGATATCAGTCTAGAGGTTTTATCAAAAAGAAAAATAGTAAGAAAATGTATAATTCTGCTTGAGAGAGAATGTAAAGGGAATTAATTAAATGGTGCAGGTGACCCAGTCCTTGTGACTGTCTCAAGGTCAAAATCTCAAGTCCTGTTCAGATGCTATAATTAAAAAGATCTAATTTTCATTAATTCATTGTTTCCCAAGTGGAGTGAAAACAATTATTTAAAAATTAATATTTGAAAAAATGAAAGCTCTGGCATTCAGGTTCCTCACAAATTGATAAACTTCTGCTCATCATGAAAACCTGAAATAAAAATTAAACAAAATAAACAGAGTCTATTCAAAGAGCAATAGATTGTATTAGTAACTGATGTATACATACTCATCTCAAACTAACAGGAAGGCACACTTCTCTCTTTTCTTGCCATGTGCTGCCTACTACAAGTACAGGACACCCACCTTGCATTACCTAGCTAACCTATGGGAGAAGCAGAGCACAAAGAGTAATTTTGCCAAGACAAAACTGGACAAGAAATTCAAGTTTTGTTGCTCTGGCCTTTGGAAATGAAGTCTGTCTCCTTAAAATCCCAACTGTGAGATGAATAAACCAGAGCAAGGGGAAATTTTTTTCTGCCTGCAGACTACTTCTTTTAATCTGTTGCATTAAATAAGCCAGTGAGCCCAAGTATGACTGGATATATGTAGTTGGCATCTTCTTAGAAGCCTATCATTGAACTAAAAGTGAACTTCTTTTGATGTACTCCTCCAAGAATCACTTCTGCACCAAGAGTTTGTCTGGACAGATTGGAGATCTGTGCCCAGGGCCACCCTTTATCTCTTCTGTGGCTGGCTCAAGGCATTGGCCTGGCCTAAGAGTACATAACGTAAGCTCTAAATCTTGTAAAATTAATGAAACTAATGTCTCTCCACATAGACAGCATCAAATCCCTAATTTTTAACTTTTTAAACTATTAAAAAGAGTTACAGTGTTTCTAATGAGTAATATTTACCGTTTAAAATTGTTACAGCCTGAAATTGCACCTGGCTTGCCACTATAAAATTTTAAAGATTTATAGGTCCAGATTTTCAGGGCTCCCTGGATAAAAAGGAGAACAGAAAGGGGAAACAACCAGAGAAAAATAAACAGGCACTGTCAGGGCCAGCAGTGCGCTGCCAATCCTTACTTAGCATGCCTGCCCATCCCATCCCTCATCCAGCCAGTCCCTAGAAGATGCCCAGTGCCTAGGGCTGTCAGGGCATCCCTGGGGCCAGCTCTGGCACCTCAAGACACTCAGAGCAGACAGAGATGTCCAGTGTGTAGCCCTTCTGTCACCAGTATTCAAGGTGCTCGTTGTGCTGGGCTGAGATGCAAATATGAACCGGAGGCTTTGCACGAACAGGACTTCATCATTGCCAGGGGACAGAAAAATATTTGAAATGAGCAAAGATGCTTAATTTGATCTTGCACGCTTGCTTGCTTTAATGAAAATCTTAATTTTTCTTAATTTCTTCTGTAGATATTCTCAAAAGACATTTTGGGTCAGCACTCAATTTATGGAGAACAGATGTGGCATGAAAATATGAGGAAGGCTACTGGAAGTGATCCTGTTTGAACTATGAGCATAAATAACACCCCAGCTTGTTCCTGCAGGGTCTGGACCCTGCAGAGACTGCTGCACCCTGCACTCCATCCTGTAACCTCACACATGAGAATAGGCCTTGTTCTTTCTGCTCACCTTTTCCCTGGTGTTCTGTACAGCTGATTCTTAGCTTTGGTTTGGTTTTTAATAAATATTTATAATTAAAGATAGACATTAGACTTTACTGGAGGTGGTACTGATAGCAATTATGAGAAAATCAAATGTTCCTCCAAACCATTTGTGAAGTTAATAGGATCTTAATACATGACCAAAACTATGACTCAAAGTGGGAAATGCTAAAGTTCAGTTAGTTAAAAAAACAATCCAGCTTTGGCCATCTGTTTGCCCTGTAGATTTGCAGACAGGAAGAAAGAAGCAAAACCTGCCTAACTTTTTCAACTGCTATTGAATTCATATTCTGCACTGCATTTGGACTGACATCAGTACACTTTTCTGCCAATTTGTGTGATTACAGTTGCCAAAATGCTTATTCACACATAGACTAGACTGTTGCCTGCATTAAGTCCTAGTTTTAATTAATATTTTAAACCAAAAATTACTTCATCAGGAAAAGGGGCATGTAAAAAGATATTTCAGTGCATAATTTTCATTAGTATTTTACATATGTTTCATGTTATTATTACTTATTTCAATCTCTGAAAGCTCTCCTAGTCCTTTTCTTAGTCTGAAAATCTTGCCTAAGATGAATTCTGGGCAATCAATTAGTTTGATTGCAGAAATCTGGTACGCTCACAATTAAGTCCTGTTATAAATTCCCTTGTATTCTTGCTACATATATTGTAATGGTTTTTGTTAGTGATTATTCTCTGTCTCCAGCTTAAACTTCAGCAGACCCTTTGGGAGTCCATAAAAAGGAAAATCATGTTCCTGGAGCAGGAGGTGGAGTTATCACAATTTCCTCTAACCCCAGAACATCAGATTTGCCTGTATGTGCCAGTTGTGCAAATGCAGTCACTTGGTGTGGTTGACAAACCAGATCAATCACACTCCTCATCATTACAAGGTGATGAAATTGCCCAAGACTGCCGAAAAGATGCTGGCACCTGGCAGGAAAGTTTTTTTAAAGTAAGGGCCTCCGTACATCTTGGGGCAGATGGGTCTCACTTTCGCAGGACCTGGCTGGCACACCCCATGTGAGAGTTTTGTTACAGGGCCTGTTATTAGCACCTAATGAAATCCCCCTCATCCCCAGCCTCCCCGCAGGCCAGCAGCAGGTGCTCCTATTTTCAGACGTATGCGAAATATCTGCCAAGTCATTTGGCACATCTCAGCGAGAAATACGCCAAATTACCTGTCAGGGCTAAGCTGCCTTTCTGAAAAAGAAAAACAAACGCTCCGGCGGGTGTTTTCGCGCGTTCCGAGAGTGCCCTCCCGTGGAGCCGGGCGGCTGTGGGGGCGGGCCGCGGCCGGGCCCCGCCGGCGGTGCCCCCGCGGGAGGGGAGCGGGGCTGTGCCCGCGCTGCCAGCCGGAGACAGGCACCGGCCTGCGGCACCGGCCTGCCGCCCTGAGGGGCCCGGCCGCCCTGAGGGGCCCGGCCAGCGCCTCAGCGCCGAACCGGCACCCTTCCTGCCGGGCAGGAAACCCCTGCGGGCGCAGGATGCCAGNAGGCGAGAACGCCGATGGATCTCGGCAGAAAGCGTCTGAGAGCAGAGCGGGAGGAACTTTTCTGGAGGACAGAAGAAAAGGGAGGTGTTCTACTGTTAATAACAGCTGACGGTGACTGATTAAAGTGGCGAAATTCTCTTTCATCTAAATTTTTTTTTTTTTTTTTTTTTTT
>VZTR01009226.1:162499-203231 GCA_013400775.1 Chaetops frenatus
CCTGCCCCTCCTCTTTCTCTCACAATGAAGTTGTCAACTGCGATGATGTTTCATCTCAGCCTCCTCTTCTCCAGGCTGAAGTGACCTCAACCACTGCTCATACAGCTTCACCTCTTCTCCATTTTTTTGGCCCTTTTTTGGGCACTCTCTAATAGTTTTCTGTCCTTTTTACATCGAGGTGCCCAACACCCCACACAGGACTCAAAGTGAGGCTGCATCAGCTACACTCTGACCACATCCGCAGGTTTGGTAAGGTCTGTAGATTTTGGCTGGAAAGGTATCATCATCAAATGAAATTTATATGACCCACCTGTTTCTGTTCAAAGGGTTATTTCTCTCTTTCCCAAACTGTGCATATAATGAGAACTCAGAGTTGCCTTGGGTCCACCCTTCAGATTTCCTTTCCTAAATGAAGTTATGATGTTGTAATAAGAGGCCTCAAAGTCCCCTGGAAGAAATAAAATGTAGCATAAAGAAATACAAATCCAGTCCATCCTGAAGTGTCTAAGTCCTACACATGCAGTGCTAGCTAATTTTCCACTGTAAGCAATCAGGCCTGTAGCTCTGTTCTGCACAAGGGAACTCCTACTGCAATGGCTGAGAAGGGACCACCAGGCACCTCCTGGGGACACTGCCTTTGTGTCCCCAGGCAGTGTTAAGGTGCCCAGGCACCTTTAATTGTCTTCCAGGTGTAATTAAGGTGGCCAGGCACCTCCTTAATTGTCTTCCACTTCCCCATTATCTTCCAGCCTTTCAGGGCTAATATCCACTTATAAATATGAACCCGCCCCCACCCCCCCCACCTTCCTGCTCCAGGTCATCAGCATCCCTTCACTGCCACTATTTTCTTTCTAACGAGCAAGTTTCTTCCTCACAAAAGGGCAATGGTTATTCTTTGTCCCAGAAACAATTATGTTTGCTTCTTTCAAATGGTTATTAAAACCTCAGATTATTTCCATACCATTTATTCAGCAAGATTTAACACACAGTCCTTCCTAGGGAGGGCACAGTCAGCTTCAGCTGCTTTTACTAGTTACTTTCCCAGAGTAACTGGCCAACGCATTTCAGACACTGGTATTTCCTCATTCTTTTGTCCTCTGTGCTCTACCTCCAGGTTTCCGAGCACCAACCTTCACATTTTCCCCTTCTCTGCAGAAGGGCAAGATACCAAACTCACTGACATAAGTAGGTGCAGCTTCTAATTAAGTCAATGAGGTTACACCTGCCTACGTCAGCAGTCAGTTTGGCTCGACATCCCTAGCATCCCTGAGCAAAATGTCACATTACCTTTGCTGAGCAGGACATTTCAAATAAAACATTAGCAAAAACAATTAACTCCAAGCCATTAATCCCGCTGAAGCTACATTCAGCCTCCCAAGGATTGAAGTAAATTCTCAGTAAATGTCTTTTGCTTAATAGATTGTGAAGCTTTGGCATGAAATATATTGTTGAATAACGTTGAATTAAGCATCATCATATTCTATTTCTATGTATAAATTATACTATAGAACACATGTGACAACTTTTAACTAGAATACTTAAGGAACTATTAGCAGTGGATCAGATCATGCACATCTTTGCATTCTATAACACCTATGAATTTTTGCAGAAATATATAAGATATTTATAGCTGTACATGTATAGTTCTTAGGTACAGTACACTTTTGTATTCCATTAGCATCAATAGAGATGGAAGATTTTTAATAGTATCATTTCGTAATTAATATTATTTGGCACAGAACGGGTAGTAACAAATTTGCATGAGTGAGAGGTAAGAGTGAAGTCTTGCTGTCAACACCTTCATTGCAGCTACAGAACAGGTCAGCATTTTATCTAAAGAGATTTAAAGCCCAAGTTCAACTCCATGCTACATTTCCCTGAACAGCACATGGCAGCTCACTGCCAGGTATGTGAGGACCAGCACCTTCACTTATTTGCATGCTTGGATGCCCTTTTGCTTTGCAGTGTTCATAAAACCCAGATAGGGTACACAGCCTCCTGCTTCAGAAAAAGGACAGAATTACCAGTTCTTGTAGGCCAAACCCCACTGTAGGCAGACAGAAGGAAAAGCTGGAGATAGAGATGGGGATCCCTGAGGATGAAAGGGAAATAAATTTCTGCAGGAACAGAATATTAATGAAAGACTTCCAAAAATACAAGGTACCAGTTATATTTAGCCATCAGGTGCAAAAATATTGACCAAAACTTGAAGCATGAGAACAACGACATCGAATCTCTGCCTCATTCATTTTTAGTCAAGATTTTCTCAAGGAGACAAGACCTTGGTTGCCTTGAGGTCCTTTTCCGTGTACTCAGAGAAGCCTATGGAGAAAGGAGCTTTGCACATACCAGGTAGAAGGCCAGGCAGGAGAACTGCCTGGCTAACTTCTGTATTACATGACATGACTATTTTTCTTTTTTGAAAATATAGCTGAATATGATAATATCTGATACTGAATATTGGCCTAAAGATTCCTTGCCATGACCCGAGTTCTGCTTTTATATCAGATCAACTGAAGTCAAAGTCAGGCTTATCATCAAAACCTAGATCCCACAGCACAGTAGCATAAATTATGTTTTTCAGCAGCTCTTCCCACTTGAGAAGCAGCTGTCATTGCTGATGCTTGCAGTGCCAGTTCCTCACACCAGGTGTGGTGAACCAAGTGCAAGTGCAGGTGAGTGATTTGATCTCACGGTACACCTTCTACTGAAACACACTACACAGCTCTCCCGCTAGAAATTCAGGACTATTACATTTTTCAATAGCTCTGTGCATTCTGCAGGGATACAAATAGGTTTTGTTTTGTTTTAATTATTGTTTCTGACATGTTACTTACAAGACTTCATACTTATAGAATAGATTAGATAGGCAGTCTCTGCTAGAAATACAGCAGGGGAATGAAAACCTCTAAACCCTGAGCACTGCTGTGCTCTGGACCCTAAATGTTTTCACAGCTGAAAACTCATGATGATTTTAAAGAAGTCTTGCTGGTGTGAAGGATTTGGGACCAGATAAAGAAGCTAACTCCTAAGTTCAAGGCTAGCACACTTAATTTCACCTCCTGAGTCCCTGAAGCAGCTGGGGTAAGCCCCCCCAGGCACCCATGCAGCACCACTGCCCAGGTGCCAGGATGAAAAGGTAGCAGAGGAGGGAGAGGAGCACGTGCTCTCAGTTTGATCCAGGGGGCCATAGTCAGAGACACTCCAGAATGCTGAGATTTCAGTGCAGACTGATAGTACAGCTCTGCCTGGTTAAATCAGTGAACATTTTGCAGTTGATTTCTGGGGTAGTTGCAATAGGTTTTATGGTTTCATCCCTCTATTGGTTTAGCACTCACCTCATTTTAAGCACATTAGCAGCTTGATTGAAGTCAATGGTACAGTTCAGATACTTAAAATTAGTTATGTTCTTAAGAATTTTGTTGGATTGAGGCCTTAACAATCATAGTTAATGAAGGTGGGATCCTCTGAGATTTGGACCATTTTCAAATCTCACAGTTCACACTGCACAGTCACTTGAATTCAGCAGAAGTCCTTGTTGTCACCAGAAGGAATGTCACCTCCCTCTTTGCCAGAAGCTGGTCTTCACCAGGTCCCTGGCATTGGGACCTGCAACCACATGGCTCTGCAGTGTGCCAGTTTGGGCCTGTTCCCTGCACATGGCTAGGCAGGCAGCAGGCAGAAACTGGGTGCTAGGGGTGGTGATAGAGGTGTGACCACCTCCTCTGGCAGCAGAACAGGTATGTTCTAGTTTGAAAGGATCCTATAGCCACAACACCACCAAATCAAGCTAAAAACCACTTGTTAAAGCACTGGAGTGATTATCTGGTAACTAAGTATCCAACAGTTACATCAGAGGTTTAACAAGCCTATCAAAATTCTTCACCAGGGAGAACCTGGAGACTTCAGCATTTACGCAAACTGTCACGGGTGCATTTCAGACCAAACCTTCTCTGCAAACAAGTGCATATGCAACTAAGAAGCATAAGTGTGTGTACCACCTTATCACCAGAGCTAGAGAGGCCGCCCGGAGCCTCGGCTCGGGATATGATAAGCTGCCTCTGGGCAGGAGTGCAGCTCCAAAGGCCGTGGATTGCTGAGACTGGCTTAGCAGAAGAGTAGTTACAATCCAATATGAAGCAGGAGACGAAGTGATGCCATTATGATTTTGCTTTTTCATATATCCCTCTCATATTTCTCTTGCTATACGCTTTTATGCAGCTCGCATGTATCCCTAATGCTTTTAACCCACATGCTTGTAATTCCCTAAACCTGATAACTAGCTTAGACCCAAAGTTCTGTTAAAGTCAAAAGACTAAACAGCGGAGTTGGGGGTCAAAATGCCCCAGACACCAAGGTCCTCCCCAGAACACATTCTGTAAACTAAGACAGACTCATGCAGGGGGGGACATTCCTCAGTAGGGGGCTTCTCCTGAGCCTCCCATTGGGGAATCTGTGATAGATATGCTAATATGCTAATGTGCAAAGTTCTGTAATTGTATACATGGGGCATTTGGCCAGGGCATTTTGCCCGTGCACTCTCCTGCGGTGCATTCAAGGATCCTTAATAAATACCAAGGTAAACCCCTTGTTCCTCTCTAACCGTGTTTGGCTTTTATTCTAAGAGCACAGGATAAGGCATCAGAAGGAAGCGAGGAGACTCTTGGGACTGAGTTCTGACAGGTTTATTGTCGAAGGAGTCAGGAGCCCAAGGGCCCCGAGCAAAGGTTTGCACCGGCTTCAAAGGGGTCGGGGAGGGGAAGACAACAGCCAATGCGAAAGAACGTGGGAAGTCCGAGGGAAGGAGCGGCACCCGACCTGGCCACTGGCTTATAAAAACCGGGGGGAGGGAAGAGATTTGAACCAGCTCATAGGGAGCTTACCTGTGGGGAACATTCTGGAAGGGAGGGAGGTGCGAGGGACAGATTGAAAGAAGGGAGAGAGGGACTGTTGCTTAACTGAGGGAGGAACTTGGGGATTGACATAGATGGATCGGGAAGGTGGGAGGGAACAGCTCAGGGAGACACCAACCCAGGGAGTAAAAAGGGTGGGGGAGAAACCATTTCAGACAGGAGAAAACTACAAAATTCAACCTAAGGTAAAAAGAGAACTATATTTAACAAAAAAACTACAACACCACCAAGTGGCAAATGTCTGGGATTTCAGTGTATTGTTTCTGATTGACATAATATGCACATTCTGGGAAGAAGATCCCGTTAACCAGGTGTGCAACTATTTTGGATTTCTCTGGATAAATGTTTAAATTCATCAGCCTTTTTCATGCTATATGCCTAAACCCCACACTCATATTGTGAAGTTTCCAAAAACGTTTTAATGGTTCTGGACCCCCTGGGTATGATGGTGATATATACTACAGTGGGGAAGGAAATTAGATAGTAAATGTGACAGAATCAAAGAGGGATGTACAAAATATTGCAATCAGGTATATACAACAACCCCAGCAGTTTTAAGGTCAGTGTCACTGAACACCTGTGGTTCATTAGAGGCACATTTCTGGTTGTCCAGCAGCTCAGATAAAATGGAATTGAATTAAATTAAGGGAAAAACCACAACTATGTTTTCAGCTGGATCAGGAGAGCTGATGGTATAGTTAGGGAAATCCTGTTTTCTCTTTGGTAGCCCTGTGACTGTTTGACTCATGTGTTTTACTTAGAACTCAAGGGTGAATGCCGTGTTCTTTTGGAACCTTTGCAATAAAATATGAGTGGTCTTTCAAGTAGAAGGTGCACAAAAGAAAAACCTCTGGAGGGAAATGCCTCCAGACATGGCAAAGTGTTACTTAGACAAGAACTGTGAGATCATAACCCAAGAGAAAACAAATCCCATCATATTGCAAACATTTTAATTGGAAAATGTTCCACTTGAAAATCATTAGACATTAATTTTTATAAGCTAAACAATAAACTTCTCAATTATAAAAAGCATAAAAACAATGCTTATCCTTCACAACCATCCAGTCACTCTGTTCTAAGCAGGTAATCCCATGCCCACACTTTGTGACATTCAACATCAACTAAGCAAAAAAGGGCCCACAGATAGCCAAAATGATGAGGTAACAGACTGATACTTGGGTTTGGAAATGGGCAGAAGCACAGCAGTTTTCTGTAGCCAGGAGGAGGAAACCTGCAGGCAGAACAGTCAGGGGGGATCTCCTCGCCCTGCTCAGCACCAGTTTTTCACTTCAGGTAAATGAGTAAAAAGTTCCTCCTGAGACCAGGCATGAAGTCCTGGCTGTGGTGAAGTTGATACCAAAACCTCTGTTAACAGCACATGTGGCACAATTTCACCTGTGCTACCAATGATTTAGAGCACTCCTCAGTTGGATTCTGGATTGATGTTTGTTAATCTCATAAAGCATCTTACAAAGTGAGGCTGCTTGATGGGGCTGCAACACACATTGTGTGGGGATTATTCCATACTTGCTTCATCATTTCAATCCTGTGGCTGGTTATCATGTGAATATTGCATTAACTTCAGCTTTGGAAAGTTGCTAATAATTGAGATTCATTAAGTTGTCAGCTAATTCTGTATCTAAACACTTTTTAAAGACCTACACACCAATAGGAGTGGAAAAAGCCCTGGGCAGATATAGTTGGCATTGTAGCACCCCAGGCCAGGGCATCAGTGCAAGGAATTCTTTCACCAAAAAGCAGAAATTTAATAAATTTAACTTCAGACTTAGGAAGGACCTGTGGGTTTCCCCTTAGGTTGACAAGAGTCAAGGTCTCTACTGAAACCCTGTCTGAAAGTGATTTGTAATTTAATGACATAAAGAATGACCTGTATAAGGTCATTAAATTACAGGTCCACTAGTGACATATGTACTGCAGAACAAGAACACTATGTATTTTCTTCTGTGACACTGAATTTCAGATCTATCTGATAGACAGATAAAAAAAGTTCCTTGAAAAATAAGCTGAATGCATCATTCAGTGAAGAGGACTAGTCCATCTCTTAGATCAGCTTCCCTCACAAGCATCTGGAGCCTGTCCTGTTGATCTCCACACACCCTCTCAGAAAGAAAGCAGGTGAAATAACAAGGGCACACATGTGAAACTGCAAAACTCTTGGTTGAGAGAGTATATGCTTGTGATAAAAAAACCCAGAAGCATCTTGTTCTCTCTTAAGAATAGAGAGTGGATGAAGTTAAACACTTTTCTTGTAGGAATAAAGAGTTCATTAGCAATGTAACAAGAAAACATGAGTTTTGCCTCAGACTCAGAATTACTGAAATCTGCCAAATTTCATAAAAACTTTAGTGGATAAGGCTGCCTTTCAACCATATGATGAGAGACATTTCTGCACTGTTTTTGTCCAAGTTGATTTTCCTAAGTTGGATCCCTGCATAAAGATTTCTGCCTTATAGGCAGAACCTCTTCTTGCTTAGCCCTGGCACTTCCTGTCAAGGGAGAGTGGATTGGGTCTGCTGTGGAAAAGGACATGGTTAACACTTGTGCAGGCTCTGTCAGTTCAGCAACATGTGCCTTTCCAAATAGAAATAAATGCTTTATAAAGTTTTGCACTTCTCAGTTACATAAGTACATTTATTTTGTTTGTAACTGATAGCTTGACGATACCCTTGTATTGCTTGGAGAGTGTTCCAGCTGGTTAAGTCTTCACACAAAGATGTGAATTGAAACCTCAGGCAAAACAAGAACTGTCTGTCATACCTTTTACTGATTAACAAATAGTTCTTGGACTGCTAATGCCATTCTTAATTGGACTACACTGGGAGTAGCAATTAAGACTAAATGACCACTTGCTGAGAGCTGGTGAAAAAGAAACTGCAGCTTTAGGCATTCATGTTCTCCAGATAAAGTGCAGTTGCCTTACTTTGATGTTAAAGAAAGAAGCCTAATTTTTTAATGGCTTAGCGTATTAGAAAAGAATTATTCAATTCGCAGCAAGGAAATTGATTTTGGGTGGAATCAAATTTTTTTAAGTCTTTTTTCTCTAAGATCACTTTGTATATTTAAAGGCTCCTGACTGACATCAGTGGAGGTGGGACTCTCCAGTCCTAGTGCAAAGCAGTGACATCTATAGCTGCAATAACCTTTGCACACTGACTCACCTGTAACTTAACAAAATCATCCCAGGGATAGAAAGAGGTTTTCTGATGTAGTCCATGCACTGCTGGTCTGTCAGGTAAATACTGGATGCATGATTTAGCAGTGGAAATGAAATCTATGCAACTATTCACGTCTCTATATAATCCAGAAGCCCCTATCAGCCCATGTAAAATCCTCCCTCTTCAGAAATAGACCAGTGCGAGCCATACCTCATGCCCTTTCTCTGTAGTGGTTAAAATAAATGCTTGCAGTGCACTGAAATTATCTTTGGAGGATCACAGGTTCCTGTTTGAGAGAAACGTCACATTCTCTCCCTTATGGCACCAGAAGAAGAAATTTGCCGAAGTTAAGAGAAAATTTTATATTCCTGGATGGCTAAGCCTGAGGAGAACCACTGACCCTCACAGCTGTCAGTCTGCTGCCTTTCACTCAAGCTAAAGTTGGGATCCTGACAGAGTTTCCCAAACTGTTTCCTCTTCTAACCTTAGCCCCACCCTGCCAGCATGCATCCTTCCAACTCTGAAGCTAAGCCAGCTGCCTCTCATGCAGCTGTTCCCACTCCCAAGGCACTGCTGAAAAACCAGTGCCTGGACACCTTCTCCATGTTTACCCACCACAGCCTTTAGCAGGACCTTCAGCTGCTGACTGCTCCGCCTGCCTGCAAGGATTTTGTCCCTGGAAGCCTTCTGCAGCCCTGTCCAACTGGAAATAAATCCCCTTGTTGGAGACAGCCTCAGTGCAAACTGGCTGGCTGAGAACAGTGAAAAAGGCAGCTGTGGTCTCAGCTGCTTGGTCTAACCCTGGACAGGAAACACAATCAAGAAGATACCAAGTTTTATGGGAGGGAAGCCTGTGTTTATAGTGGTGGATCAAGAGTTCAATCAAGGTATCAGCCATAACTTCTAAATGTGTTTCTGAGCTTCGAATGACAAAACTTCCACATTGGCTTGAACATAAGAAGATCTGATAGGTTTTCTAGAAAGGAAAAGGTTTTCTCTGACACGTCCTTACTGAAAAAAGATCTTTGTGAATCCCAATGCTCACATCACTTCCATATGGACTTTGAAAGCCTGAATGCCTAAGGATTTGTCTAAACCAGTTTTATATCACATGCCAGGAATTTCAGCATGAGTTTTAATTTGCATAAAATATTTAGAACTAGGTAACATACCAGTTCATAATGTTATCTGTATGTACATTTACATTTACATACTTCTTACTCTCTACATCCATTCTCTCTCTCCACTGAGACCAAGATCTGAACCTGCCTTATGCACCATTGCAGGAAGTCTCAATATCATTAGCATCATTTCATCACAGAGTATTATCTGGCGTCATCTCTAGAATGACTTAACCTGATGAGATAACACTAGCAATATTGGTATTTCATTATTCCATTCCCCAAAAGGTTTTTTTTTACAATTTAGCTAGTACTTGGGAAAAATACTGTTGAACACCTGCAGGAAATAAAACAACCTTAATCCAATTTATTTTGCAGATCCTGAGTGCCCAGGTCTTCTGCCACTCATGCAGCTTAGAGATCAGACTTCTGCACATTTTAAATAAGAAGCAAGTTGTTTGCCTTGGTTGTGGTAGTGATATAAACAAACATAATCTGCCTTTCAAGGATGCTATGTGCCTGGGACAGGTCAGAGCCTAAGTGAGGGGGGTGGAAACACAAATGTCTCAAAGAAGCCAGGTATAAATCAGCAGCAATGGAGAAAGAAGCTGCTTCACTGTCTGTTCCTCCGTCCACTTGTGCGTCTGAGGCCAGTCAAGGCAAAACAGAAAGCCATTTCTTACAGCAAATGATGCACACTGGGAACTAGACTCTGAAACACACTCTGTAATCTGCTCTGACTCAGAGACCAGATGCAGCTAATTGGCAGAGGTCCTTAATTAGCACAGAGCTGCCATCCCTGCAGACAGTGCAGGAGGGTGTGCAGTGTGCCGCAGTGGAGCACAGCACCTCTCAGTCGGGAACCCTCTCCTCCCAAAATGGAGCCCTGGCTGGGAAGGTTGCCCTTGCCTAAAGAGGAGTGGAGGCCAGAGGAGAAACTATGAAATGGTTCTTCCTTAAGTGCAGGGGCTCATGCAGCTGAGAGCTGTTATGGATCTCTCCAGGCTGTACAATAAGGAGGTTGTCCCTGGTGGACTGAAAACGGAAAGCAAATGTGTGGATGGTTTCTTAGGCTTGTTACCTCCTTACTACAAAGGAAAAAATGGTGATTCTTCCTTAGACATGCATTCACCTGCATTCTCTAAATGCATTCAGCAGTGCAAACCTTTCATGTCCTGGAATAGGCTGGTGTTTTCACCTGTAACCTATAGATTTCATTGTCGCTTCAGTACTGCCATATGCAATCAATTGCTCTGACCACAGATCGAGAACATTTGACTAAAAGTTTTTACTAAGCAGTTAATAAAGTAGTGAGCTACCTCTTCTAAGCATAACATAACATAATGTTGATAAGGCAGCAAATTTTTCTTAGGTACCAAAAGAGCCTTAAACAGGGAAACCAGCAAATTTATTATTATTATTATTATTATTAATTTTTTTTTTCTTGGGAAGAGGAGAAATTTGCAGAATACTTCTGAGGTTATATTTGCAGAAGCAATTATATGTTCTGTTGTCCAAAGGCACCCATCCAAAGTGTCTTCTGCCACCCATCCATTTCATGCTTACTACTCATCCTGCAGCTACAGAAGCAAGGGAGTCCCCTGACACTTATGGTGATGGGTAAGGATGCAGAACAGCCACGCTTCCAGGGCCTTATTCAGAGCCCAGCCACACTGTGGGAAGGCCACAGGGATAACTCTAGTCTAGTTAGGTTATCCCAGGTATCTCTCCCTACCCTAAGCAAGGCAAAGAGGTGGAGAAGCACTCACATAGCACACATCTTGCAGGCCAAATCCTTTACACTGTTACCACTTAGCATATCTGTAATAAGTCCAGGAGAGCCAGCTTTCAATGTTTAATTACATCTTACTGCTAGGTTACTCTGGGTTGATGTTTTTGCATGAAAACAGAATTTGGCCCTTAATATAAGCATATTTTTATCAGAGGATGATAAATATCAAAAATGCAAAATTTTTTGCTGGAAAGAGCAATACTGTCCTTGAAGATGCTAGGAACACCCTAGGAAAGCTTCAGGCTAAAATAAAATTTAAAATTGCATCAGACCTTCTCCTTCCTTCTCCTGGGAAGAGTCACTACATATAATCACAGTCCCACATCTTAGGCCCAAATAGCTTCCCATATTTACAAGCCTGTGTGCCATCATTGTAGAAAGTTTTTATACGTAAAATGCCAGTCTTTGTAGCTTGTGCTGGTGTTTCTAAACTGAGACATAGAGCTATGTTTTACCAACTTTAATCCAGAAGAGGTAATGCTGCCAAGTTAAACATGTGGCTGTAAGCTTTTCATTAATTTTCCAATGTACTTTGTCTTAGTGGACAATGCAGACCTGAAGTTCAGAATTTTCATGGAAAGAAAAAGCCTGTTAGGAAGTCAGCAACTAATGACATGGAGGAACACAGCCCTAAATTTTTAGGGCTATAGCACAACTGCTGTAATGACATGAGCTGTGTGCAAATAGATTTATACAACAAATCCCAATGGACTGAGATGAGGTAAGTTGTGGTCTGGGTATTTTTAAAATTTTGAACTTTCTTGGTGGAAAAAAATCCTCTCTCTCTCTTGCTGCAGTTCTTTACACACATACAACTCCCAGACCTCAGGTGCTTCATCCCATTTATGCCCCTGAGGCTGCCCACATGCCTAGGAATGGAAGGGCATTTGTGTAAATGTGATGTCGGCAAATGTAACCCAAGCAAGCAGGCTTGGTTTGGTTTCCAGCTCCTCCTACTGGTGGGCTGGAATGGTAGATACTGGGAAAATGATCTGTGGCTGCATGAGGGTGTGCACGAGAAAATTCAAGAGGAATTTTCCATAATTCAAACAGCTTGGGATGCTCTCGCTCATCGTGAAGTGATTCTGGTGATATCCAGGGATGGGAAAACAGGGCTTGGGGGAATAAGAAGGGCCTGGTTCATGACTGGGTTCCTTCAGATCCAGCACCAGGCTGGCTGTTTCAACATCTCCCAAGTACCCAGTTCCTAGTCCAATTCCAGTGTTCAGATATGGTTTTTTCATAGTGTCCTGAAAAGATCACTGTACCCCTGCACCCTGGATGGTGTGGTACTTACTAAACCCTTTGTAATAAATATACAAAGTCTGAGTTACGTCACTCAAAAAGCAATGTGTCCCAATTCTGACATCAGTCACCTGCCGTAAAAACAGTGTGATGCAAGTGAGAATAATGTGTTTTTCACTGGCATATTGTTGAGGGTTGTGAAGATTGTTTCAGCCTGACAATAATAATATAGCAAAACTAGAGACATGATTTTCTGCTTGTTTGAGAACAATGGGAAATGTAGATTGCCTAAGGAAAAGGTGAACTATTTCACATAGATTAAATGGAAAAACTTCTTTGGGGTACATTGTATCTTCCTTCTTAATGTTTTATGGTTTTTATTCTGCATTTTAAAGCATTTAACGTCCAGAGTGGGCTAACTTGACAAATGTCATTTCCTGGATGGGCTTGTCCTTATGCAAGTAAAAACAAAGCACAGAACATGTGTAACAGATGGACCTTCCACATAGAACAAAATCTCCTTTACTTTCACTTTTTCCCACAGAAATTCTGTTTCCCACATAAGAGACTTGAAGTATGGGATCAAATTAGAGCTAATCAACCATAACATTTTATAATTAATAAGAAGGTCATATCCCATATGGAATTATGGAATTTGACAACCTATTACCAAGCTTGTGGCTTTTTCACCCATTTATCTGAGTCAAAATCTGTTTTCTATGGAAGAAGGGTAAGTGAAGAACCCTCCACTGAAAAGCACGGCGTTTCTCCGTGTTTATAAACTATAGCAATAAGCCCAGAGTCTTTGTTTTGAGTAGCAGGTGGCGATTCAAGACAATTCAGTACTGTGACAGCCTGCTACAGTGAGCTGTTGGAGGGGCTTTACCCTGCAGTTCAGGCTGTGTCTCCTCTGAATGCTCCCACTGGTGTCACTGCACCATTTCAGCACCATTACTCTTTGCTGGACTCCTGCTATGCAGGAACAGCAGGAGCTGAGGCTGGGGTGACTCCCTTTGCGGCAGCAAGGTTCCTCTAAAACTCCAGGAAGAAGCATGGAAAATAGAGGAGCTCCCTTTACTCCAATTTCCCATGTGGGCAGTACCCAGTCTCACTTCTCTCCCAGCATCTACAGAGAACTCTGCTGCGCCCCTGAGATAGTGGGGTGTCCCAAAACAACACCAGCTGTGCCCTGCATCAAGGCTTCCCTTGTCAAAAAGAAAAGAAGGGTAGTTGTAATAGGATTCTTGGTTCTAATGGAAATGGAGGCCAGACACAACTCACAAGAAAGTCTTCTGTCTCCCAGGGGCTGGGGTAAGGGATATTACTGAAAAACCTTCCAGTCCACTAAGGCCTTCTGATTACTATCAGTTATTAGTTCTTTAAACTGGCAGCAACAAAATAACAAAGAGAAGTCTGAGGGGAAACAGAAGAGACTTCAGGGCCCTGGGATGATTGGTAGAGGAATCAGGATCGCTGGTATTGATTTCAGAGGTGGGAGTGAAAAGTATCTGACAAGAGATTAAAAAGCCCTTGAGAAATATTAAGGCGGAACCCATCTGATAAATCTCCAGACAGCTGAGTGTTCAATTAGCATCCACTTTGTTTGTTTATCCTTTTACCTTGCATTGTCCAGACCACCATTTTCTGGATGCATATTCTGCCACTGCATTGCAGTGATTCTACTCTAGTGCTTTGTTGGATTTTGACTGTCTTCTAAGCAGAAGCAGATCAGTGGAGATATCATAATGTTTATTTGAAAATGATTTATTATTTTATGTAAAACAGTTGGGAATTTCACTAAATTGGCATTACTAAAGTGCTATCTTAATATTTCTCCCAAGGCTGATCAGTCTAAAACATTCTACCTGAGTTGTTTTATGGCACAGTTGTGGTAATTGCCTGAGCATGAAGACAAAACTTTTTCTTTCTTTCTTTTTTTTCCTTTTACTGTTCTTATTTTTTTTTTCAGGAATGACACTCAAGCATTCCTTAATTTATGGGGAAGCAAAAAAGCATCTGTTGGTAAATCAGATCATATTTTTCAGACGTATAAACTGACAAATAAACTGATACACAGATGGCTTCATTAGTGACACAATTATCAAATACTTAAACCAAATAGTGAATGAGACCAAAGCTGTAGAAGGCTTTGTCCCTCACTTATTTCTAAGTCATTTGGTTACTTAAAGAATTAGTTTCTGTAAATGAACATCTGATTTCTAATAGCAAGCTAGTGTGTGTTCTGTTAGCTCAAAGCAAACAAGAACTGGAAAAAAAAAAAAAGCCCTATCACACTGGTACTGGTTTATATTTTAAATGCAACATGCTATACATAAATATGTACAGAGTCAACAAAGCAGCTGCCTTTTACACAAGAGACATGAGAGAAGTTCCTAGAGAACTGTTGTTCTGAGGTACTAAATTTCTCAGTAGCTTCAGAGTACTTTTCAAATGGATGCAGATATTGCCTTTAATTACTAATATACTGTACAAATCCAATTAGTGTCCATCATTTTCAGGAACTGTCTTACTGAATTAAATGGGAATGCTAATGGAAGCACTAGTCTTAAAATACTTCTAGGATATCTTTGTTTTTAAAAAACAACATGGTCTTTAAATCAAATTTGTTGTTTCTCCTGACATGTTATGCAGATTTCAGCTGTGTCTACCACCCAGCCACTGTGAAAAGCCCTGTCAGTCTCAAGGATGTGCCTGGAATCCTGATGCAGAAGGAAAATGCTCCCCAACTGTCAGTTGTATTCATTTTTGCAAAGCCATTGCCAGAATAGAAATCTATTTATTTAGAGTACTGTGCTCCTTAAATTCTAGGGTGAGTAATTTTTCTGAGTGTGATTCTATAGTTTTTATACTGGGATTTGCTCCTTGTATGGGCTGTTTTCAGCCATTCCAGAAAGGTCAGAGGAACCAGGTAATGTCCAGCTATTCCTCCAGTGAGGCTCTCCTGCACAGGCACCCCCACCTCCCTTCAGTATCTCCATCACTGAGCAAAAAGTCAGAAACTGAAAGGGAGGTTTAATCAGAATATCCCAAGTTGAAAGGGGCCCACAAGGATCATTAAGTGCAGCTCCTGGCACTACACAGCACAATCCCAGAAATCACACCATGTTCCTGAGAACATTGTTCGAACTCTCCGTGAACTCTCTCAGGCAGGTGCTGTGACCACACCTGACTTCCCTGGGGAGCCTGTTCCAGTGCCCAAACACTCCCTGGGAGAAGAATATTTTCCTAGCAGCCAGCCCACACCTACCCTGACACAGCCTCATGTTGTTTCCCTGGGTTCTGTGGCTGGCCATTGCAGAGAAGAGAGCCCCTTCTCTTTCCCTCACAAGGAAGTTGTCCACTGCAACGAGGTCTCCCCTCCATCTCCTCTTCCCCAGGCTGAACAGACCAGATGCTCCTCGTCAGGCTTCCCCCCAAGGCCCTTCACCACCTCCATGCCCTCCACTGGACACTCTCCAGTGCTGTCCTTCTTACACTGTGGCACCCAGCACTGGAGGTGAGGCTGCCCCAGTGCAGAGCAGAGGGGACAATCCCCTCCCTTGCCCGGCTGGCCATGCTGTCCCTGATGTCCCCAGGACACGGGTGGCCCTCCTGGCTGCCAGGGCACTGCTGGCTCACGTTCAACTTGCCACTGACCAGGCTTCAAGAGAGTTTTAAACGTAAAACTCAATGTTCCTGGTTTAGATGTGTAAAACTGGAGATAAGCTGGGCTATTAAAAGATATCAGTTTTAACTTTAGGGACAACACAGGTGAACCAGAGTAAATGCTAGGCACCAAGAAGTTCTGGGTCTAATCTGGATATTTTAGTGCCTGCTCCAAGGTGACTTGTTTTGAGCTAGGAGGGGGTAGACTTTGGTCCTCTGAGAAGTACTGACCCTTATCTCCTGCTCCAGTGCACAGACTTCTGTTATTTACCCAAGCAGAAATTGCATATGTGTAAAAATAACATGGGGAAGGGAAAATATGGACAAAAAGTATTTGTAGATCGATGATAGAGCTTTTCTTTTGAGAAAAAGAAAAGTTTTGGAAACAGTTATCTTTATTTTTGCACGCTCATGGGTCACAAACTACCACCAAAACCACGGAATGATATTTCAGCAACTCTATGTTTAATGCTGGTTTATTAGGAATGGGAGAAAACTTCCTACTCTTCCCATTCAGGACCAGCTCTGTTAAAGACTACAGACATTAGTTCTAGCTATACCTTCATTGTTTTTTATGGCACTGACACACAGCTGAATTTTAGTTGCAGGTTGTGACTGCAAGGGAGGCATGAGCTGCCATGAAGAAGCAATTCACCTTGTAAAAACACCACTAGTGGTCTTGCACAGGCATCAAGCATTCAGGCAGAGTCCTGCAGCTCTTTCCACACTTCACGAAAGTTTCTACAGAAATTTTACTCAGAAAACACTCTGCAGCAGAACTCATGTAAGTGTAAAAGATAATGGTAATTATCCAAATATAAATAGAAACTGTTAAAGAAGCATCCAGTGCGATAGCTTTTTAGATGACAAGCATAATCCAATTACTCAAATTTTTTGCTAGCATGATTCCAGAAAAAATGACACAAATTAGAGTAATTTTTCCGAGCTATTATTCCAAAAGAGGTGAAGTAATTGCACAACAATCCAAGCTAAATTTCTCCTCTCCAAATCCAAATCCTGGAAACATGTATAAGACATGGGTGCACAGAAATGAGAGAGGGTGAAATGAAGAAAGGATCTGAGTAACTTAGGAGAACAGGGAGAGGAATGGTACAGGGAGAAGAGGATAAGACCAGAAGGAGAACAGGAAGAACACCAAGAAAGAAGAGGTGAAGATAAGCAAGAGACAAGGTACATCCTTCACCTTCAAAAATTCCTATGGAGATACTTTCTTGAAGAGAACATGAGCTTAACATGGGACATCAAGAACTACATTGAATCAGGACAGTTGTAGATTTGCAGGTAGAAATGGGTACCAGGTGCTCTGTTTCCCTGAAATCTCTATACCTCATATCTTCAAGGTGTCTCAGATTGGCCATGCTTGTGGTGCCCACAGAGGATGAACAAGCTCTTTCTAAACAGACTACCTGACTAGCATCTCACATCATGCAGGCAGTTATACCACTGACATTTATAAACCTCCTGCTGTACAGAATATCCCCAAATCCTTTTTGATGGAAATAATTTCTAAACTGCAATGGACTTGAGGAAGGGGTGTAAATGGAAATGTGAAGGTAGTGTTCTTGACTTTCAGTTAACAGAGTTAACATCATTGAAGAAAACAAAATTTCTCCAGATCTGTGTTGGTATGATTGAGGGCAGCACCTGACCCTGTGCTGTACTCACCTAACATTTAAGAGGGCAGCATGCTCTTCTCCAGCTGTAACTTCCATTATCTTTCAGTCTAGCAAAAGTGGCTTGACATTTTTGAAGGATATTTTCTGATCCAAGTTGGAAATTGAGGCAAAGAGAAGGGAGGCAGCCTTGCACTGGAGGTAGGATCACCCAATTAATCAGCTCAGCTCTACTAAGCTTCTGAAGCTGGGATGAAGATTCATATGTAACCTGAAAGAAGAAAGTTAAAATAGCCATTCACTATTTCAGAGAGGAAAGAAAAAATAAATTCTGTATTATGCTGACTAGCTGCACCTGGCAGGGGTCAAAGACAACATAGCCATGATACTATTGCCCTCTTCTGAATCTAGAATGAAATCTGCAATGCAGTCCACAGTGAAATTACTTCCATTTGGGTTGCTGCTATTTTTGCTAATCTCAGCTAGAGTTTAGCTGTCTGTTTTCTCCTGAAGAATCAGTGTAAAGAGAGGGGAGATGCAAATTACTGTTTCTGTTCAATATCCTATACTCTATAGTTTTTTCTAGGCTCCTCTAAATATAGCAGTACATGTTTGGTGGTAGATATTGCACAGAGTTCAGCTTCACTGTGCTGTGTGGGAGCAGTGACCTTCCCAAATTCCTTGTGTGCGAATCACTCCCACAGCCTTCCTCATCATCAGCTACATCCATTTCTTCTTCTTTAGTAGTGAAATAAAATTGCAATGGGGAATTAATTTCCACTGGCTGTGTTCTTCTTTTTCATTCAAGTATTTTTCAATTTTAAGCACACAAGTAAATTAGTACTCAGACAGACTTGTAATTAAAATGACTGAGGATCCAAGGGTGAATCAGACGTGTACTGATGAACACGATTTCCACCAAAAATGCCATTTAACTCAACCTAGATAGCTTCCTTCAAAACATCCCAGATAGATCCTTTTGCTGGCCCCAGAAGCAGATTTGGTGTTCCTAATAGCTCCTGTGAGGAAAGCCAGGGCAGTGTAGGTGTACCCATGCAGGAGCCAGGCTCCAAGCCCTGCAGCAGGTGCTGCTGGCCTTGCCCATCCCCACTGATGGCTGCTGGATGTGCCCTGCACCTTCTGGCAGCAGCTCCCAGCTTTGCTCCAGGGGATTCCCAGCCACAGGTGATTTCCAGAGCCCCTGTCCACGGCACAGCTGACAGTGACAGTCATTCCAACGGCAGGATGCTGGGTTGAAGGACCCTCTGGTGCACGTGAAATTTGGGTCAGAGAAAGGTTTCCTTTCAAAATACGTAAAACAACTACAAATTGATAAATCTGCACACCTGGTTTCAGGGCAGTTCTTTGTATTCTTCCAAGGTATGAAAATCACTGTCTGTTTCAGCCATGAGTTTTGATTAAGAGTCTAAGGGGAATCTTATATCCACATGCAAATCCCACAGCCCCAGTCCTGCAGTTTATAATGCTCAGGCAGACCACTGTGCTCAAGTGGAGCACTATTAACTTTAATGTGGATTCCAGCCATGCATTTTAAATTGCCAGATCAGAGGCTGAAATTATATGCACACAGGGGCAGGTGCCCTGTGTCTACTGCGTCTTCTACAGTGTGGAGCACGTTGTGAGCATTTAACAAAGGATAATAAAAATATCATGATAATAACAGTTATAACAATACCAAGAGTAATTATGACAAAAAAAAATAGTAGGTAACACTGTCTTCAAAATTCAGTTTCAATTTTCTTTGAGTGAAAAAACATCAATTTTTATTGGAATAAACTAAGATTTGTGACCCACTGTGCATCAAGACGAGCCCAGTTTGGGAAAATTCAATATTGAATATTGAATTATTTTACTGAATAGAAAACATCTTCGCACAGACTTGTTTAAATAATAAACTTTTTATTCCTCATGCAGCTTTCAAATGTCAGATCATAGACTAGTGATGGACCTTTCTGTGGCTGGAGGGACTCAGCTCAGATTCAGCAGACTCATGGCTCTATCCTCAGCACCCAGGCCTGGTCCGTTCACCCTCCCCAGAGTCTCTGGGTCACCTTTCCCCAAACTCCAGAGGTATGTGGGCAGACCTCAATCAAATCCCTCCTCTGAACCTCTTGGTCTGTTCAGCCCGGAGGAGACTGAGGGGAGACCTCACTGCAATTACAGCTTCCTCGTGAGGGGAAGAGGAGGGGCAGGCACTGATCTCTTATCTCTGGTGAGCAGTGACAGGACCCAAGGGAATGGCCTGAATTTGTGTTGGGCAGGTTTAGGTTGGATATTAGGAAAAGGTTCTTCACTCAGAGGGTGGCTGGACACTGAAACAGGTTCTCCAGGGAAGTGGTCACAGCACCAAACCTGACAGTTCGAGAAGTGTCTGGACAACACTCTTGGTCAAAAATGATGTAATTTATGGGGCTGTGCTCTGCAGGGCCAGCAGTTGGGCTTTGGTGATCCTTCTGGGTCTCTTTCAACCCAGAATATCCTCCTGGGTCTCGTCCAACCCAGAATATTCTGTGATTCTATAAAATGTAGAGAAGCAAAAATTTGCAGCCGTTCCACTCTGTTGTTAGCTATTAAAATCTGAGAGTAATTTGAATTCAGTTGATTTCAAGGTAATTGTATCTTTTAACTGGATCTTTCTCTGGGACACATAAGGGACCTAAAATGTTTTATATTTTCTCCTGTGTAGGCACCTATATACCAAATAATTTTCATTATTAATTTGGGTAAGATAAATAGCCCAAGCTCTTGAAGTTCTTTCCAGCATTTCCTCTGTGCATTTGCTGGACCTATTACTGCATTCAGACTACTAATGTTTTTCTCAGAGGAATGCAACCAGCTCCAGCAATGCCACACTGCCAGTTTGGTTTATCTGTTTATCCTCTTGCTCCTATCTGATCCTTCTATGCTTGCATGTAAGGAACAGCTCAGGGTTAGAGACCTCTTTTTGTGTCTGGCCTGGACATGATTTTATCACTTCTTATTTTGCCTTCCACAGACTTTAGATTGTTGTAATGCTAGATTTACCTACAGCTGACCAAGAAAAACATTCAGTAAATCAAGCATAATCCTAATTCCTGCATAATTACTCCAGAAAGTTCCATGACGTGAACATCCAGAAAAATCTGCTTGTTTCTGAAATATCCATGTCCTTAAGAAAAGAACTGCTGTTTCTTAAAGCTGGTGTTAAACAAGTAGGTACACACACACACACACACACACACACAGACACACACACACACACATATATATAAAGATCTTAGAAATTATCTCTAAATTTTTGACCTCCACTCTGGATAGATTCAATGTACTCAGTTTTGGGCTTCAGGAGAATATTGCTTAGAAATATAAACTAGGACAAAATGGAGAAATTGCCTTTGGTGTGATCTAGAGTTTAAATCCAGAGAAATCTGTACCTATACATTTTAGTGTACATATTTACTGGAATTGCTAAGAGAGGTTATATCTAGCCTTGCAGACCAATTAAAATTTTAAATCCTTGAAGACCACTTCCCTAACCACATGCTATCACAGCAGATTGTGACACATTACAAGAGATTCTAGATATGAACTCATTAGGTCTTTCTCAAGTGTGAGATATAAAAGCCCTCATAAATCATTATTAAATACTAGAAATTACTTATGTCTTTATTATTTGATTACTTATATTACTTAATATTGGACCTGGAATTTCTATTTCCCCGTTGAGCCCTTAGGAGTGGGTATAAGCACTTACATGGAAACGAATAAAGAAATGTAAGAGAGATACAATTTTAAAAATTCAAATTTAAATACAATTAAAAAAAAAATAAAAAAACTAACCAAAACCCCACCCCCCACAAAAAAACAAACAAGCAAAAAAAACCCAAAAGTAAAATCAGACAAAACACCAACCCAAATCAAGACAGGGGAAATGCTCTTAAGGCTGCATACTCCTGGCAAAAGCCATGACTCAGGAGACCACTTCCCGAAGAACATGAGCAGTGCTGCTACTCCTGGCTCCTGGGCAGTCCTCTCCTGCCACTCAAATCTTGCTTTAGACAGCTCTAGACTTGTTTTTGTTCTTGCTGAGGACTTTGATCTCGGTTTGCCCACCAGTCTGTGTTTTTGTAGTTTTCAGAAAAGACAGGTATATTCTGTGAAGCTGTTAATTGCTAACTCATTAGTTCTAATGTGTTTGCTACAAGCCACTAGTTATAAATGTGAGAAGCAGCAAAGTTTTTTTCTAGCCTATCTCTAAGCAGAGATAGATTATACTGCATGAATCATCTATAAAATTAAATTTCTTGCAGACTATTATTTTTTAGTAATCTGTGGTACTTCTGTAGGAACATGTTGCCCATTACAAGTCTTTCCTAATGGGCATAATGTAACTAGGTGAAGAAAACCAGCCTAACTTTAGCATGTGTCCTAAGCTTTGAGAAGAGCAGCATGACCTTAAAGGATTGAAATGATGTCTGTCTGCTATTAAAGAGACTTCCATTAAAATAAAGAAGATTTGATAAGGGCAAGCTACAAGGAAGAGTGCATTTCTGTAAGCACAGAAGCAGCACAATACATAACAAGAAATTTCAAAACAGTGAGGCAGTTGAAGGAGAAGAGGGACCCTTTCAGTAAGCCACTCAGTCCATCTGGTAAGGCCTATAGATTTATCTTCACCCCAGTGTTTACTGCAGAACTGCCCTGTGAGTGTAGTTAGCCCTAAGTTTTCTCCCCTTACTTAACAGTAGCACTCATCTACAGAATGCAGGCCTGTAATGGGATTACTCCCTTCAAACATTTAGAATCTCTTATCCTTTAAAATACAGACTCTCTCTTTCTCTCTACAGACTATGTGTTCTTTCCTCCACTTTAGTAATGTAAAAGAAAGCAGAATACATACTCTCATAGTGATGTAATAGCTCTTTCCTAGTAGCACCCAACCACATTATCATTTTCTTCCTATTTAAAATATTTTTACATATCTATCTTAAATAATTGTTTGTTGAGGTATGTAGCCATACTCCCCTGCAATATGTTGACTTGATAAAGCAGTAAATGTTTAATATTGGAAAAGAGATATCAATTGCTTCCTCTTAATTGTCTTGCAAATATCTAGTGAAGGATCCTGCCCTTTTCAGATTTTTATCCTCAATACAGTGCCAGTGCACCATCTAGGAACTGAAGAAGGAATGGAGCTAACTTTCCAATGCCTTTGTTGCATTCTGGGATGATGTTAATTAGCCAAACCATGACTTGTTTGATCTACTGTTGTGATTGTCAGATTAACTCTTTCGTTCTGGCTCCCTGATTATATAATTCCATTCATTAATTCATTAACTTCAATAATTTCCTATTTCTGAGTCACACCAGTACAGGATCACATTTTTGATTGGGGAGAAAGCCCTAGGTTACAAAGACCACCTACTTCCATGAAATTTGTTTAGCTTTTGATACAAGTACAGTCTGTCAGAAGTGACAAATTCCCTTTCTGGCTCATTTGGCTCAGGAAAATCTTGACAGCCTGCTGAGATGAAATGGAAGGAGAAACACAGTAAAACAAAAGGAATGCAACTGGGCTGCCATGATCAGCTCATGTTCCCAGCAGCTAGTCATCCCCTTAAGGTAACAACCATCAGCTGAAAAAAAAAAAAAAATCTGTTTGTTTTGTAGAGTGCCAGGAGCTCTCTGCTGAAAGCTTGTGGTCCAAGACGCAGTGAAGGTGTCAATGGCCCTGGTGTGCTTCAAAGAATTTGTTTCCAGCTTTTTAGATAAAAAGGAAATTATAGACAGATCGAAGATGATCTAGATTTAAGAAGTCAAGAGGTGAAATGCCTGATTGAAGGTAGTCAGGCAGTGTTACCCTTTGGGAGAGGTGTTACAGGGAGGGCAGATGGTCAGAGCATGGCTCTGCAGTGGGCTCTGTGGGCTGGGGGCAGCAGGTGTGTGTGCAGCACAGCTGTGCACGGTGTAGTGCATGGTCTGTGGTGTCCACCATGCACAGTAAATTGATTTTATCCCAACCCGTGATCTTTACTTTTTGTGCCTCCAATTCTCAGCTCCAGCCCTCCACCGAGAGGGGAGAGGGAGAGGAAAAGGGGGAAAGCAAATGTCACATGGTTTGGAGAGTCTCAGTGGGAGCTCTAAACTGGGGAATAGCACTCCTAAACCACAACAGGGTGCAATGGTGCCAATATGAAGGTTTAGATGCATGACCTGTAGGGTCAAGATACAAGTATTAAACCTATTTGAGTTACTAAAGAGCCTTGGTATTGTTTGTTGTATATGCCCAGATATCTGCTCCCCTCATCATGCACGAGGGATATACAGACAAAGGTTTGAAGATCTCAGTGCTCTGAATGCTGATGTTTTTATTTCTCCTTAAAATTTGCAAGCAAAGCAAAGGGCACAGAAATGCAGAACAGGTGATGATATTTTTCCCAGTTACCATGGGCTGCACCTTACTTAGGCCTCGCTTGTATTAAAGGGCTGTGCAGACATGAAGAGTGATGCAGCCTCTGCTTGTGAGGAATTGGTTAATGTGACAGACTCAGAGGATGGAGGATATGTGAGTGTGATAAAAAGCATATAAGGAGAAAATGTCTGAGGTAACATTTCAAAGAGCAGTTTTACCTAAATCCATGGTGATATTCCTTCAAATCTCTCCCTATGGTTCACATAGCATGATGACCTTTAAACACAGTTTCCTTGTTCTGAATTGGGCAGTGATAAACTAAAATTCCTATGTTTAGCATGTTCCTTTGTTTCTGCTAACAACACCATAAAAGCCCTTTACCTGGTATAATCATCAGCCTTTTCAAAAACTGACTGTGTGACTACTGAAGACCTCTGGCTATCCCTTACCAGGATCCTGAGCCTCTTTTTGTTTGAACTGCCACATCTTTTTTACCTTCAGGTTATAAACCCTTCAAACAAGGGGTTGTCTTTCCATTTTTTCTTTTGTGCCTGTTGCTTCAGTCTATTAGAAACCAGAAGAGACTGTATTAGAAACTAGAAGAGACTGTGTTAATGAGAATGAGAATCCTTATTTATGTGAGTGTGTTTATTCAGAAAACACTCCTAATATTCTTGACATACTTTTCTGTACAGGAACAGAAGGGATACAACCCAAAACCTAACTAAAGCAGCAGCACTTCATCCTCAGCCCCTGTCACTTTATTATTATCACAGTTTTAACAGTCAGATACAAATTGTGCCACCCTGTTTTAACTTAAAACCCAGTTTCAATAAAATTAACTTTATCAATAGATGGTGACACAGTTGGATGTGTTGTGAAATATTTGGAAGATAAACATGTGAGGGAACATCAGAGAGTGGGAGAATACATGGCCTTTAAAAGGAAGTAATAAAACCTTGGTTGCAAACTCATCACTCTGAATAATTTGAAACTTCTAAAGTAAATAAACCTTATATCCCTTGGTAAATAAAATAAATAAACCTTATAATTCCATGCAGCTATTGCAGGTGATTTTGTTTTTTGTTCTTTTTTCTGGATTTTTTTATTTGACTGAACTAGATCTTGATCCGTGTATCTGCTATGCTTTTCTCCTTAATCTAAGGCAGGAGTTAGAGTACAAGGAGCAGTAGGGGGCAAGAAAGTAAAGGCACTTGTGTATTATTGGGATATTAGATTTTCAAATGAATCATCACTAACACAATGACTATAAGGCAGGTGTAAAAAAAAGGAACTTTAAAACAGAACTTTCATATGATGGTGAATAGGAAGATAATAAAAATATTCACTGCAGCTGAGGAAATTGAGTTCATCTGTTCTTTGAGTGCTGAAATATTATGCCACAGGTTTGGGAAAGGCCAGAAGAAGGGTTATATATCTAAGGTGCATGCAGGTACTGATCTGCCTGAAACTGTTGAATAAGAAGAGCAGCTAGGCAAGACTGGAGTCCAGATAGTGCTGGAAAGACAGACATGTCTGAAGTTAAGTATGCAGAGAAAGTGAGAAAGAAGTGTTAAGAACTGCAGTTCAACTGTGAACCAGAGTAACAGAAAACAATAGTAGTGGTGTGATTGATGCTTAAGAAAAGCATGCAAGTTGGCAAAGGATTGAAAAGAGCTCTGTTTTGGCCAAGTTAATTTTAAACTAATAATCAGATATCTGAAGAAAAGAGGAGAGAAATATTTTATTTTATCAAAGGAGATTACTTATGGGTGTCAGAATAGTTCAAAATAGGTATTAGTTTTTTTAAGGTTAGATATGGTAGTTCAAGCCTATTAGGCAGAGGATATCAACAAAGGAAAGGTCATAGAGTAGACAGGCACCAAGAACTGTTCCTCAAGGAGAAAAGAGGGGGAATTACCTAAAATAAATTTTGAACTGGTGTTAGGGAGGATGAATAGACACAAGAGAAGACAGCAGCACATCGAGGAAGGTCAGCAGGAGCTTCAGGTGTGGAGCGTGCTCATCAACATCAGAGAGAGCAGAGAGGTAAAGGCAGGGGAGGAGGTGTTTCTCTGTGAGGTGCTTGATACAGTCAAGTCAGAGGCAGAAAGGACAGAACTGGGGCTAGAGCTAAATATAAGGGTAGAATGTTCACAATGCTAGGCAGGGTGCACCCTTTCACTAAGGTGTCAGCTAGTGGCAGGGAGACTGTGAAGCACTGAACAAGCTCTTTGTAAAGCTCACTTTCTGCTGACATTGTACATTTTATGCTCGTCCATTTTTAAGCACAAAGCACTGCACGTGGGTGCTGCACTCATGCTTTCAAAAGGCCTTTATAAATGCATTTCCAGATGTACCACTACCTGTACTTTTGATGTTCTCGTTCCTGCTGGCAGAATTGTAGACTGGATCTGCCTGGTCCAGAGGCCTCATGTCCTGATGGGTCTTCCCTTGTCCAACATGGTCATGTAGCAGTGTCCACCATTTTTGCCACTGCTTTCTGTGAAAGTTGTTTGGAGGCCGATGTGTTTCACTGGTAGCTTGGTAAGATTTTGAAATTTTCTGTGACTCTCACTGATTGACATCATTTAATTAACTGTACGTAATTTGACAACTTCAATAAGAAATATTGTCATTTACATTATTTGAGTTTACTCTTTGGCAGAAAGTGTCCTTATTCTTTCAGCCTCTGTAATGTATTTTCAACAGTATGGAACATTTTTTAATACCATGTTTATATATTAAGGAGTGTTTTTACCCATATTCAACCTATGAAAATATCAACACCTTGACCATTTGGAAGGTCTTCTACTGAGCTGTAGGGTTATAAATTAATGGTTAATTTTCCTAAGCTCTTTTTGTTGCCCTACAGTGCCCTTTTTCTCCTTACTGCCCTTGTCGTCAGCTAGTGCTCTTTCTTACATTCCCCTAAATTTGCCCAGCTGTAAAAGGAACTGTGAAGTGAAACAGATGTATCACTTCATAATACAATAACTTTGTGAAAAGATCACTGGTGCAAAGAACAACTAATATGCAAGATGATCAGTTTGTCCACGGCTACAGAATCCATGTGTGAAGAGCTAAAGCTGATGGTGAAGAGATCCAGCCTTGGCATGAAAGGGACTGAGACTAAGCTGAGACCAGGAAGTGTTTCTGAAATGCTCTGACGCTGGGAGACTTGAACTGTGACACTCTGGAAAGAGCCTTATTACAGGAGGAGGTTCCCCAGTCATGAACACATGGTTCTGCTTTCTTAGTAGTCCACTGTTCAGAGGAATAATTCGGAATAGGAGACATGGAAAAGGCAGAGCTAGGTAATGGATCCTTCTTGCTGAACTCAACAGCAAAACACCTCCTCATTTACAGAGAAATGAAGCTGCATTTCCAGGTAAATTTATTGCTGACACTGAGAGTGGCATAAGGGAGAAAATACATGTCTTGGAAACTGTTTTCCTCTGAATTGCTGTTCTATGGGTGGGAGCACTTGTGTGTTGTTTTATGAAAAGAGGTGGTGACCTAGAAAGAAATTAGCAGGAAAAAGTAGCACATAGCAACATTTGTTTTACTCTTAATTACTACTTTCCTGCGTTCTCTCCTTCTGTTCAGTCAACAAAGAAATTGCAAAATGATAATAGTGTATTTGAGATAAAAATTAAGCTGAAGAAGCATTATAGGACACACAGTGGAATAAGATTGGGAAAACAGGAAAAAAGTCAGGGAAGAAACATATTTCAAAACCTAAATTTTGCCAACAGACATTACTGTTCTTTATGACAATTATTATTATGGAAACATTTTGTAAAGAAAGAAAGCAATTTACTAACATCTTGTTCCAAATTTAATTCTTGAATGTTTATAATGTTTTTATGGAAACACATGATCCACAGTATTGAAAGGGCATATATGGATTGAGCCTACACCTGAGCATTCAGATGACTTATAACAAATTTATTACTTCAAAATTGCTCCCTCTGTTACATAAAAACCATTATTATGGGCCAGTTAACAGAATAGTGATCAGGAAGACAATATCTAATTGGCTTAATTAGTTGCATGGCTGGCCAAATTTCATTGTGTATATTTGTCTGAATTCAAGCTTTGAGTTTTACAGAATAGAGACTATGACAAGTTAGTACTGTGGTTCTCTCATACAGTAACCTCCACTTCATTTCAAAACACAAGCATTTTAAAACAAGCATAACATTGTGCAAGTTCTCATGCAGCTTCAAAATCACACAAAATTATACTCACAAATAAGCACTGATTTTTCTACTACCAAGATGCTTAATCATGCTGTGACAAAGGGCAAAATTCTTATTCCATAGAAGGCATTGGAAAAATTCAAATGAATTTCCAAAACACTGTACCTTAACCCTACTATTCCCTTTGCTACCCACGTTTAGCTACCTGAAGGATTTGCATTGTCACTCACCACCTTTGTTTCCCAGTGCCTTCCAGACCAAATTTTGAACAACAGTGAAATACCTGAAGGAACCTCTGTTTCAGTAAGACAAGAAAAAAGTCCAGTGTCTGTCTCCAAATGACTCAATCTCACTGCAGAGCCACTGTGGCTTATGAATATTTTTGTCCATGACTGTTACTCTGCTGTGAGGCCCCTGGTAAAGTCTATTAGAATGACTTCCAGTTCTCACACATGAAGAACAAAGTAAGCTTCCTCTCTCAGTTTCTTCTCCCTTGAGCTCTTTAAGCTTTGAAAAAGGAAGACATGGAATTAAGTTCTCATTGGGTAAAATACAGTACAATCACATAACGTTATTTCTAGTTGCTGGATTAGCCAGAGATAGCTGCATGACACGCCTGTGTCCCTCATCTGGAATTCACCAACAGCATTTCAACATGTGCAACCAACTTCCTTCCACTGTCTGCCCCGGAGGTCACTGCAAATGCCTTAAAAATAAAGCTGGTCATTACTACCCAGCATAAAACATTTATAGCAAGATATACCTTGACCAAAGGCATTTCACATAGCATAGGGCATTTCAGTTCAGTTCAAACACCAGCTTGTGAAGTACTGAGGGCTTCAGCATTTTTTGTCTCTTACATTTGTCTCCTGTTATCCTCCTTGATAATATTGTGTGCCTGTATTCTGAAAAGTATTCTGTTGACACAACCTTGCACTAGAACCCACGAAAGTACAAATGCTGTAATTTTTGTATCTCACTGCTGATCTTTATTATTTAATCCTACAGGAATACCATATTTTTATAGCTTAGATTTTTGCTGAAGCAAATTAATGAAAAGATTGCACTGAATTCAGAAAACCTGGAAACAGCACTGGAGAAATTTCATTTTCTCAGCATTTCATTTCTATTAAAATTGGTGGGATTGCACCATTCTGTGACAGTGATTCGTGAAGGAAATGGTGAGGCTAAATGAACTGAAAATCTGACATGTTCCTTGAGCAACAAAGGAACTCAAGGCAAATGTATATAAAAATGAAGTATTAAAAAAGCAAAAATCATGCAGACCTCTCTGCCTTTTCTTTCTCCTTGGATCAGCTTTCTTGTGTTGTTCCTCTTTATTCTCTTTTAAATTAAATGCTTGTCTGCAGTAGCTGCTTATGAACCTTGCTGTTCTCTTCAGTGGCACTTCCTGCCAGATGCCTGAGTCCTTGAAGGTCTTCTCCTTGACATGAGGGAGATTTTTATTATTACTTGCCTTGCAATATCACCTCCTGCCCTCAGTAACTGCACAATGAACAAACCATGGGGAAGTTTCTGACCTGAAGACAGTATATTCTGTCTGGTAGCACCGCAGAAAAGGCACATTACTGGCAGGTGAGAGTCTTGGGTTGGTTCATTCATGGGGGTTTGTGTGGTTTTGCATTTTATCCAGTTCACTGGCAAGTTCAGGCTAAGGGATCTGAGATCCCACAGCCAGAGAAACTGGATATACTCTTGGCCCAGTGTCAGAGAGCCTGGGAGGGGCCTTGGGTACTGTGAGAGACTGGACTGCTGGTGATGAATGACTCAAACATTCAACCACTTGCAACAACCACACAGGTGCTGTAAGAGACTGGACTGTTGGTGTTAATGGTTCAAACAACTGGCTGGGTACTTTACCGGTGATGCTGATAAGAGGCAAATCCTTCGAGGTTAGATAAATCCTTCCATAAATCATGCCAATGTCATCTCTCACATGATGACTCTGCTGTGAAAACTCCTCTCCCAATACTGGGCATTCACTGGTAGGGTGAAGGATTCACTGTGGCTGATGAACCGTGATTGATACCCAAACTCTCCGTCTCTTGGTCTCAACTCAAGGTATTTTTTTTCAAATAAATTACTTCTGTGATTTCATATTTTCCTTTGTGTTGTCTATATGTTTGCTTGGTCCCATAAATTGAATATTTTCACCCTAAGTTGTTGTCCTTCTTCCATATTTTGATAAGAAGTTGCTCTCCAGTTCTGTATAGAGTACATTACTAGTAATCAGTCCTGGAAGTCCAGTTCTCACATCCATCCCCACAGTGAAGACACAAGACACTGCTCACCTGAATTTCTTGCAAATCCTTTGGTTCTAAATTAGGTTTCCTTTCTGTCTTTCCTGCAATCCTTAATAGCAGCTGAATCAACAAAAGCTATAATTACAACTCAGATCCAGCATTAATGAAAAAAAACCCTTCACATTTATCTTCTGTTCTGGTGACATCTGCTTGGAGAGGCCAGGTGAAACCCTCAGGTTTTGTGGTGTGATTCTGTTGTAGTTTAACACCAAGTGTTGTGTTACAAGATTATAGTGAAGTGAGAAACTGAGCTGGGTAAAGTATCCTCTCTTGAATTTTGTTTTGCTTTAATTTCCCACCAGTTCTGTCAATATTCTGTCTTCACTACCCTCATAGATTTTATACAGCTGGGATTCATGAAAAAGAATGTGGAGGAAAGCCTGCTGTCTCCTAAAAAGATGTCAGCTTGGAAAAATCTGGGGAGTTTTCCAAAGAAAAGTGAGTGACAGGGGAGCTTAGGTCACTATTTGAAGTGACAGGAGGTAGACATACTCATTACAAAGTAGCTGCAGTGGCTAAACCACTGACTGTCAACACTTTCAAAAGAAAGAATGACTACTTTTTCTCGTGTGAGTTTTTGAATTTAATAACCAAGAAAAAGCAGTGTCAGCCAAGCACCATTGATGGCAAGTGTGTAGCTGCCTATTGGTACCCACAGGAATAATTAAAGTAAACTGGAATGGTAAACGTCAAGACTAGGGAGACATGTACGGAGATTTAGTTGAAAATCTTCAGAAAAAATTCTCGTTCCATGAAATAGATTTTTAGTGCTCTGAAGGATTCATAATCACAATGCACATTTGAGCACATTAGAAGTGGCTGAAATAGAAAAGAAATTAAACCTTATGTTTTCAAGTGCCCAGGAAATAAACTGAAGGATAAGATATCTAATCCTTGAGGTGCACTGACTCTCCAGGCTGTAAAGCTGCATGAAGAAGCAGCAACTCTGGTTGTGATTGGAGCCATGGTTTCACAGAGGAACCATCCAGGGGACACCCAGTGCCAGCATGGCTCAACCCAGAAAAACCTGCAGCAGCTCACAGCTGGCAGCAAGATGATTTTTGTTCTTTCCATATTTTTTTTTTTAAGGATAAAAGTGAGGGCTTCTTTTCTAGACACTGAGAGAATGTTTGAAGAAAAGGTTTGGAGGGCAGTATGAAAAAAGAGAAGAGGAAGAAAAAAGCAAAACATTGAGTTCTCTAACTTGGGAATGTCCTTTCGAAACATCTTTCTTATATTTCTCTGCCCCTGAAGAAGTAGTCATAGCACTAAAGTCAACAGTAACTGGAGTTATAAAGAGAGCAGAAACCACACCAAACTAGGTATTGCCCTCAAAAATTAAACTCTAGGACATGAGATATCCCACTGGTATAAAAGGGCTAAATCTCAACAGCAAACCACTACCAAGCATGTTGTGTATGCTGGGTGTTAGCAAGTGGCAAAGGAGGGAACAGCTTCCAACACTCCCAGGCACAGAACTCAAGAGCAAAATCAGAAAGAAAGAGTAAAAGAACAGATGGAGAGGCACCAGTGGCCATGTACCTCTGAACATGAAATGCCACACCCTGCTGGCCCATCTCAGTTATTGGACTCAGTCTTCATTAGGGTTCAAAGACACCAAGGATATTTTGCTTTTGAAAGAAGTGAACAAGTCCTCACCTCCAAAGAGGCATCTGGAATGGTGTTCTGGACAACACACTAGTGACTCAGCAAGCACAGCACTAACTCTGGAGTGTGAGAGAATTGTCTGATACTGACAGAGTAACATGTTCCATCAGCTTCTACACCCTACAGGCACAGTTTGCCTTCTGACTGGTGATGTTTGTGTGCGTGGTCTCCTCCCTTCAGAAAGGAGCCCACACTCTTTTTAAGCAATAATGATCTAGAAATGCCAGAAATTATGAGAAAGGAATGAGTACTAAATCAGAGAAATTAGGTAGCTGCCCAATCTGTAAGATGAAGCAAACTGGAATCCTTTGTGAACATTTAAATGTAACAGTTTTGGTGGTTTGTTTTGTTTTGTTTTGTTTTGTTGGAGGGTTTTTTTGTTTGTTTTGTTTTTTGTTTTTTGGGGGTTTTTGGGGGGGTTTTTTTGGGTGGTTTGTTGGGTTTTTTGTTTGTTTGTTTGTTTGTGTTTGTTTTTGTTTTTGGTTTGTTATTTTGTTATTGTTGTTTGGTTTGGTTAGGTTAGGTTTGGGTTGGATTGGGTTGGGTTGGGTTGGGTTTTTTTTTTTGTTTGTTTGTTTTTTATTTTTTTCTTGTGTGCTTGCTGAATATGCAATAGGGTAATCTCATTTTGAACTGATATCTATTTAAAGATGCATGCATCAATTTGGACTAACAAGTGAAAAATCTACTGGGTATTACAGAATTTGCAAATAACATGATGACAAAAGAAACAAACAGATTTGGATTGGGCCTTTTATTGGTTTGTTTTTTATTTTTTTCATAGCATCTTAGAAACTTCTTGGAGGAAGATACACAAAAGTATTATCTTTCTCACTAACCATGAAAATGGGTTTGTTCCCTTCTGAGACACTGAAGGGTGATAGTAACAGACTTGTGTACATTGGGCTTCCAGTACATTCAGGTGTCATTCTGGTGGACATTGCTGAATAATATTTCACGTTCACAAGTGCAGGGGTCTTTCTAATATTAGCCTGGCTTCCAGTTCTGATTGTCACCACCACTCCCCTATTTACATATGTGTAACATTTCCCAAAGACCATACTTTTCACAGGTTTTTGTTTGTAATCATTGCCTAAACAAACCATCTACATTTACCTCCACTAGTCGTGCCTGAAAATCTCCGACTCTTTTGCCTCCATTTCTTCTCAGGTTAGTCCTAATGATTTCAATTATTTGAAAGCATGCAGGAATATTCTACAACACATTTCTGACTGTGGGAGTCCTAGTAATGTAAAATCTCTCTACTTCTTCTGGTTTTGCATTTGGTTTTGCAGACTGAGAAATATTTGTCTCAGTCTATTTCTTTCTGTGAATCATGTGGGAGTGGAAGTCCAGCTGAGGCTTTGGCAGAAAGGAAGGATTGCTTCAAGTGCTCTACAGCATCATGACACACTTAATTTGTGTTTGTTTTGTGACCTGTTAAAAGCCACCCATTCTTATCTGTGGTACTGCTGCCTGTTTCATTGCCCCAGCCCCCTCACAACACTGCAATTTATTTTTTCAGCCAATGGGTAGAGATTTTCATTTATCCTCATTGAATCACAGTCTATTTATTTCAGTCCATTTAGACTCACTTAGATCTCATTTTCATTGAGATCCTTTTGAATGCCACCCCTGTTATCAAAAACATTTTCAGTCCTTCCCAGCTTAGACTTACATGAAAATATAAGCTCTCATTTTTCATTTTTCTCATGAAAAATCTCCCATTTTTCATCTCTCATTTTTCAACCAAGTCCTTTTTCAATGGTAGGCAACACAAGACTGAAGCCCATACTATGCCACTCAATATGTGTGACCAAGCTGAAAAAGAAGACCTCCAGCACCCTCCTGTTTTTCTGTATTTGTCGTCTCTATCAATATCATCACTCAAAAAGCCCCATGACTGCACTCTCTCTCTTCTGTTTGAAGAAGAACAGACAGAGCCATGTGGCAAAAAATTTAAGTGACTCCTCACTTCTCTTAGCTGGATGTGCTCACCCACACATGGGTCACTTGTACCACTAAGGACATAGCTATTCTTTGTGGAGAGACCTTTTTGTGTCACTGCTTCAGTAAAATTGCAGCTACACTCTGATGTTTCATAAGGTTAATAGTTTGACTGACAACTTCATTTCACTTCACATTGGTTGGAATTGAACCAGATGTGCAAACTCTTTTCTGATAGTCTGGGGGTAAAGGTGGGAAAGAGGGAGCATGAGGAGAAAGGACAGCATAATAAAATATTTAGGCACAATAATGTGCAAAACACATGGGTAATGTGCATCATTAACAGAGATACCACAAATGCCTTTGGAGGGCACATGAGAAGACCAAAATAGCCAGACCTGTGTGTGAATTGCAAAAGTGCAGTGAACACAACTAAGTCATACTTATGGTCATTTCTATGTTCATTTAAAAAATGTTGTACCCAAATGTCTGGCTTTTACCTTTCTGAAGAGAGGAGGAAATCCTCCACCTGAAACCACATGTCCTTTTGCTTTAACAGACAAACCAAAGTGGGTCTGGAGATGCTTGATGTGTCTTCTCCATTAAACAGAGTTCTAATCCCACCAGCATAAATGCCAACATGTGAACAGTGGATTCTATTTATGCTGCTTCTAATCAGTGAAAGGCCATGGGCACAGCTTGTGGAGTTCTGAGCTTCTCAGGTGCATCTTGTTTTTGTCCAGCTGAGCACAGTACCAGAGCCACTGTCAGTCCCAGCACACCAACAAGAATAAAATCAGTACTGCCTTCTCCCCACTGTCATTACCCTCTGTAAAAAATTTGAAAGAGGAAGTTGAAACATGATCCTACTCCCTTACATGGACATTCTGCCTCTTCTCTTNCATGCTACAATGTTTTGCATTTCTTCCCATCATTAAACCATTTGTGTGGAATACTGAACTGATTAATGTGGCATTTTCCACTAAACCGTTTCAGGAAATGCTGCACCTTACCAGTGGGATGCTTTTGAATAATTTAATCTCCTTAGTATAATTAAAATTACGTTCTGAAGTTAGTACCTATTTTCCCTGGAGACACTCATCAAAATGTCAAGTGTTCTTTCTAGTGGAACAGCAGTCCCATACTACAAACAAATATATTTATCCACTGCTGCTTGCAAGCAGGAGACCTTTCCCTCTATTCTTTGTCACTTCACTTTTTAACATGAGCAAATAGTGCATGAAATATTAAACAGTCTTTATGCAGAGAATGACAGAATATTTTAAAAAGCCTGAAGAAAAGAAATGAAGTACCATAATTAACAATGACTAGAAGCATTCTTTTTTGTATTTTACTAATGATTTAAGTGTGATTCTTAAAATGAAGTTTAAATGCTTATTTAAAAACAGAACAAATATTATGAAACGAAATGTTTGCCTCCCTTAGCTTAACCAGGGCACTAGTCTGTCTTAGAGAAAAGCAGGGTTGTGGTGCCACCACCTGGAGAGCTGCAGCAATATTGTCTGAAGAGTTCAAGTTTCTGCCAGTTGCTGAGACTGAATCCACACATTTACAGCTGAATCCTGGGCAAAACTCTATTTAAAATGATAAGGACTGGCCCTTTCCTGCAACTTTCAGCTCTGAGCCCCATGAAAATAATTATCTATTCTGAAATCCAAAAGTACCAGGTAGAATGTGTGTCCACAGCCACACTACTTTGTACTGTTGGCCAGATTTTACAGAATATATTTGAGATTCTTTTATTTGCTTTTACTAACTTAAAAGAAAACCCTAGAAGTTAGGGTATGCATTTAGGGAACTGAATAAATTTCAGCTAGAACCCACATGAGGTATGAAGGACTTGCATCTGTTCAGCTTGTTATTACTATTTATAATTGCTCTTCTTGTGCAATTTGGATGTAAAGTACAGTACAGTGTTAGCTAGAGGTAAAGATAAGACAGTTAAATATCTGTTAATCATTAACTTCCTCTAAGCTGAGCTAGAGATAAAGATAGATCAGTTAAATATCTGTTGATCATTAGCTTCCTCCTCCTAAGCTGTCATATAAGCCATTGAAGTTATTATAGGAAACAGTGTGTGTGCAATAAGCAACACAAGGTCAAAGCTTAATATTGTCCTATCTAGCCTAGGCCACCTGGGAAGTATGCATCTAGTCTAAGCTCATCAGTAAGATCCTCCATAATCACTGGGGACAGAGAGACACTGGAATTCCGGAATTTTTTCCCCCTGCAACAATTCCCTAAACCTCCTGCAACAAACTACCCTCTGGAAACAGCCTGCATACCCTTCACACAGGAGACAACTCAACTTGCAGATGGCCAGGTGCCTGGTGGTTGTACCTCACCCTGTTTCTAACAGCATAAAAGGATCATGTAAGCCTAGTGGAAGCAATTCCTCCATGTTGTACAACAGAAATTAAGTGAATGAGAGCTTTCAGGTATACCTTTGGAGGATAACAGTTCTCTAACCAAATCTGTGAAGGTGGTGCCTTTATTCCCAGTGGTGGCATTTACATACATATGTATTAGAAATAACTACTCCCCACTTCCTGCAGCTAATCCTCCTGTTTATTGCTTTGCTTGCAGTGCTCCTATTATAAGACCAGACATGGGGGAAATGGCTGTCTGACAACACTGATTAGTTTAATGCATAACATAACTTCATTAGTATCTTGTTAGTACATTTGACATTTAAACAGTCCCATTTCATAGTTTGCAAACATTTCAACCCTGGCACATCAATGCCATGCAAGGTCAGTTGCTCTTACTAATCCACTAAAGGAAGCCTATTGCTTTTGTATGTAATGGAAAACCACAAAAAATCTCTTTCATTTATTGGTCTGTTGTATCAAGCATACATAGTCTTTAATCTGTTTACAAAATTTTAAGCTGAGTCTCCTTAAACACTACATGATCTTATTTTGTATATGCCCTTTATCTATTAAACCCCACAGCATTCAACAGTTGCCTGTGCACAGCAGACAGATAGCAATGCAGCCACCCTGTCATGCCAAGGATGCCTTTGGGAGATTGTGCCACCAACATGCATGAGCTTTCTGTCTTCTGATAAGCCAAAACTGTCAGGGATCAGTTTGGTGGGGCTTTTTAACCCCTTGTCAAGAAAATAAACCTCTACGGTTCCAGTTGTTTAAATAATCTTGGGAGGGTCAGTCATGTACCATTATGGTGTCCAAATGCCTTTGTGTGGGATGGTTCTGAAGGATGAGTTACATGATATGGTTCTGGATTCAGAGGTACCACAAAACCTGTTCATTACAGCAGTTATTATCTCTTACAAGAGCTCCTGCAGTGCTTCTGTCATGGACCAGCCTAGACCCTCCTGCAGGGCTCCTGGAGCAGGTTCAGCTGTCTCTACTTCCACCCTGCTGAGTATCTCAGTTAGTCCTTCCCATTTGCACCTGGTCTGGGCATCGCTGTCCCACTTCTCTTTCAGCCCAGAGTGTTAAGAGGTGTCTTGGCTGGCATGGCCCAAGACCAGGCAAGCCAGCCTGTCTTCATGGGCAGATCACAAGAGAACAGCCTGAGGTGGGTAGTCCACAGAGAACAGGCTCTTAATAGTGATTTTTTTCATTCCTCAGCTTCATCAGAGGGGTAATTTATTTATTTGCTAGCATTTTGTTTATCTGTAGAATGAGGATTGTTCTACTTGTACAGCTCATGTGGAGAACCAAGATGATTAAATAGTGGATATTTGTAAAGGGATGTATCATGATTTAACCCCAGCCAGCATCTAAGCACTGCATTTAGTCCCCCCTGGTGAGAAGGGGAAGAGAATCAGAAGAGTTAAAGCTAGAAAACTTGTGTGTTGAGATAAAGGCAGTTTAGGCCAGGCAAAAGCCATGCATGCAAGTAAAGTAAAACAGGAAATTAATTCAGCATTTTGCTTGGGCAGGCAGGTGTTCAGCATTCACCGGGAACAGGGAAGACAAACAGCATCCCTGTGAATGTCTGCTTCTTCCTTCTTCCTCCCCCAGCTTTACATGCTAAGCATGAGACCTTAGGGTATGGGATAGACCTGTGGTCAACTCTGCCTGCTCTGTCACCTCCCAGCCTCCCATGCACCCCCAGGAAATCATGGGGGAAGGTGTTTTTAAGATTTATTTCACCTCATATTAGCCTACTGTGATTTAATTGGTCATAAATCAAATTAATTTCTCCAAGTGTGTTTTCCACACAAGAGTGGTCAGTGAGTGACCCATTCCTATCCTTTTCTCAACTCATGAGACTTTCATTATAGTTTCTCTGCCCTGTCCACTTGAGGAGGGCAGTGATGGAGTGGCTTTGGTGGGTACCTGGCTTCCAGCCAGGGTCAAACCACCACAAGCACAAATCCAAAACATAGTCATATACTGCCCATTGTGAAGAAAATTAACTCTAGCACAGCCAAAACCAGCACAGTATGGTATGGAAATGATGGATGTGAACTCTGGGATAGGGAACTATGAGATGGAGTATTTTCCTCTTTTCATCTTTTATCATTTCAGCAGTACCTGACAGGAGAGCTAATCTGTAAGGTTGAAAATACCATGTCCTCCTTTAATATAAAATAGGTCTTAAAAATAGAAAAGCCAAAAATAATAACATCACTATTGTCCAAACTCATAAGGATGTCACTGAATGTGATGATTCAACGGTGATGGAAAATTGTCTTTCTCAGTGGGTACAAATGGAAGTATCAATCACCTACAATAGTTACACCACTTTCTCCAGCAGAGGAAACCTGGTCATTTTAGATACACCTACCATACTAATGTGAATTTATTTCATCCTTGAGTCTCCAGTGGAATTTGTAGCAGTTGATTGATCCTACCTATTTTTTTTTACAGGACACTACACAAGCTATTAGCCTTCTCAGTGCCACATATACAGGCTCACAGTATGAAAGAAAATGGCTCAAACTGCTAAACATAACACCAAAAGATCTAGAGAGAGGCACAATACCAAAATAAACTTGCATTGATTTAACAAATGGACTGCATAGAAGGTATTCGTGGATTTTCTTAGAACTACTACTGATGCATATTCATAATCTCTTAATTTACAACATAGAATGAAGAATAATATAGAAATAGAAGGAGTTACAATAAAAAAAATGTTGTAGGTAAAAATTGCTGTAGGTACTGTGACCAATATACTTTTAGTTATTGTGTTCTTATCAATAAATATGATATGATCATGTTCCTCAGAAAGCACACAGGGAAAGAGCTAGTCTTGACCTGTTAATTTGAAGGAAAGAAAAAAGGGGTATGAGTATCTTTAGTGGGAATACCGATATGTATTTCCTCTAGAATGACGTGAGTGCCTATTCAGCCTTATGCAAAACTAATTTTTATATTTCAAAAGATGCTTAGCTTGCATCTGTTGACTTTGGGTTTGGTTTGGGGTATTTTTTTTTTCTTACTGGTATTATTAATTTCTAGGATTTCAATCTCCTGAGGCTACTCAGTGACCAATTTGCAGAGCCTGCTGTAAGTAGCCCTGCTGGGTAGCAGCCTGATGATAATAGTGCTCTTGCAGCTAGAAAAGAAGAATGTCAGGATGGACCTAATCCCACCCATTTCCAGAGAGGGGATCTGGATTATCTCAAAACCTGTACTGGCAAGTTAGGGAGTCACTTTTTATAGACCCTTCTTCACCACTTTGGCACTCTGCAGCTGATGTGTGGTTTGGAGAATGAGTATTTATATCTCATCCAGATCTGAGACCTCTTTAATGCAGCAATAGAGGTTCTCATCTCAGGAAACACTGAATATTTCTTAACTATCATCACTCTTATCAGTGTAGTGGATGTCTGTTTTAAAATGGGATCTTTTAAGCTGGATAGAGGGAAGCAAAGACTTTTACTTCAAAGACGTTCATACTTATGATACAAAATAGCATTTTACTTTTTCAGCATTTTTGTCCCCTGGATTCCTATCCTGGCTGCTTTGTAAAGACGTTTCCTTTCACGCCACAGCAATGTCTGCCTGTCTGTTTTTACAACCCCAAACCATTTGCCTTGGTTTATTGCTGAGCATGGACAAAAAGTTCAGTGTCCCCTGCACAGGGGATGCCAACCCAGCCTGGCCAGAGCCCTCTCCCCACTCACAAGCTGCTCGGTGTGCCCAGGCCTCCTCCCACTCTCCCTGCCCTTGGCTGCTTCCACCTGCTTGGAATCACCCACACAATCAGACACCCAGACAATTAGACTTCCACCTTTGTTTAATCATTGCTCAGAGCCCTTTAATTTAAACTGTCTGCACTTTGCACTGCCAGGCAGAGATTTACATGGGCGCGGCAGGCAGTCGCTGCCCAGCAGCTGAGCCCCTGCACCACACGCAGGCAGGATTGCTTGCCTGTCTCTTTTTCAGTCAGTATTTGCCTCTGTGTGCATGCAACAGTTTTCCTGCACCGTCTCGCTCCCCAGGGAAGAAAAAAGCCTTCCTGTGATACTGGGTTCTGCCTAAGGTTGGTGGTAAAGCTTTGGTTCGTGCAGGAAAAAAAACGCCTTGTGAAGTTCCATGTGGTATAAATCAGTGCTTGGATACTGCCAGGGTGAATGCCGTGAAAACATACCCAAATCAGTGCTGATTTTTTATAATGCTGCT
>VZTR01009228.1:0-30223 GCA_013400775.1 Chaetops frenatus
CCTAGTCGCCTCTGATGTCCCTGCATCAGCCAGCAGAGGCTGTCAGAAAAAATTGCCACACTCACAGTTATTTACTCAGTTTTCTGTTTCGTATCTGGTAAAAATGTAACTAGTTTACCAGTCCCTTCAAAGTTTCCCAGAGCAGATAAGGCTTGTGCAGTGAGCCAGAACACTCGTGTGTCCCACACCATAGCTGTCCAAATGGGGCTGAACCCAGCTCTGATCCCACAGCTCCAAAGAGAGAAATTATGAAAAATAATAGTTTGTATTGACACAGGAAAAGTGTAGCAAAAAGTAGGATTCCCAGCAAATGTTTTAAACCCTGGGTTAAGGACTCAAGTTTTATTTTGGCTTCCTTCATAATTATTTATGTCTAAAGGGATATTTTCAGCAGAAGAGGCTGATAGAAGATAAAGTCCTTAGATTATGAGAGAGAATTAGTTTGGATCAGAAAAGAATTAAGGCACACTGGGGAAAGATCTTTTTAGCAGTCACGCTATGGTAAGCGAGAAATAACATTAATTTCAAGGAAAGATTTCAACTCCTCATCCAACTCCCTGGTTTTCAGTGGCCTTAACAGCTTCAGGAACCAGAGCTGTCTGGGCAGGCACTTCAGTCAGCTCTGCTCTGTGCCCTGAGGTGAAAGAGAAAAAAAAAAAAACAACCCCAAAAATACTTAGATGTGTAAAGAAAAAAATTGCTAATGAGATAGATAATTATATCACCCAGTTATGCTGGCAGGTGAGAGGCAGGTTCAGCTGTCCTTGAGGGTCAGAGACATAAGGGGGTTGCTCCTAAAAACCCACGTGATTTCTGGCACGGAGCTGGAAGTTGTGTCCACACCCAGCAGAGGTGAGAACTGATGACCAGAAACACTTTCCTTTATCTTGATCACTGTAAGGAAAAACAGCAGCATCAATAAGAGTAACTTTTTCTTAACTGACAAAAAACCGATAACCTAGAACTGCATTTACTGTATATTTTTTCACAGGCGTTGCAGATGAAAGGGGAATGCTGCATAACTCACTTTTCCCTCCTCATAGCCAAGATGGATAACCTTGATTCTGAGCTTATTTTTGTGTTTATCCAGCGCTTATTGTAAAGATTAAAGTCATGCTGGGTCTTCCTCTGGAGGGAGAGCCTGACATGCTAAACTGCCACCCACACTTTCTCCCTCTGGCATTTCCCCTGTTCTTCCCAGCACCGAGGTGGGGTTGATATGGAGGTTATAAGGGGTTACATGGAGACGCCCCTTGTCCACCCCTCTGGTCCCTCCAGTGACAGCAGAGAGAGGAGTGTGGGTGAATTTACAGGTGATAGTGGAAGGCACCCAGTGAGTTTAAGTGCCTGGAGAGCTGGATGGCAGCTGGATGGGGGTTTCCTTTATTACAGCTCTGAATTGAGTAGGTGTCTGACATCTATTTAAATCCTATCAAGTACCTAAATAGTTTCTTGGATCTCATTCCAAAACCTATCTAACCCCTTTATCACTGTGTAGGGAAACCCTGATTAGCAATCAAAGGTTTTGACAGTCAAAGACATCCTACTAGCTAATCACAAACCAAAAGGAACACTACACAGCCTCTGGAGCACCGACCTGTATGTCCTCGGCCCAAATGGTCTTGTAACATCACCTGGTTCACACACAATTCACCAGCTAAATTTACTCCTCAGCAAGCTAACTCTTAATCTTTTCTTTTTCTTTGTTAACAGTTCTGGCATTTTACAATGTCATTCACCAAAGAACTGGGAGGTATTGTCCAACTGACCACTGAAGAATAATGACCTAATAAGCATGATTAAAACCAGCAGAAAATGCATTTTTTTTCTTCATGGATCTGTTTGAAAGGCAGGAAGAAATGTTATTTTTTTTACACACTTATGAAATGTACCGATGAAAACACCAATGAAAAAGGTGAATATTAGAAATAAGATGTCACAATCTGCAAATGTGAAGCAGAATCAAGTTCACCTGGGTCATACTTGAGGTGTATTTGACTTGAAGAACGCTTGAAGAATAAGGCTAACTGATCTTGCTTGAGCATTTCTGTGAGTAGACAGGGATCGGCAATCGGAAGATATTGTGCTGTACGGAAAGAAAGGGCCCATCCCCCCGGACAGGTGGTGATGTTAGTCTTGTTGGACTAGCCAATAGCATTTAGCATGTGACGCGAGCAGACGGAAATGACACCATAAGCTTAGGGTATATAACGTTCCAAAACTTTCTAATAAACGCCATTCTGCCATCCACCACATTGGTGTCTGTGAGCTGGTGGCCCGAGCGACCTGAGGTGGTCGCCATGTCGTTCCTGAACCGTGTCGCCACACCATAAAAGGCAACACATTTCATATATAAGAAAGGCTGCTTTGATTAATTAAGTTAATTAATTAACTGCTCTTCCTCTGCTCCTGCTCTGCGTGTGCTCGCCCCACGACCCCCTCACTTCAGGCTGTACAATAAAATCTGCTGAAATCACTGCATTTGGGAGTTCGCCTCCCGGTTTTAACACAAATACAATTAGCAGGCCAACTGGAGCTACGCATAGTTGAAAGGGCATGAACATTCTTGTTTTTTATGCCTTTATGTTTTTTATTTCATGTCTCTGAAGTTATAGACATACATGTGAATTTTGCTGACTTACGGGCAAAATACCTGTTCCCAGGATGTACAGTGGGCTGTACAACAATGCAACATGTCTTAACACAGGGAAGAATGACCTCACCTGAGGCCGTGGGTTGTGTTAAAAACGAGAGGTGAACTCCCAAATTTAGTGATTTCAGCAGGACGAGCACACACCGGTGTCTGTGGGAGGCAGAGCAGGAGCTCTCCGGGCAGCGCTGATCGCTGGTGTTCAGCACTGGCGCTGGGTCTTCTCCGGGCGGCTGGAGCTGTCCCTTGATGTCCTTGGGTGGGAGAAGACGCAGGCTGTCTTGAAAGCCTCATTTTTATACAGTTTTTGGCCCATTTTGATTGGTGCCTTTTTGGATCCTTCATCTGATTGGTTCTCTGGGCTTTATTGAAACTTTATTGGTTATCTATTGTCACTGATATCAATCTTGGAATGCCCAGGAGGACTTGTCTGGGCTTGTTCTAGGGTGGTTTCACATGGCAGGCAAATACTGTGTTTTTTACAGATGCCTTTTTTTGGTTTTTACTACAGTTCACTGCAATTTAATAACTACAATAATTTTAACAATCATAATGGTTACTTATTTATCTGTTACAACTTAGCTTTTTATTAACTCTATTACAATTTAATTAACTTATTAACAGTATAACTATTCCCAACTTATTTATAACAGGTTGCAGTTTGGAAATAAAGTGTTTCAACAGCAATTGCAATCCCTGGCAGGAACTGAAAACTCTGCACGTTCTGATCCTGAATGGAATTTCCTTGTGGCTTTGCCTAAATGCTGTCAATCCAAATAATTTCCAGAAGATTCTATCTCTTTTGAAATAATAGAAACTACTGCAAGTGGTTTATGAGCCCTCTTGCTTGATGCTCTACCCATTATGATAAAATATCTAGCAGTAAAACACCTGGTGTGGTTTAGACCTGATTTATTTACACTTTTTTCCACAAACTAGGCATGTACAGAGTTGCTGTAAGGTTGTTTTAATCCCATTTTTCCAGTGTCCAGACAACATTCCCTGTACAGCTCAGGACATCAGCCAGCCCACAGCAGGCAAAAGCCAGCAGGAGCACTGTGTTCCTTCCCCACACCGGTCCCAAGAGGTGTGCCCCATTGTGAATGCCTTCTGGTAGTGCCTGGTCTCATTTTGGTTTGGAGCCTCATGGCCTGTGGGTCACCAAGACCTGAAATTTGCCTCTCTTCTCATGCTCTCCATTTTCTCTGAAAGCCCAACACATTTGGGGAGGACTTTTCCCTGCTTTTTGCATTTGTACACTTAGCTATGTGCCAAGACAGCCCAACACCCAGTTCCTCTGTGCTGCCTTGCCCAGGAAAGACATCCCAGTGCTTCACGGTGCCAGACTGAGAAGGGACTGCACACACAGGTTGGAGAGAAGGGAGACATTGAGGTGTGTGCAGCAAGAGAGATGGCAAACCCAGAGCTGCTGTTGGGATCAGACATAGCAGCATAGGGCAAAAGTGCTCTGCCAAAAGTGTTGGGAGTTATACTGGGGGCCTCTTGGAGGTCAGATAAGGTGTCCCTCTTGGCAGCTGTGGACAGCCTGAATGACACTGCAGAGGGCCTGTGACCACTGGAGAGCAAGTACACAGGGGGTGCAGGGCAAGTGCAGCTGAGCCAGGAGGAGCTCTGGTAAGGAAACTGCATGCACTTAATGTGTGGGGTTTGGGCACTTCCCCTTGAGTGTTCCTCAAACAACACCAACCTCTTTTTTAAAATGCTACCCTTGTATGTAGTCAAATAACAAAGGAACAGATTTTTTTTCCCCCATGGTCAGTTTATTCTACCACCCACCATTTACTCATAAAAATGTCAGTTTAAACAGGAACCCCTAGCAGCAGCCATGTGGTGGTGCTGAGAAAGAATCTCAAATGAGGAGGAGGAACCTGGCAAAAATTTATATCTTAGCAAAAGAAATGATGTACTGACCCATTAAATTATGCCAGCAAGTCACCAAGCACCTGTTCAGTTGGAGCCCTTGACTTCTAGCCAGATTTTAAGTAGTGAGAGTAAATGGATAATGCAAACATTGCAAAAGACAGTAGTTTTATTGGATGTCCACCTTTCCCAGCCTGAAGCAAATCCCTTTATGGTGTACTTGAATAATGTGCAAGAGCAGAGATAGAAACATTCTTGACCCAAAAGGATTTGGCTTTCTTTCTTTTGGGGTGCTGGTTGAAAGGGATATTTCTCGAGTTTAGCTGGAGTTTTTGTAATCCTGAATGCCTACATTGCTTAGGGATAAGCTCAGTGAACTTTCTGAGGAGATGTTCTGTTGCTCTTTGCAATATCTTGGCATCTCTGATGATATCTCTGTTTCCTCCATTTCTACAAGATCCCTTCCCACAGACCTCTGCAGTGGGCTCTGCTGGGACCCCTGTGATTAGCAGTATGATGACAAGCAAGGAGGAGAGACACTCGTACCTGGAACATTACCTTCCCTGGGGCTCCACCACACTTTGGAGACAGAAATCAAGAACTCCTTCATATTCATTTAGCAATAATTGCTGATCCATTCCTAAATGATCTGGTCCCTTTGGCTTTTTCCAGGTTCAGCTGATTCAGTCTATGTGTAGACTTAATAACAACCTGAGCTCCTTTCCCTGGTTCTGGGTAGCTAAAATGCACCTGCAGCTGCAGAGAAATCCTTGAGATCTTTCAGGGAACATCCTGGCAGTTTGCAGCTTACGTTTGTTTCAAGTCTGCCAGTACAAGTCTCCTCAAAGAGCTTGAAAGTCACCTTCCACCACCCAGTCAGGCCTTCTCTCTGGGACTATTCTGCACACCAGAGACTTCTTGTTACCCAACAAAAACAAATACAGATGTGAGACAAGTTCTCAGTTTTTCCAGCCTGTGGCAGCTGCTGGCAAAGAGACTGGGGGGAGTGACAGGGCTAAAAAGACACTGTCCTTTGGGCAATGAAAAGGGAGTGTTAGAAAAGTCAGGACTGGGAAGAACAGATGCAGCATTTGTAAGGATGTCAGGGAGAGCCTAAAATAGCAGACAGATAATTCAGGCTACTGGGGCAAGAGTTCCAGGGATTTCTTCACCAGCAGCCTTTCTGCCCCAAGGACACTGCCATGTTCAAAGTGTTCTCCACCCATTATTGCACAAAGCAGGGGAAGAGCTAACATCCTTATTGCTTTCCAACCTGTTACAGACAAGAGCTATGAAACTGATGAATACAAAACCACCACTTTACCCTTCCCATAACTATTCATAATAATTTATACTGTCATAAATTATTGACTCTTTTAATGAAATACTGGGTCAGCCCCTAGTTGTTATCTCCAACTGTCATCCCAATTTATCAGTAAGGGTCATAAATTATAAGCATTGACCATTACTTAGCCCTTAAAAATAAAAAGTTCTTTTATTTATGCCTAACATTTGTTTATCACCTGCAGAAATGCAGGAAAGGAACATAGCTAATGAGAAACACTTCGGCAAGAAAAGAGTCACACTGGCCCATGAACATTTTATTCAGCTGCAGAATAATTATTTTAGTACAAAAGTTGTTGGGATTTTTTGTTTGTTTGTTTGTTTTTAATGTCAGCAAGATATCTAACATTTTATATATCAAATACACTATCGGAGATGTGTGCTACTAGTCTGGAGTTTGTTTATACCGTAGAACTCAGAAGAGTTCTTCTAAGCATCAATGCTATGCTGTAGTCCAACCTCACATCCCCCAATCCCCAGAGAAGCATGATGTGCCTTCCTCTGACAAAGGAAACTGCCCTCTGCTCAACAGCATTTTTATGTACTTTGCTGTTTGGTTTTTTTTCAGGTTTGTTTGTCTGGTTGTTTCAGGTCAGCAGAATCATTCCAGCAAGCTGACTTCCCTTCCCACTCTGCTGGTAACATTTCCCTCCTAGGTACAAGGTGGTGTATAGCCTGGATATATATCCTTTTTTATTACATACTTAGTGGCCCTTGGCCAAACATGTCTTCCTGAAGCCTACTTCAGCTTCCTTTATTATTTCCTGTTCAAAGCACAGCCTCACAGCCTTGCATAATTTCTGTTAACTTTACAGCTCCAAATTGTTGCCCATTGACCAACAGCAGTCAAACTGGAGCATGCAGCTGTCTGCTTGGTTTCTGTCAGGACATGAGCTCTCCTAATGTTGTCTCTGCACAGGGGCACCAGTGCCAGCTTTGCACACAGTTTTGTGTGCTCCAGTGCCCAAGAGCTCCTTAGGTGCTGCAGATTTTGCCCCATCAGCATAACAATCTTAGTCTGTCACCCTGTGTTCTTTTCTAATCTTCTCCACTGAATGTATATGGCTGCTGAAAGTCAGCAGATTTTGAACATTCTCCTGATTATGTGCATAACCCCCTTGCAGAGTGCTAAATTTTTCTGCACCCCTCAGTGGTAGTGGAGCCCTTGCTCTTGGATAACCACAAACTAAGGGAGAGCCACTTGGCTTTGACACATGAAGGAGCCATCTGATGGCATGTGTGGCAGCTGTTTCATAAATAGTTGAAATGCCAGAAAAAAGGTTTTAAAGTGGGGAATGAAGAAAACCTAGGGCATTAAAACACAGAGAGTGGGCATTTGAGAATTTGGCTTGTCTTTACATCCTGGAGCATAGCCTAGATACATCCCAGACAGCTTCACAAGCATGTTCTCACGGGCATTGCTCCAGGCAATAGGAGCAATGGGGAATGGGGATAGCACCCAAAGGGCCCTGGGGTTGCCACAGACTGAGAGCACCACATGGACACATGACCTCCAGGGCATAGCTATAATCCAGCATGGATCTTTTGGAGGAATCCAACAGGAGGAATTGGTGTGGGCTTGACCACAGCTTCTGCCTGGAAACCCCTTTGTAATAGTCATATCTTTCCTTAATTTTGTTAACAGCATGAGATTTCAACTCCCTTTAGTTCCTCATGACTCTTCCTTCCCAACTCCTTTCAACTCCCAGTTCAACTCCTTTATCTCTGAATAGTTTAGCAAGAGGAAATGTTTCCCATCATATATTTGCAAGAAATGACTTGGTTAATATGATGCATACATAGGTGCAACCAGGTCGTTACTGAATCATCCTATTCTTGTTTTTCATCTGATTCAGGACATGAATTTCAGACCTTGGCAAACTGCTGGATCAGTCACGTAGTCAACGATTTGAATATTGACAAAAGGAACAGAGAATGTACCTTATTCGGATTAAATTAAAACAATGCAAAAGATGCGAATACAGCCCAGTTTCCATGGAGGAATCATACATCATTCTTAGATACCACCTGCTTCTTCACCATCCCCCTTGAGCTCCTGCCAGTGAGTACAACGACTCATACCAGAAATGTTAATCACAACGCTCCCCACCCACATCTTCCCTTTCTCTTTGTGGGGTGTGCAGAATCAGATGTTTTCCCATTGTTGGTATCCAGCCTCTCCTCAGTCTTCACTGGCACTACCCTTTGTATTTAGCAGCTTTCATGGCTGTCCATGAGAGCTCCATTAACCCAGCTTTTAGCAAAGTCTCTCCTCAGCCTCGAGAATTTGCCACTGATATCTCTCATTGTCTTCTTCCCACCCTTATCTGTGAATGAGTAAATTAATGTGGGTTTCTTCTATTCTCTGTATGCTCCAAGAGATAGAGAACAACAAAACCTCCTCAGATAAGCATCAAAGATTAAAAGTGTTCTTGGCAAATCTGAGAAAAGTTTGCCTGGACTCTAATAGTGCATTTACAGACATGGAATATGCATGGCAAAGGGTGGGAATTGGTCAAAAGTAAGGTCTGCCCCTAGCTCTGGCTGTGCCTTTTACCCCTCTCCTTTGGGGAGAGATTTTTCCTGAGAGACAGTGGAAAGCACCTCCGCAGAAGCAAAGAAAATCACAAAGCTCCCTTACAGACCCTGCTCTGCCCATGCCTGGCCTTATGGTGCATCATTGCAACCCTCTCTGTGAAAAGGTATCACTCCCTCACACATGAAACTCCACACCTGCAAAACTTTTTTGGTTTGGTTGGTGTGGTTTTTTTCGTTGGTTGGTTGGGGTTTTTTTGTTGGGTTTTTTTTTGTTGTCTTTTTTTGTTTGGTTGGTTGGTTGTTGTCGTTGTTATTGTTGTTGTTGCTGCTGCTGCTGCTGCTGTTGTTGTTGGTTTTTTGGGGGTTTTTTTTTGTTTGCAACAGGCAGGAAATAGGGGTCCTACCCACCAACTCTTACCCATGAAGGGCTTTGAGCGTTTGTGGACAAACAGGCTGTGGAGCTCAGGGCACTGGAGACCCTGAGAACTACAAAGCGAGCTGGGCCAGCCAGCTGCCCCGCTGAGGGGACAGGTGGTGGCCCTGTGAAGGTGTCTCTGGAGCTGCAAGGCTTGGACAAAAGACCTGAGAAGTTGAGGGAAGCGCACTTTTCTATTCTAATTAAGGAGAAAAGGCAAATAGCTACTACAAAGAAAATTCTGGTTGCCAAAACGGGGTTGAAACAAGAGATCGGGCAGCTATTGACACTTCAAAATGTGTCACTTAAGTGTTGTGTTAAAGTGTCTTTTTTACAGCTAGACGAAATGACGAAACCTGTTTAACTTCCTTGTTATCCTGCACAGCCAACAGAAAAGCCAGAACCAGTGCTGCTTTATCAAGTAAATTTGGATGATTTTGAGGAACTTCTGGTGGAAGACAGCTCTTAGACAAGTAAAGCAGGGCTGTGTCCCTCTCCAGAAGACTCCTGAATTATTTGAACTAGGACACGAACATAAAAGAAGGATGATATCTTCTGTACTGGCTTCTTTTATCAGTGGTCTTAAGCTTCGTCTGGCAGAGAAGCCTTCAGACACTGTAAGGGTCATGGGATTGATGCTCATGGTCAGAGAACTGAGTCACCTGCAGCAACGTTGACATAAACCAGTATCTTTGCAGCCCTTACAAAGAAGGAATGCTGAGTGCTGTTTTCACACACAGAGCCGCCTCTCTAGCTCTGTTCCTCCTCCTGCAGCATAAACCACAGCAGTATCTTTATCACATTAGCATTTTACTCCATAAAAGCTGAAAGATGATGAAGTAGCAAATTATTTATGTCAAACAATGAAAGCTTGTTCTTTTTAAATAAAACGTTCCTTGAAAATTACACATGAGCCCATTACTTCTGTGTGGGGAGGAAGGAGGCAGAGTTGTATCCAGCATGGTGGCTGTGTAAGCCCTAAGAGTTCAGTGTTGTGTAGTAGACATGGAAGCTACAGTTTTATGGATTTGAGCTCCTACAACCATGTAGTTGTATTAGCCAGACCTTGCCAACAGCACTTCAGGCATTTTTCTATAAAATACAAAGGCTTATTTTTTTAAAAGGCTGGGAGGGCAATTAAAGGGAACATATTAAAATGACTGGGTACTTATTTCAGGCACTAATATCCATGTAAAGATATTGAAGGAGACAAAATTATTTGCTCAAGGGCTAAGCAAGTAGGGTATTTTTGGTTGTATAATGACTAAAATGAGTGTTTGAACAGCAGAGGCAAATGGGTTACACGCTGAGTTGAACAGGGAAGGTGCTTTTATTGCTGATGCTAGTGCAAAAATGCCAGATGTAACATGTTTAATCCATCCTCAAAGAAATGAAAACTATTTCCAAAGTGTGGTCTGAGTCTATAGCTGCATTTCCAGTTGATTAATGACAGTTTTGCACGACAAGTAGTGAGTAAGCTGCTAGGTGTTGAAAGAGCCTCATTTGAAGTGGTGAATAAAGAGGTTGCTACACATATGAATCAGTAAAAATCAAAATGTTTGTGAATTATAAAAGTGGTGCTTTGTGGTAGACAAAACTAAATCTGACCATGAGGAATAGCAGATCTTATCCAGTGTAACTGGATAATAAAACTGTAGGTGAACCTGGGCATCAGCTGATGCTAACTAATACACAGTTAAAATTAGTTCAAAGTACACCTATTCAAGTGTATGGGCATATAGATATCCCAGGAGGTACTGTTCTAATTTCTAGCAATGTTTCAGAAAGAATCTTGGACTGACTGTGAAAAAATCAACTTTTTGCTATAATGCGTCTGAAAAATGAAAACAAGTAAATAGGAATTACTAGAAAATGATGGCAAATGCCACAAGAAGCATTGCTCTGTGGATTTATAAACTGTGCAGGTACTTGGACTGCTTTGTAGAAAAGACACACAAAGTTGTGATGACAATGATAAAGATGTATACCAGCTCCTGCATGGCACAGATTCAGCAAATTAGGTCTTTCAGCATAGAATAAAAAGGAGAGAGAGATGATGACAGAAGTTTATGCACTCTTAAAGGAGATGAACAGGGAAAGACAATTAGCTATTGCTCCCAATGGTGAGGACACAAGAATATCCCATAAAATTATCTAAGAGCAAGTTTTCAGGAATAGAAACTTTTTTTCTTTTTTACCACACATAATTAAACTACTGAGTTAATTCCTGCAGGATCACATGGATTTATATATATATATATAAATATATGGGATAAATATTAAATATTTATATAAGCCATATACAGGTAACATCAAAACATAGTTAGGCAAAGCAGAGAGTGAAACAAATGCTGTTAAAAATATTAAAAGTATAGATCCAGATAGAGCCTCTGGAGGTGCCTGGGGGCTGCTGGATACAGAGATGAAGACACAGTCTTTGGAAAGCCATAAGGCATTACTGGGAGATGATGCCAAGATTTCTGCTATCTTGAGATAAGGTAAAACCAGTCTCTGAGTTGAGGAAATTACAACAGTATTTATTTTCCTATTTTTATAAGGCTATTATTTCCACATTACTTTACGACCCACAAGAAACAATGTTTTGGACATACACAAATTCTTGGTATCATTCACCAGCTTCAGTTCCACCCCTTCCTTACAGCTGAACCTTTACAGATTCCAGAGTTGTTAAAACTTGTCTCTTACACCTCCTGCCAATGAGACAGGTGTTAAGAGAAGTGCATGCAACAAGCCTGCAACCCCGGATTTATGCTCTGTCAGAGTTCCTTGCTAGGATTTCCCTCTCCTTCCCAAATAAAGCATTACATACATGAGCAAGCAAACAAAAATCAAGGAAACTAAAAATAGCACTCAGCTTTAACATATATTTTGTTTGGTTGTAAATGAAAAATGCTGTGGCAGTAGTGGGAAACACAAGCTGTGAATTTCTTCCTAGTGTTTACAATTACTACTATCAAACCTGGGTATCATTTCATAAAACAGTTTACTATTCAAGATATTTCTTTTTAGATTATTTAAAAATCTTAGATTTCAGTGAAGCTTTTAATACTCTCACAGTGCCCTCCTGGACAAAATGTCCAGGACACAGCTGGATAAACATGTCATGCAAACACAGTGAGCAACTTGTTCATGGTTGGGCACAAAGAAGGGTTACCATGAATGACATGACACCCGACTGGTGACCTGTCACTACTGGGGTTCCACAGGGCTCCATCTTCGGTACTCTTCAACATCTTCATAAATGACTTGGATGCAGGACTCAAAAATGCACTAAATTTGACAATGATAGTAAATTGGGAGGTGCTATCCACTTCCCTGAGGGCAGGGAGGCCCTGCAGAGTGACCTGGACAAATCAGAGGGCTAGGCAATCACCAACTAGTTGAAGTTCAGGAAGGGAATGTGCTGGATTCTGCACCTGGGATGGGGCAACCCTGGATACACGGACAGACTGGGGAATGAGATTCTGGAGAGCAGTGCCACAGAAATGGACCTGGGGGTCCTGGTGGATGGCAAGCTGAACATAAGTCAGGAGTGCCCTAGCAGCCAGGACAGCCAACCCTGTCCTGGGGGGCATCAGGCACAGCATCAACAGCCAGGCAAGGGAGGGGATTGTCCCACTCTGCTCTGCACTGAGACTGCTTCACCTTGAGTGCTGGGGGCAGTTTTGGGTGCCACAATATAAGAAAGACATTAAACTATTGGAGAGTGTTCAAAGGAGGGCAACAAGATGGTGAAGTACCTTGAGGAGAAGTCATACAAGGAGTGGCTGAGGTCACTTGGTGTGTTCAGCCTTGAGAAGAGGAGAGTGAGGGGAGACCTCATTACAGTCTGCAACTTCCTTATGAGGGAAAGCAGAGGGGCAGACATTGACCTCTTCTCTTTGGTGACCACTGACAGGACCTGAAGGAATGGCCTCAGGTTTAAAATGGATATTAGGCAAAGATTTTTCTCCCAGAGGGTGGCTGGGCACTGGAACAGGCTCCCCAGAGAAGTGGTCACTGCACCAAGCCTGAGTTCAAGAATTGTTTGGACAACATGCTCAGGCACTTGGTGTGACTCTTGGGGTGTTGTGTGCAGAGCCAGGAGCTGAACTCAATGATCCTTGTGGGTCCCTTCCAATTTAGAATATTCTATGAAGTCCAACTTTATTTTCTAAACCTCTGAGAGCAAAGCCAAATAAACTTTGTAATTTTGCAGATAGACACACAAGTTCGAGTTTCTAGTAATTGTCATCTATACAAATCACTAGATCAAGTTTAAATGTCAAGTCTCTACTCATGAAAGCATTTCTACTTTCAGACACGTGTCACAAAACCAGGCTCAGTACTAAGTGTAATATACAGAGCTTTACTTCAATATGCAGTAACAAACACAGTATTTTCAGCAGGACTTTACATACTCAGACAAATTTGTATTATTTTTCCTACACAGCCTTTTTAACACAGCATTTACTTCTGGTGGGATTTTCTTGTCTGTTTTTTGAAAAGCCAAGACTCTTTACTAACTTGTAATCAAGCATCATTTAATATGTCATTCTTGGTTGGATGCTTTGGGTGGATCCCAACATTGGCTGCTCCATCCTGTGGTATTTTTTTTTTACTGTGAACAACAGAGCTCACTCGCCAGACAAATAACACCTAGTGACAGATCTTCACATGGCAAGTAACTCTGATTTGAGTCACTCTTTAAACTTCCTGCTAGATTACTTTCTCTCACAAAAAAAACTTTAACCCCCACTCCCTTTGTGCAGTAGCAGTGAAATCAAGGATGTGCACCGTACTGAAGAATTCCTTTTCAAAGGAAAACCAAACGTCTTACTTCTACCCTGCCCTTAGCTGCCTGATGCCCTTGTTATCCCTACATCTGGCTACCTCGATCAATTTTTTAGTATCAATTCATCAAGTAGTTTACCTATTCCTTGTCTTCCAAACTCAGGCCTTCTAAGAAGGTCTCTGAGATTTGTTCTCTAGCCCTGCCTCACTCTAAAGAAAATCTACGGGAGCTGCGTTTTGTCCGACCGCTGTCCAAACTTTCTCACGGTGACGATTTCCTCCAGCTGCCACGGTTCTGAGGCAGTTTCTGAGTGTCCCGAGGGACTGGATTTCCCTTCGGGACATGTTTTCTGCCAACACTGGGAAATCAATCCCGGCGCACAGCCGTATTTGCAAGGTACCCGGTCCGCTCCCGCCCGATGTGCGACCTGTGTTCACGGACGTCCCAGGCGAACCCCAGAGCGCTCCCGCGGGGGCACCGTCCCCAGTCCCACTCCGTCCGCAGCAGCTCCCGCCCCGCGGGCACGGCAGAGCCCAGCGCCGGCGGCTCCGGCTCAGCCCCCCAGCCCGGCCCGGCCCTGCCTGAGTTTCCCACCGCAGCCTCCACGGGCGGCCGGAGGAGCGGGGCGCTNGCCGCCTGCTCCACAGGCGCCAGCGGACCTGGGAGCGGAGCATCGCGGCGCTCTGCTGTCCCGCGTGTCCTGCCCAGGTGCGCCAGCTGAGAGTTCGGAGCGGGTCCCTCGTGTCCTGCCCAGCCGTGCCAGGTGAGGGTGCGGAGCGGCTCCCGCGTGCCGCACCGGTGGGATCGGGATCGAGGTTGGGATTGAACTGTGCGCTCCTCCGAGCGGGTGGCGATCCGTTTAGTGTGCGAAAGTGGGGCTGGGGTCGGGGCCGTCCCGGCCGGGCTGCGCTCGTCGAGGGGTGCTGCGGGGCTGGGGCAGCCACGCTGCGGCCCCGGTCGACCCCCAGCAAGCCGTGCTTGGGCGGGGGCTGTCAACCCCCAGCGCCAGGACCGGCGGGGCAGAGGGCCGGGGGCGGTAACTGTGTCCAGCCGGGACGTTCGGACCGCACAGCTCGTCCCGAGAGGAGCCTTCGGACCTCCGAGCCGAACCTGGTGTTTGCCAGCAGTGCCCGCTTACAGGAGCGGACGGCAATCCTGCCGCTTCCCACCGCTGAAGACTCGCAACCTTTCGGGAACTCGGCGTCATAAAGGTCGGCACAGAGGGAGGAGGAGGCTGGAATCCAGCTACCAACCCCAGAGTGGGGATTCGGAGTGGTTTTCAATAGTGGGGTTGGTTGGCAAAGTTGGGTCTCCGGGTAGATCAGCTCCCTACAGCCAATTGCAGTGTTTCGGTAGTGGCAGATGAGCAGGGGGAAAAGATTTCCCCCCCCCAAAACTTGCAGCACTGGTTCAGAACTGCAGTGTGAGACAGCACTTGGAACTCAGGCTGTTCAGCTCAGCAATATGTAATTTCACTACTTTCCTTCAATTCTGATTAGCCCCTTGTGAAGGTTTCATTGACTTTATTTTAATGACTATGCAACAGACACGAGGAAATTCTGACCAGAATGATGCAGGTTAGCCTTCACGTTAGCTCAGTGTAAAATGTTGCATAAAATGGTGCCAGTTTCAGCAAAGACAAAGCATGAGAACTCTCAGGAATTCTAGCCATCTTCTCAAAGTTGTTTTCTTTTTTGCCTTACCCAGCTTCACCTTTCTGCATCGCTGTAAATGTGATCTGTCTGTCTTGCCTCCAGGCTTGTCCATACAAGCCAGGCCCTCGTACTAAGGGCATGTGTTGGGGCACGTCTGTCCTCTGGTTGTGATGTAACTACACCAGGGTAAAAAGTTCTTTTTTTCTCTCTGCTGTGTGAGAATGAGAGATTTTTGTAATTTGAGTGTTGCGTTGCAAAGTACCAAGATCTCCCCACAGCACACAGCAAGCACCAAGAGGAGATGGAGCTCTTATCTATGGCCTGTGTGGCTCTCCCAGTCTAGCCTTGAGAGATGATGGACCAGGTATGCAGGTTCCCAGCTCCAGTTTCAAAGTGTTTTGTTCAATTCAGTGATAGTTTCCAAATGGCTGCAATCAGTGAAAGCTGAGCCCTGAAACTGAAGTCTGAACTTCAGCAAAACTTGCTTATAACAGGGCAAAGGGTGTGGATTTTAGTTTTTAAGAGTAGGAAGAATGCTGAAATGGAACTTCTCTGATGTTTGACTTCCTGTATTCTGCAAAGTGTGATAGCATCTAGAAAATGAACATAAACTCTTTAGCTGAGGGCTCTTTCTTCTCAACTCTATGACTCTCCTTGTCTCCTTTTTTTTTTTGCAATGAATGTGGAAGGGCAGGCTCTGCTCTGTCTTCCTTTGCCTGCTGGTTTGTGCTATATAAGCATGCAGCCCTGACAGCTGGCTTGAGGCTTCTCACCAGTGCTGGCAAATTCAAACGTTGTACTTTTGAGATTAAGGGCCTTGTATGAGCTGCAACAGAAAGCCTTGGAGGCCTGCTGGAGGTGTCTAGGTGGAGTGAGGACTTCTGCTGAAGAAGGCCAAGTAGTACCTACCTCCAAGACAAAGAAAGCAGCTCAGCCTTCTAGGGCTGTGGTGTTGGCAAAGAAATCCTGTAAAAAATGCTAGAGATGTCTACTTTGTCTACATGTGGCTTAACTCATGCAGTGATAGTAATTTCTATTGCTTTGGGAAATACACTGAAAGGCAAAACACTGACTGGAGTCAACCACAGAAAGGGAAATAGCTCTAAAAAAGGAAAGGAGAACATAGAGGATGCACAGAAGACCTGTATTAAGATGTTCTTATTCCCTGCCCAAAGCCTTGTTGAGAAACACACTGAGATACGCTTGTCCCATCATAAACTGATGGAAGGAGAGAGTTTAATAAGTTGTTTGAATCCATAAACATACGGGTGACACTAAAGAAAGTGACCTACACTTGCCTATGTCTCTGGAGAGACTGTTAGGAAATTCTTTTTCACAAGTCTAGAGTTGATTTTTCAAAATTTGTGAAGTGACCGTTCTCTGTATTGTCATCCTGCAGGTAAAAGGATACAGAAAAGAAGATGGACTGGGGAACTCTGCAGGCTGTTTTAGGAGGTGTAAATAAGCACTCCACCAGCATCGGGAAGATATGGCTCACAGTCCTCTTCATCTTCCGTATCATGATCCTGGTTGTGGCTGCAGAGAGAGTCTGGGGAGATGAGCAACAAGATTTTGTCTGCAACACACTTCAGCCTGGCTGCAGAAATGTTTGCTATGATCACTTTTTCCCCATCTCTCACATCAGACTCTGGGCCCTGCAGCTGATCTTTGTCTCCACACCTGCGCTGCTGGTGGCCATGCATGTGGCTTACAGGAGGCATGAGAAGAAACGGCGGTTCAGAAATGGTGAGAAAATTGATATTGAAGAGCTAAAAAATGAAAAGATTCACATTCGGGGCTCCTTGTGGTGGACATACACCAGCAGCATCTTCTTCAGGATCATTTTTGAAGCCGTCTTCATGTACGTGTTCTATTACATGTATGATGGCTACCAGATGCCCCGCCTGGTGAAGTGCGAAGCTTGGCCCTGCCCCAATACAGTGGATTGTTTTGTGTCTCGGCCCACTGAGAAAACCACATTTACTATTTTTATGCTTGCTGTATCTGGGATCTGCATGATGTTGAATCTGGCTGAGTTGTGCTACCTAGTGATAAAAATTTGCATGAAAGAATCCAGGAAAACAACAGTTTTAAAATAATTTCCTGGTTTCAGGATTTACTGGCTCCCCATTTCCCTTAAACTTTCTTAGATGTAAGAAAACAATAAACAATATTCTCACACTCAAGGAAAAGGATAAAAAAATAATGTACTTTTGTGTTTAAAAATGAGAGCCTCCCTGGGAAGCTGATGCTGAGGCAGGCTTTAAAGATCACAAGTTAATTAAGTATTCCTGCATGCACAATTAGAGAGAGCAGCCTTCTGGCAGCAGCTTCTCCAAGTATGCCTGCTGCTGGGATCCTATTGTTGGGACAGTCACTCTTCAAAAGCTGGGAGTGGAAAGGACCAGAGAAGGCTCTAGTGCCCAAAGGAGATCCAGGAATCACAAACACACTGTGCTGGTTCAGAGGCAAACCAGTAAAAAAGGTTTTTGGTTAAAAGTGGGATAAAGGATTTTTGGGGTACGTTATATCTTTTGAGAAGGAAGAAGACAGGGAGGTGATTGTGTTTATAGTAGGTGTCCTCCCTAAGTAATATGGAGAGCAAGGAAATGGTGTAGGAACAGAGAAACTCTGGCAATGCATGTATCAGCTTTGCTGGGCACCAGCATTTTTTTTCTTCTCTTTTCTTCTTGTCTGCTCTGAGAAGCATTTCCTTAAGGGTTGAGGGTGGCCAGTCTCAACTGCCTGTGAATGTCATTAGGTCAGTGCTGTGCCTCCCCACAGCCACAGCAGTGGGAGGAATGAAGGTAATTTTTCATTCTCTTGATCAGATGAAAAAAAGGATTGCCACCTCTGGGAGGGTGGAGGCAGTTCAACAGTTTTCCTTCTTCTCTTGTTCTCCCCTATACTTTGTGAAGAATCTCAGTACAGTAGAGTTTATCTGATGAAGAGACTTTTTACCACCTGACTGCGCCTCAATTGGCTGTATGCTTTTAAAATGTCTGGGGGTTTTTTGCAATAAAAACCAAGAAAAAAAAAGGGTTTTTTTCATTCTGTTGGTTATCCAAAACAAGTGCTTCAACTTACAGCATGATATGTTTTTTTTCTATCTAGCCTGCACAGCTTTTCTTCATAAAACCTTCTTCCTATCTGAGGTACCTTCCAAATGAGTTGAGCAAACTACTCCCAGTCTCTCTGATGTTCCACATTGTGAGATTAAATCACCATTCCTTTTCTTCGAGTTGGTCTAGCAGGAATTACAGACAGCTTGTAGAGCTAAAATAGCAAAGGGACCCAATCAGAAATGAGGAGGAATTTGATATTTTTCTAAAAGTTCACATTGTTGTGCTGTAAATTAACAATTAGTAAATTGTATATTGCTAATTTGAAGAACTATATGAGTCAGTCTGGTCTTGTCTCAGAATGTGTTTTATGCCTGTCATGGGCAGCATATGGTACTTAGGGCAACATAGGTTATCTCCCAAGCCCCTGCCCATTGAACCCGCTTCTCAAAAGCTGGCTGTTTCTACTCCTGAGCTTTAATAACTAGCTTTTCCCCAAAATGAATAAGCACTATCTCAGCTTCTGTATTTGTATTCGTCTTTTATTGTACATATAAATTTGCCATTGTTGGAGTAAACAAAGCTGCATGAATTAAGGCCCCTGACCCTTCACTGTGCACTGAAAATGGAGTGTAAACAGGCTTCCATTGCTTGTGAGCTACACCCAGTGTTACAACTTCACTGTAGATGGAAATCTGTCATCTAAGGGAGAAGCAAGAAAACCATAAAAACACCATCCTCAGAACCATGAAAAAAAAGACAGGTTGTGCATAATGAGCTGGACTGGAAACTTGGACTCTGAAAACATCCCTAATTCAACCCCAAAGAACACAGTTTGGCACATATCAGGTTTGCGCTTGGTAGAGTTCCTGCATTGTTCCATGTACAAGTGTGAAGAGAACAAACTAGTCCCAGTGCTCTAGTATTACATTTCTTTTGTAACAAGATTTTTGTTTTTATTTTTCTGAAATTATAATTAAAGCACTCTTGTGGTGTCTGTTTTCTGTATTACTTGCATGTGCTTTGTGTTACCTAACGTGTCTAATGAAAATCTGTTTACCATAATGGAAAGTGTATGCACCAATACTATTCCCCATAGCCAAGGGCTAGTGTAAGGATTTTAGCCTTCTGCTGCAGGTTGGTGTTTCCATTGGCTACACTGACCGTTACCCTGAGCTGTCATGAGTTCATAGTGGAAGGTCACATACATGCTCTACTTGAAATCAAATATGCTGCTTAAGACAGCCTTACAGCTGGAAAAAGCCAGTGATAAACTTAGCCAGCTCCATAGGGAAAGAGTTTGTTTTCCCTGCCTACTTTTGAATTTAGCTGGAAAATGGAATGAGACACACCAAAATTGTTAACACTAACACTATGAAGTTAGCTTCAACTAGCAATTTGGCAAGCAGATTATCAGACAGGAAAAAAAGATAGAACTGGGGAAAGTGTTTGGATGTAGCCAAGAGAAGGCTTTGATCCAGGACTGCAGCATCAGGCAATAATAGGTCTGAGATCTGTGTATATTTACTTTGACTGAATAGCTGCTTTATATGTGAAAAAAATCAGATACTTTATAGGAACACGGGAATTGCACTTATTTCTACATGTGCTACATTGCATAGCTGACCTTCTACAGATGGATTTCATACAGATTAAAATATATTGCTGTGTTGAAATAGTTTGTGTTCTTTCCTGAAATGCACTAGCAGTGTCTGCATTTCAGGTACTTGGTTCCTAGGCTTTCCTCAGAATAAAGATTGCAAAGCATGTTGAAAACTTAAGCAGCAAATCTGAAGTCATGACTGTAAAAGAGGCTGATTTCTCATTGTTCAGTGTCCAGTGTAGCCAGGACACAGTGTCTAACGATGTGGTATCAGAACTGGGTAGTGTAGGAATGGGACTGGCTGAAATTATTCTTTGACTGAAATTGTCAGGAAAAATCACCATTGACTCAATCAGGTTAAACTTCCATCCAAAACCTTGAAACAAAAACTACAAACACATTTGTCAGATGAGTAAGAAGATGAGGGGAAGCAAACTTCATTAGTAACTCATGAACCCAGACAGAGAAAGAATCCTAACAACCTTGCGAGAAAAATTGATTTCACAGGAAATCAGAAGTATAGATCTTCTGTATTTATGACTTCTGGATATAGAAGTATCTTTATTAAAGATTTCCTTAGACAAAAAATACAATATCCTTTGGTTGTTTGCAATTACTATAAGCCATTGTGCTAAGTTATTTTATATCTGATAGGACAAATATAAAGGACAAATTATATGATCCATACAGATAAGTGCACTCCTGTACTATGGAGGTTCAATTCAAAATAGCAATTCAAAATTTTAACTCTGTTAAAAGCTGCTTTGTTTTGTAAAAAGTGTACTGCAGCAGAAAGCAACAGCTAGGAGCACTTTGCTAGAAACTAAACTTGGTGAAAATGAATCTGTTTTTTCTCTAATTATAATTTCCTCACTGGAAAATTAGGCTAATGGAGTTTACCACACAACAAAAGCACACTCTAAGAACTGCACTGTATTTTTGGTCACCTGTTCTGATATTCAGGACAGCCACTACCCTGACAGGTTCATTTGATTTTTCATCATCTTAATATCTACAGTCATTTGAACCTGTTTGCAGACAGTGGCAAGAGTAATGGTAACTATTTGAAGTTTAATGAGCTAAGACTAATGGTAATGACTTTCAAGATAGTTCAGAAGGTACCTACACTTTTGTCCCCATCTGACCAACCTAGCTTGTCATTATCATTTTCTCTTACAGAGTATATTTCTCTTCTGTAAAGCTGGCTCAGCTTTGACCTGGCTGTTTTCTATAGAAAGTTTCCTAGCCACCAAAAGAAAGTCTTTATAACCTGGGCTTGGAAATGTATCGATCTTTGATTTGGAAGACCCAGATGAGGAAACAAGTCATATCTCAGACTGTCCACCTCTGAGAACATTCCTTGCTCTTACTATGGCTGGTCCCGCCTCCCACTGTAGATTTAAATGTCAGAATTGGTCACATCATTGCACTTACCTTCTCCTTTTTTCTCACAGTTTAATTACTGCCACTAACTCAGAGATTATTTCATATCTATCTGCTCTATGTATTTGAATAGCCAAATCCAGTGTATTTGAATTAGCCATCTACTAAAAAATATCCTCTCCAAGAATACCACCAGGTAGCCAGATTCTTGCGTAAGTCTTTGTGGTAAAGGAGTGATACAATATCAGTATGACATACCGTTTAGGGATGTGTGTTTTCAGTGAACTGAGAGAACTTGCAGAGTTGAGCCATGAATGACTGCAGGTTGTGGATGAATGTTTTGAACAGCAGCATATATTCTGTGTGCTGCTAAGTACCAGCATTTTGGTATAGCCTGGCAGGGTCCCCAGGAAAAGGAATACTGGAGTGTGTGGTGCAGACACACAGCTCTGAAGCACGTGGCATTTTTCAAAGCTGTGCTGGGCAGGTTTACTTGCTTATGCAAGAAGTATCTTTTCTTTTGTCTTGGCAATTATGGACATTTAGACATGCCATCTGGGAAAGACAGTAGCAGGCTTAAAACTGTGTAAGTCGACATAATGAAATCTGCTTTAAAAGTGTTCTGCAGATAATTTTCTGTGGAGGTTCAATCTTTATGACAACACATAAAAACTCCTCCCACACCTTTCAGCAATTCACACATTAGCAGGAGGAATGCTGCACTTCTGTTGTGATGATTGGAAAATTTGCTATCTTTGGTATCCAACTATCAACACTTCCTTCGTCTCAAGACTTCTTTCACTTGATTTGAAACTACTATGGCAGTCCTGGTACACAGAGTCAACCCTGACTCTCATTGTTCCTGAGTTTTCCCACTTGAAAGATAAAGGTGACAACAGCGTCATGTTCATAGTGATCAGAACAGTTTAATGAAACATTGTTTGTTAAGATCATTGTAACAGGTGCCAGGTAAAGATTTCAAACCTATTGTATGTTGCATCATTAGTGTAATGTCTGCTTACAGTAACTCATGTCCCTGCCGGAGATATTGCATCCTTTCCAAGGACTGAGTGTTTAATACACAGTTTAAACAGCTTCCACAATCTGTCCAGCACAAATAAACAAAACTAGTCTATTCCTTTACCCACACATGTGCACACAGACACTGAACAGCAAACTGACAAAATCACTCCCTCACTGTTATCTGATAGAAGACTGAATGAGACATTACAACATGGATTTGTCAGGTATAATTTCTGCCTGTGCCATGACAGAAGCTTTTGTGTATTGTAGTAAAATAGTTATTAACGACTCATTGCCAGAGCATCAGGATCCACCAAATGGGATAAACTGCATGCAGCTGGGAGGAGCTGCAGGTACACGGGAAGATAAGCTTAGGATTCACGAAGATGCTTATCACCGGGAAAAATTTTTTAACAGTAGCAGTTTTAGGAGGTAGGAACGTCTAAGTGCTTCTATTGTGAAACATGAAGCACTTGCAAAACTGTCAGATGGAGACCTGCTCTGAAGCAAAGAAAAGTTTTGTAAAGAGCTGGAGTTTGTGGAACATGATCGGCGGAACATGAGACAATAACGTGATTGACTTGAGAAAACAATCATACTAGTATGCATTCCAGGTTTGTCAAAACCACGATGTTTGAAATTAAGTTTTCAGTCTTGTTAGCACCCAAAAGTATATTTGCCAGTTGTCATGGGTTAAAAAAGAGATTTTTTACCCATAAGGAACCTACTTCCTGCATGCCAGAAGAACCAATTAACTGGTTAATTCTAAGATAGACACTCTGTTTTGCCACTTAAAAGACTAAGACCGTCTCTGTGATTCACAAATTTAAGATGAGGAAGTGCTAAGACTCTCTCTCTTGGCTTCCAGCTTCTGAACAGGTAACAGCAAAGCCTGCGCGGCTGGCTGGGCCAGCCGGGCCCGAGCCGGTCGGGCCGAGGGGCCAGGCCACCGGGCCCTCCCGATCGGGCCTTGCGGACCCCGTGGGGCCGGGCCCTGCCTGCTCCGAGGGACCGAGCAGGGCCAAGCCGGGCCAAGCCCCCTCAGCCAAGACAAGCTTACAGCGCCGGGGCGGGGGGGAAGCCGAGCCTGAGTTTCACCCGCAGCCGCCGCCGCAGGGGGAGGGGAAGCCCACAGCATACTGACCTACTGACCGCAGCTGCCACGGCTTCCCCAGGAGTGGCTGCCGCAGGTCCTGACTGCCGAGTTCCACCTGCAGCTGCTGGCGCAGGGGAAGGGGGAGTTATCAGCCCAAAGCGTACCAACTGCCACTGCTGTGGCTCCCCCGCCGCCCCCCTCTGGGAGCACCGCCACTGCCGAGATACCACAGACTTCCTCACTGCCCCCTTCCCCTCCCGGCAAAGAACAGCTCCCTTCACTGCTCAACAGAAGTCATGTGACCGTCAACGCAACCGGGAAGAGAGATTAACTCAATGCACAAAGAGACTCACATATTACTCCTTAAGTGCACAAATAGACTCAGAAAAGCAAAGACACAGAGGAATCAACAGAGACACGAAGGTCAATGAAGAAAAGGCTAAAAGTCTAGAGAGAAGAGAAAGAAGAGGTAGTTAAAACTGAAATTCTTCTGTAAAACCATGGTAATAGACTCTATTCAACCATTTCCTTGTAACTCATTAATGATTTTTAGCTTTTACCAGCATATCTTGATGGAATTGATGTGCATCTGTATCGACCAAGGCTTTATACTTTTGTGGTTCTACCAAAATGATCATCCTTAAAATACTACACCATGATACAGAAATAAGCCCTCAAACAACAGTTGCAGGGAAAACTTTAAATCAGAAGGACTGTCACACTACAAACAGATATCCTTTTCTGAGCGCCTGATTCACTTGTGATCTTGAAATCACAAAAGAACTGTGTTCTTGTGGGAAAGTCTCCATGCTTAGACAAGGGAGACCCCTTTTCCCAACAGAACTGATGAAAACCTATTTTAAAGGTAGTAAACTGACTAAAGATCTCTAAGTTTTGTTTCTTTATGTTGTTGATAGAGAAAGAGTTGTTGGTAAAGAAAAATGAAGAAGAGGGAAAAGAAATATCTAGAAGTTTATTCTAATTCTTATTATTTTTTTTTCTTTTAGTTCTGTTAATAAAACTGTCTTTACACCTTTAAAGTTTTGGGCCTGCTTTGCATTTCTCCTAATCCTTATCTCACAACAGAAGATGAGTAAATACTCAACCCACTACACTAAATGAACACCTGGTGTGAAGAAGCAAAGTAAAACCACTACAGCAGTGCAGGGTTTGTCCAGCACAATCTCTGTCAATACGGTTCTTTTGTGCTTTTAGCAATTGCAATAAGACATTCGTGTGCTATAGTATGTTCCACCTAACTGTGTATCTGAGGTGGCACTGTGAGTAAACAAAATTCAAATTAACAGAAGTGAAATTGGTGATGGAATTTTTTTTCTTCTCAGCACGGTTAGTAAAAAGCTCCTTATGCCTTGATTGTGTGTCTCACCAAACAGGCATTCCTCTCAACAGGAGAAAGATAGAAACCCAGATTGCAGCTCAGTTCTGATCACTGTTCAGTTTTGCTGCCCATTTTACTCTATGTGCAAACATTGGTGGAGTTCACTGAAGCCTGGTCTGCAGCCAGATTATTTCCCACCAATGGCATGCCAGGTCATGCTACTGATTTCTTCAGTTCTGAAGGCAGACCAGCACATTGTGCAGCAGTTTGAATTTTGCAGAGAAATTTTCCCATACATAATACTATTTTTTCTATTTCAAAGCAAGATCCCTATTGCTGTTCCTTTCTGTGGAAGCCAGTAATTATTTGAGGCCTTTACAAATTCATCATGCATGGCACCCAGGTAAAGTATATTTTATGTGCTCTTATCCTGAACACAATGAGAGAGAACATCCTTGTTTAGAAGCCTTGGTTGTGGTTTGGCACAATGAATACTGGCAATACTAGCTTAAGGCATAAATACTGATGTCATTCCTTCCTGCTCATTCTATCCTGTCTGTATCTCTCACCCATGCCATTCAACACAGTGCCTCCACTCCAGGACCTCCACTGTGCCAGCACAGTTGTTTGCACAGCTGTGCTCAGCACTGGACAGGCCCACTGTTTTAGCTGATGAAGAAACAGATGTTTTGCTTTGCTGGATTGTTTTTCAGATGGATTAATTCCTCAATCTGCCTTACAGGGAGGCCATATGAACTTCCACACTGACAAGACTGTGGGGCAGTAGGCCATGGTGTTGGGCAAGAAGATCTGCAGAGAGTGAGTGGAAGGGGTGGAGGGAATGGCAACATGAAGTTTGTTTGCTGCTACACATGCTGCAATTTCAAACCACAACCTCTGGCTGTGTTTTCCTGAGTGACTGCTACTAGAAAGGCAAAAATCTCAACTGCCTTTTCTCCCTTTGCTACTGTACCCTCCCATGCTCTCTATTCCTCTCTATTGGCCCTGCTTCTCAGGTACTGGCCATCTTCCTTGCTCCAACACAACCTTTCCTCAAATTTTGTATGAGTTGATTAAATTCACTAACTCGGCAGGGAACTATTTGAACTCTGCATTTTAAATTTGTTTTCTTCAGCTCAGATTTCTGCCAGACTTGTGGCAGGAGTCAATGTGTTTCAAGCACTAATATTTTTGTAGTGTCAGAAAAAAAAGAGCATCACACCATGACCGAATGATAGCAAGCATAACTCCTCTTAGGATTCTGTAGGTCCTGTGTCTCTCTTTTTGATTCTTTCTCCTAACAGATGCCTGGCTTGTACAGTTATAGTTCTTACTTTGCTACATCTTACCTGGAGCTTTTGCTTCCATGAAGATGACTGGAGAGCATCTTGCTGTTCCATACCCCAGAACATTCAGACTTTTTCTTGGTTGTTCCTATATTAGGAGACTTCCCATATTTCCAATGGAAAGAACCAGAAAGGACCAGAGGAAGCTGGTTCTGGTGGGTGAAACACCAGCCTAGAGTGTCAGTGCTATTCTCAGAACCATATATCCCAGGATGAGATATTTAGCCTTCCTGTGCTTCCATTCCGAAAAATTAGAACCCACTAGAACTCACCACTCCTCACTAGAAGCATCTCCCTACAAAACTAGAAATAATAATATTTCCTGACACCAGTTTTTATGCTGCCTTCTCTGATGTGCTTGGCAGTAGTGTCAAACAGAACAAAACACTAATCACTAACTGGTACAATAATAAAAATTAGTTTATAATATGAGATCAAACTAAAACTTCAGTCTATTTATTGCCACATTATTTATTATTTAACTCATTCTAAAGGCCTTTGTTTAATCCATGTGGAAAACAACTAGAGATTTTAATCCTCCTTGCTTCAAGCTGTGCTTTTGGAGGTAGTGGTACCCTTTATCAGCATTTAAATATCTTTAGTGCCATCTTCCGTAGGGCAGTGGCATGCCAAGCACAATTCTCTTTAGTGACACTGCACAGTGCCACAATGAGCTGGACTGAAGGCATTAGGCTGATTGTGGACAGTGCTGTCACACTCAGCACTGCTGAGCCATGTGTCACTTTGGCATGGCTTATGACTGATGACTGGTACAATTTAGGGGTCTTTCCACTACACCATGCTTGGATGCACAGTTACATAAGAGTGATTCTCTTCAGTACTTCAGAACAGATTAGAATCTTAAATTAGAATTAAATTAGAATTTTTAACAGTTTAAATTAGAAGTAGCAAGCAGTAAAACACTGTTTTCGATCAATACTGATCTGAAAAAGTCCCTTTTTCTTGTTGAGCAGCAGCTCAGGTTCAGACTAAGATCAATCAAGAAATATCTTCTTATTTACAAGATCTTTTTATAATTTCATAAAGCTTGGTGTCTATTTTTAATTTTCTTTCCATGTACATTGTCATGAAAACCTGGTTCATCTCATCTAAAAAATACCTGCCTGACTGCTCTGTCTGCCCACTTCCTGAATTCACTTTGTTTCTGATCCAGCCAGATCATGTATTGCTAAATGTCTCTCTATATGTGGAACAGGGGTTGTCACCTCTGTGGACGCTTGGATGGAAGACAAAAGATGGTACTCAAGAAGATAATTAACCCCTCTCTGGAGACATTCAAAACCCAGCTGGGCATGTTCCTATGTAACCTGTCCCTTCCAACCCAAATTATTCTGTGATTATGTGTTAATTAAAGGAAGGCTGAAAATTTTTTTAAGTGTGCATTTGGATGTAAAAATTTAAATGTCACCTTAAGTTGTGTTCTGCTGTCTGTTGCTAATGACAGTGGAGGGAACCCTGGGAACCCTTTAAACATAATGAGGTCTAGCAGTGACGTGCAGCTTTAAAGATAATGAGGAAACTAGCGGGATGGCTCTTCCATGGAAATCTTTCTATCAGAAAGTCTACAACCAGAGACACTTTTTAACACCATTAACTGAATCTGAGCCTATCTTCTTTCTGAATAAACTTCTCCGAGAAAGAAGTCCCACTTTTTCTATTCTCCTCTTGTTTGGCTACAGATCCTCCTGTTCTAGTATATGACAGGTAACCCTCCATATGTCCTCAACATGCTTTCATGCCTGGGGTTTCACCAGTGCATAACTGGTTCTTCATTTTTAAAGCTGCTTCCTTCAAGTTTTCCTCATGGATTTTGCATCCTTGCCTGTCCCATTTTCCATGAATGATCCAGACGGTTTTGCTGATAGACAAACCTCTTCTTGTATGAACCCAGAAGGGAAATCTTGGGAAGGAAATTGTTAGCTGATGGATGTAGTCCCAGGTCAGGCAAGCACTCCATCAGCTTCTCCTAGTTTGAAATGTAAAGGATTCTATCATAAAAACCTTCCGTGGCACTACAAAAAGGATGCTCTAGAATCTCACTTGCCCTCCTGAGTAAGAATACTTTTCTTAAAAAGACAGGTATCAATGCTAGTTTGTACAGATAGTGGGAAATACAACTTGAAACTTCCAGAGAGTGAAAAAGCCATCAGAGAAGCACCCAGTGTGCTTATGCTATTAAAACTTTTGGACTGATGGTTGAAAATGAGAAATCTGTGTCTATTTCTCGCTAAAATGAAATCTCCTGCCACTCAACTGACCTTATGAGCTGAGAGACTTCACTGCACAAGGGAAGTTTTATTGTTAGGAATTACTGGGGCTGCTAGAATTCCATCCTGTACCCTAACATAACCCCAGGATCAACTGTGTGCTGCAGGATCAACCCTGTGGTAGTATTACACTTACTATCATGGTAGCAATGTGTTTCAGATGTATCACCCATCTCTGAACAGTCATTTGTCCTTGTGCCACCTCTAGTGCTTAGTGTCAACAGAGATCTTCCTCTCTAGTGTTTTCACCTAAAATATTTAAAGGGACCAATCAAGCATTGCAAGACTACAAGAACATGGGCACAGATGGATTCAGTTTCTCGACAGTCCTCTACTACAGACAGCCCCTCAAAGTGTCTCAAATATTTTCTTGGATTTTTTTACTAGATAAAGCAGCAGTGAGCCTTGGGAATGACTGCTGTTCAGTTTCCAGTTCTTTGTAGAGTAGCTATCAAGAGAAACTCATATATTACTGCTGGAGAGTTCTTGAGTCATTCCACTTTAAGTCATTCTTTCATAGAATCATAGGACAGTTTGGGTTGGAGGGAACCTTAAAGATCTAGTTCCAAATGCCCCTGCCAAGGGCAGAGACACCTTCTACTGGACCATGTTGCTCAAAGCCACATCCAACCTGACCTTGAACACTTCTGGAGATGTGTCATCTGCAAGTTATCTGGGCAACCTGTTACCATCACTCACCACCACTAAAGACTTTCTTCCTAAAATCTAATCTAAATCAACTCCCTCTCAGTTTAAAGCCATTCCCCCTTTTCCAATCACTACCTGCCCTTGTAACAAGTTCCTCTCTGGCTTTCTTGTAGGCCCCTTTAGGAACTGAAGGCTGCTGTATGGTCTTCTTAGACCCTTCTTTTCTCCAGGCTGAACAGTCCCAACTCTTTCAGCCTGTCTTCATAGGAGAGGTGCTCCAGACCCCTGATCATCTTCATGGCCCTCCTCTGGACCCACTCCAACAGGTCCACATTGTTCTTATGTTGGGGGTCCCTGAATTGGATGCAGCACTCCAGATGGGTCTCATGCGAGGGGAATAGCAGGGGTAAATCACCTCTCTCGACCTGCTTTGAGCAGAACCACCTCCCACTCTGCTTCAGATACTGCCCAGGCTGCGTGGGCTGTTTTCCTTTCTCTGGGGCAGCACTAGAGAACACACAAAAGCCTAACCAAAATATAGGTGATAGTAATGTTTGTGAGTACTGATGCTGAAAATGTCAAGAGTCGCTTTCAGATCATAACTTTCAGAACAGTTACAACTGATCTGTGGTTTTTGGGGTTTTTGTTTTTTCTTTTTCCAAAAGTTCTGCACACAACAGCTTGGTAGCTGACTTGGACTGAGGAGGGGTCTGAGGGAAAGAAAAAAGGGGCTGGCAGCCCTTTGGACAGGACAGGACACACAGGCAGCCACCTGTAAGGTTTATGTGCTCTAAGAGAGAAAACCGTCGTTTTGGTAAAGAAGTTGTTCGGTTGTTTTGGTGGGTTTTTTTCCCCTTCTGCTCAGGTATCGCTGACACCTGACGGAGGGCCGTGCATTCGGCGGCGGAGGCGAGTCGCCCTCTGAGCGCGGTGCCCTCTGAGCGCGGTGCCGGCAGCCGCGCTCCGGCTCAGCGCGTCCCGCGGGCGGCAGCGCCGAGCGGGCAGCGGCTACCGCGGCGCTGCCTCCGCCGGAGCCCGGCGGGACGCGGAGGGCTTTCTCACGCTTCTGTCCTCAGCGGGAAATAAACTCTTTCATTTCTCAGGAAATCCCGCGGAGGTGGGGAAGGTCATCTGCACAGTGACAAACATTTTAAAAT
>VZTR01009228.1:30267-88442 GCA_013400775.1 Chaetops frenatus
GAGGGTGCCCGGTGGCTGCGAGGCGGCCGTCAGAGGTGCGGGCGCCGGGCGGGGAGCCCGGGCAGCAGCAGGCAGGGCGCAGGGCACGGCGCTGGGCACGGGCTCCCGGCACCGCCCGCCCTGCCCTGCCCCGCCGCTGCTGCCATAGCCCAGCAAAGTTTGGAGGCGCCTCTTCCCCTCGCTTCAACGACCCATGCGCCATCGCCGCCCAGACTGTTCCGAACGAGTCGCGCCTTTGCTGCCCAAAAAAGCCTTCCTCCCGCCAAGCGTAAGTAGAGCGCCCCTGAGCTACGCCGCCCGGCCCCAGGCAGGGACGCGCCGACCGGCACAGGGGACGCCGCCCTGGGCAACTCCGAGCCGGCGCTGGGGGCGGGAGCCTGCCCGCGGCTTCTGCCCGTTCGCCGTGTCCCCCGGCCGTGGGATAGGCGCCAGGGAAGGGCAGGGCGGGGCCGAGCCTGCTCATCCTGCTGAGGAGGAGTCGTGACAGGGGCCCTACTGCCTCAGGAATACCTTCCTGAGGGACCCTGCTGCTAGTGTCCCTCTGTTCCTGCCCCACCGAAGGAACCATGTGCAGGCAGCAGTGCTCGCAGATGAGGCGGTAACTGAGCCTGGTGTGGCAGGGAGAAGTGTCCAAACCTCACCAGTACCTCAGAAGATGCAGTGGAGGACAAAGCAACAAGTATTAATATCCAGGATTGTTGTGCAGGGGCATGTAATATCTTCCTTAAAAGTTGCCAACTAATACGTGAACATTGATGTGCAGTTCAAGCCAGTTTTGTACTCGGAGTACAGTTAACTCCTAAGTATAAAGCAGAGCCAGAATTTCTTTCGACGTGGTAAGTGGTGCCACACGAAATGATGGAGTTCATGAGCATAACCCAAGATGGTTCCGGGGTTCCTTGAGGTGAGCTTTGAGTTATCTGGCCCATACAAACACTTTCTACTGATAGGGGTGAAAACAGCTGGGTGGCCTCCTTGCATTGACCAGACTTTTACCTCACTCTGTTTACATCTCCAGTCTGAGAGTTATCGAAACATGCCAGTTACTCACTTGTTCCCTTAGGACTCACAAGTGATGCAAAGTATTGAGATGAATAATATTCTTTGGAAGGTATGAAGCTTGATTAAGTAAAAATTTGCCGATGTTATAAGCAAAAAAAAGTTGTTTCATTTCTGTCTTTTTTTTCCCTGTAGGCAAAAAGTATTTAGGTTCATTGCTGACTCGCTGAAGAAATAATATAAGCCTAGCATTTTATTAGAAATCCTTAGTGTGTTAGGTCTTTAAAACACTGACATAGATATGAAGAATGAATTGAACTGAGTAGCCAGAGATACTAGAGGGAAATGAGAGAATCCTACTGGAACATTTTAAAATTAAACTAGAAAAAATTTAAATGGTTTCCATAGTATAAAAATGTACTTTAAGAAGTTTGAACAGGGTCTCCCTTGCAGTTACTTTAACTTGCCTGAAGTCCTCTGAGACGGATTCTCAAACGTTGGAGTCCCTGCTTCTCTGCAGTGAAAAAGGGTTTTGAGTCTTTGAATGCCAGAAAGGCTCATCTTTCCTTTGTACATCTGGGCTGGGGGGCGGGGCACTACTCACTGTGCAGTTTTTAGATGTGTGTGGCTGATGGTACATGGGCACCTGACAGCTCGGTCTCATTCATGCTTCATTCACTCGGGATGTAGGACTGTTGCCCTCGCGCTCCGCGGCTGTTTCACAGTACTCCGGTAGCTCCACACCCCTCACACCTTTCAGCCTTACTGGTAAGTCACTGTCTTTTCCCTCCCATGTAGAGCTCTAAGATTTTCGTATTCTGGGGGAGAAAAGGGGTTGCTTTTTTGTTCCTGTTTTTCTCCTGCAGCTGACAAATCAGGGCAGGGGTCTGTTCCAGCAGGGAAGAGAGGACCTTAACAGGTGGGGTGTAGCTCTCCTCCTGGGCTCAGCCCTACACTCCTTGCACTTTTCCTTTACTCATGCCAAACTTTCACTCAGAGGTCAAGTGGAGTCAAGAAGAAGTCAAAAGAAGTTTTGCCTGGGATTTAAGGAGGAGGTTGCATAGCAGTAAAGTAAGTTCAAGGTAATAAAAAGATGAGTTAAGGAGTTAATTTTTAACAAGTGTTTAAAATACAATGAGAGTGGTGATAGATGCATCTGAAAGTATGACACTGGGAGCACGAGGAAAGGTATTTTTCAAATCCTCATTTAAACAAGTTAATAAAATGAACTGTGAAACCTCTGTTGTGACTTATGAAACTCACCATTGTGTTTCATATATATGTACATGGCCAAATACCATTAAGTTTTACTGGAAATTATACTAGTTTATTCTGTGCTTGCACATATGCCAGTTTGCCTGGAATTACGTGGTCAGGCTGCAGACTTTCTGCAGAATGACTGCTTTTGTCTGATTTAAACTAGCATAGTTAAGGACTTGGTAGTAGTGGAGATGCCCGATTGTTTGGTGTAAAAACATATTAAATATTGCAAGTTGTTTTAACAACTTTCTTTTGTCATATTGCCTTGTAAAATATAATTTTGAAGAAAAAAATCCAGTTTCCAAATTTTTAGACTGTCACAAGAAATTAAAGGAAATGTGGGTAAATTTAAGAAATTTTATTCGGACAAGGATATCTGTTAGGTTTCTAAATATTAGTTATAGGACATTTTTTGGATGTACCATTATAATGAAATCATAAATACATCAAGTGTCATGATATGCTAATGTATGTAACACAGCTGTGTGCTTATTTGTGTGCATTTGTGTATATAACTACATAAACATATACATGTTTGATTAAAATTGTAAATAATAAAATGTCAAATTTTGCACACCTAATACATAGTGATGAAGCTCTTCGGTGATGTAATCAGAAATAAAAATAACTGGCAAGTTTGTAGATGTCACAATTATTCCTCTCACGCAGAGGGATAGATATGGCAATGCATGTTCTAAAATTTATTCTCGCTTGCTTGTTCTCTTTGTCACGTGCAAAGTGTGTTTGTGCATGTACTAAACTAGTAATTAATAACACAACATTGATTCTTAAATGCCATGCCAATTTTTATGAATGTCCATTTTTCAGTTTTGGTCTCAGAGGAATGATTTTCTAATACAAGAAATATAATACAATGCAATACACCAACTAATACAAAACTCCCAGTTCTTATTAAATTTTATGAAGGTTCATGAAGTCCGTGCTTTTCATACCATTGAATTAGATTGTTTTCTGAGACAGATTCTCTGTCTTTCCCGTGTGGGTGTTCATGAACATCATGAAATACAGATAAAGATGTTTCATTTCTTAATCTGTATTTTTTTCCAAGCACAAAAAGAAAAAATGTCTCCTTTCACAATTCATATTGAAGATTGGGTACTAACAGTTGCCCGTCTCTGTAGCACTGAAAGTAACACTATACAATTGCAGTTTAATACTACAAAAGCAAGCCTGGGATTATTCTCAGCTAAAATATTAAGTTGTGGCTGTTTAAATTTAGATACAAGTATTGTTGAACTCAGTAGAGAGAAATCAAATATTCTGTGAGCTTTGCAAACCTTCTGGTTTTGTTTAATGTAATTTAATAATTATTTGTATCAAGGCACTACTTTGCAATTGTTGGTGTGATTTTTGGATGAGTTATCCTGGCTTTAAGGATTACTCACTGAAGAATGTAGGGACATTGAAGAAAGGCACAGGACCTGGATTTCTGGGAACTCTCCAGCCAGTGGAGATATGTAACTTTGCATTGCCCTTGGAAATTATGTCCTTCCAGTATTTATGTTCTGTAGACAAGACACATGAGTGGTGGAGGCAGCAGTTGCTGCAATTCATACTAAGATATAATTGAGGTTTTGCACCTTTGCCCTCTTTAAGTTTCATGGTGTGTTATTGTTCTTCCACTAATCTCTAGACAAATCGTCAGAAAAGCACAAAGCATCCTGTTTTCATTGTAGCCATCATCACCTATTGATCTCTGTAAGAGATGCACAGCAGTGTGCTCATAGAAGAAAAGAATTGATACCTGTGTTCACCTGACAAGTGCAGGGCTTATAATTTTTCAGGAGGGCGGACCACTTTCATTTTTTTTAATGCAACAAAAGGTAATATCTGTCTTGTGTGTGGCCTTTGTGCCATTGTACACAAGGGTAGTCGCAGCCATGCTGAAAATGGGACGTGATTGCTGAATTCAAGAAGATTTAACTTTTTCCTGGTTAATATACTTTCTATTACAAGTATTAGTAAACAAAAACTGTAACTTTGACTGCTCATTACCTGAAATGCCTGTTTTGTTTGATCTGGATGGAAAATAAAGAGTCAGAGAGTATTGAACTGAGAGGCACAGAATAATGTAAAGAATAGCAGAGAAAGGCAATACTGAACTTAGGTTTATATTAAACTTCTTTAATCCATCAAATACCACATTATTAATTTTGCTTTTCCTACATTTTCCTACTCATAATGAGAACATGCTGGAACAACTGTTTAGTTCTGTTCAAAGCTTGAACTAAACTGGGTATATCTTCAAATGATTTAGAGTAAAAAAAATTACAAAATTAATTCATTATTCCCTTAAAAATTATTTGTCAAGATTAAAATTATTTAACCATCCAAAATATTTTAAACCTTATAAAATTAAGATAGATGATTAAATTTTAAAATAATATAAACATATTAAATTAAGACTATAAAAATACTATAGCACAGTTTATTTAGTTTTAGGCTACTATTTTAAGAGGAGAAAAAACACATTCTTCAATAAAAATCTGTGTATATTTTAAAAAATATTTCAGGACAGGGAACACATGTACACAAAAATCAGCATTTAGTTGGTAGGACCATCGTTTGCAGTTTATAATGTTATGTTGGAAAAAGAATTCACTTATATTAAAGGGAATGTGTTTTGAAGAATATCAAAGATGTATTTTTAGGGGGAGTTTTTGTTAGATTAACTCCGTGGAATAAAAAATGATTTAGTATTCCAGGATTTACAAAACTGCAAAATACTAACAGGTGTGTTGTAGCTTTTTGTGTGGAAGCGAACTAGTCTACAGTTACAAGTATTTCGTTGCTTCACAGCAAAATCAAGTTTTAAAAAAGTACCTTAAATAAATTTAATTTCTTTAATTGCCTTAACTAAAAGCCTGAAAGAAGTTCAGGACAGACTTTGGAAATACTTATTTTGGAAAAACAGTGACAAAATTGCCAGACATTACACTCATACAATGATGAGAATAGTACATTTCTACAGTGGTAAATCCCTAGCTGTAGTCATGAACAGTTTTTTCTCCTTGGGAATTGTAAGACACTGAGGTGTTTGGATAAGAAGTATAAGCTTAGTAATTAAGTTTCATATAGAAAGTATTCTAAGATTTTTAAACAAGAAGATAATCACTTTTCTCATAGGTTTTTTTTTTTTGTATGCAAATTGTTATATCTGAATAAGAATTATGATACAACTATTTCTGAAGGTATTGAATTTAGCTGAAAGTGAAATTTTTTATTTTGTTTTTAGTTGAAGGTTGACATTTAAAATATAGAAGCGAATTTATTAGGAGAATGAAATGTACTGCTTACGTATATTCCAATATTCTTACATATAATCCAGTTAGGAACAGGCCAAGGGTAGCAGAAGTAATACCAGGAGATTTCTCTTGTTTCTCAGTTGGAGGAAGTTTGTGAGGAATTTAATATTAAAAAAAATCTTGCACTTTAAGCCTTTCCAAATCAGTTATTGTGTCTCTGCCTAGAATTGGACTTGAGAGGCCCATCATACATGAATTGGTGGAAACTGCTGAGAATATATGCCAGTTGTTTGTCACAGAAGTAAGGTCATAGGATGTGATTCTAATTTTTTTTCCAAGAAAATCTCTGTATATAGCTGCTCAAGTGACCTTGAGTTTGTTGTTTTGGTTTTTGTTTTGCTTTGTTTTGTTTTAATGGTGTTGCAGTAGATGTGGTTCAGTAACACCAACTGCAAGAACAGGAGAAAGGGCACAGAAACTTTTTCACCATTGTTTTCAGAATTTCTCATTCTTTCCAATATTTCAAGTTATTAAAATATCTGGGTTTTTTTAGAAATAAACAAATTTGAACATGATTAGGCTTTGAGAACATTCTTGTTGAGTTGTACAGATTCCAAAATCATACTGTAAATTCCATAGGTTTTGAGTAATTCTTTTTCTGTGTTTGTACAGTTTGAAAATAGCAGATACCTATTACTAACTTCCTGATGGCTGGAGTAAATAAGTTCTGATAACAGTAAAATTATTAGAGTTAGGTAAACTTTGCATAACACTCTGGATACCAGTGCAGTTGCATTAATAGCAGGATTATTTTGTTTAATTGGTCTGATTTCTACCTGTTCTTTTTAGAGCCATCTCAAGAGGAAACAGAAATAACTTTTTTTAAAATATTTAAATCTTGTAGAAATTTTAACTTATGAATCCTTCTTGCCAGTTGTGTATAGGCATGTAAGCCTGCATGGGCTCTGTGAGAGCATTAAGCATCTCCCTTCTGCGCTCACCAAAGCCCGTGGTTACGTGGTTCTGGGATTATCTAATTCTTAATGTATGTGTGCAGTATTCTGGAAAAACAAAGTGCCCTTAAGAAACACCATTTGGTGAGGATCAGTCTGTTCTGGCCCAGTGTTGTGTAATTATAAGATGTTTTAACATTGCTCTAATTGCTCTGATGTTCTCATTGTAGGTTAGAAATCTGAAACAATGGGTGACTGGAGCTTTCTGGGGAGACTGTTAGAGAATGCACAGGAGCACTCCACAGTTATTGGCAAGGTTTGGCTGACGGTACTGTTTATCTTCAGGATCCTGGTGCTGGGGGCTGCTGCTGAGGAGGTCTGGGGAGACGAGCAGTCGGACTTTACGTGCAACACTCAGCAACCTGGTTGCGAAAATGTTTGCTATGACAAAGCCTTCCCCATTTCTCACATCCGCTTCTGGGTGCTGCAGATCATTTTTGTCTCCACTCCAACCCTCATCTACCTGGGCCATGTCCTGCATATTGTACGCATGGAGGAGAAGAGGAAAGAGAAAGAGGAGCTGAAAAAGAAGGGAAGCAGCAAAGACGGCAACTACCCAGTAGCAGCAGCATCTGGCAGTGGTGGTGGAGGAGGCAGCAATAACGTCAAAGATCAACTTATTGTCAAAAGGGGGAAAGAGAAGCTCCCAATCCGTGATGAACGTGGTAGAATCCGTATGGGAGGTGCCTTGCTCCGTACCTATGTCTTCAACATCATATTCAAGACACTGTTCGAGGTGGGCTTCATTGTTGGCCAGTACTTCCTATATGGCTTTGAGCTGAAGCCAGTCTACCAGTGCAGCCGCTCACCTTGTCCACACACTGTGGACTGCTTCATCTCAAGGCCCACTGAGAAGACTATCTTCATCATCTTCATGTTGGTGGTGGCCTCAGTCTCCCTGCTGCTGAACATGCTTGAGATATATCACTTGGGGTGGAAGAAGCTTAAGCAGGGCATGACAAGCCAGTACATCCTTGAGATGCCTGTCGCAACAATGACACCAGTTATGGTAACAGGGGAGTCCAAACCTGTTTCCCTGCCGCCACCAGCACCACCTGTGGTGGTCACGACTGCTACACCGGCCCCTGTTCTGCCTGACACTCGTGCTGTCACACCACTGCTGGCCCCAGTGACTATGGCATCATACTATGCTACAGCTGCTCCAAAACCACGGCCCCCCTCCAACACAACGTCCATGACAAGCTACCCTGCTGCTCCACAAGTTCCTGAGGAGAGGCACCGTGCTGTGACTCCCACACCCATCTCCACTCCCGTCACCATCCCGACCCCCATCCCCACACCCACGCCAGCCATCATCAGCTACTTCAACAGCAGCAGTCATGCCCTGACGTCCGAGCAGAACTGGGTCAATATGGCAGCTGAGCACCAGGGCAAAGTTTCCTCCAGCTCAGCAGGCTCTTCTACCCCCAGCAGTGTCCGGCATCCCCTTCCCGAGCAGGAAGAGCCTCTGGAGCAGCTACTCCCACCCCCGGCTGTGCTGCCTGTTGCTGCAGCCAACAGTGGCAGCAGCACCAGCCTGAGCGGGGCAAGTGGCACCAAGTGGGATGTGGAGGGCGAGGTGGAGCCGTTGGGGTCACGGCCCATCTCAGCTGCCTGCACCACGGTGGAGATGCACGAGCCACCGCTACTCATAGACACACGGCGCTTGAGCAGGGCCAGTAAGTCAAGCAGCTGCAGAGCCCGGTCAGACGACCTGGCCGTGTAGCGCGGTCACCCCTGCTCAGGGGAGCAGGTGGTGGAAGGTGGAATGGGCAGGGGAGCTGCCTGGGGAGGCCAGGCCTGGCGTGGGTGAGAAGGCCTGGCTTCAACCTTAGACGCTTGCTGTTTTTGCACTCTGTGAGTTGTAGTGGGGGAGAAATTATCAACATTTTCTAATAGGTCAGGGGTGACCGAAGCATAGCTTGTGGGCCAGGGGACCAGTCCCACTTCCCTTCATGCCTGGATCCTCAAGGGCAGCCATAGAGGAGGCCTGCACAGATAACAGATGGGGATGGTAGCTGGTCATGTGCCCTGAGGCTGACTTTCATCTGAGAAAAATGCTAATATCCCTAGTGCCCATGCACCTGGCTGTCATCTCCATCTTGCCCTTGCTGTCACTTCAGCTCTTTCCCGGAAGCTCTACATGAGCAGATGCAATGACTTACTTTCTTCCTCTTAAATCTTTCGTAACCCTGTGGCAGACATCCGGGTGATATATTGCCTGTTGGCACCTGTTGTGTCTATGGACCAACTTGCCAAATTAAAGGTAACTCAGTTTCTTCCATATAACATGACTTAATGAAGCCTTCGTGATCATGGCAAGTCACCAATGTGGTCCTTGGCCAGGCAAAGTTTAGGGAACCCCTGGAATAGATTTTTGAGGTTCTTCTTTCCGTAATTTTTTTTTTTACTCTTGACCTGTTAGGAAGTGTTCGGTTTGACCTTCTATCCAGTGGTTGCCAACCATGATCACACCATGTTTATAAGCCTGCAAATATGTGTGAGCATGTTTGATAATAATTTTAGCTGACTTCTAAAATTGCTTACAGGAGGACAGGAATTCAAACCACACCTCAGAAATTACTACAGAGAACAATTTCTCTTCAGAAAGCAAGGATAATGATTTCAATACGCTGTGGCCCCATACATTGCTTGTAGACAAACAATTAGGGTAAAGTACTGCTCTGCATTTTAGTCTATTAGATATCAGCTTAAGTTTGTTGGAAAAATGCTTTTTAGAAGTAAACTTGAGTGCTTATTTTTAAGTATTTGAACATTTTGAGAATAATCTGTAGGTTTAAAGTTACTTGACTGTGCACTTAATAATTTTAGTCTGGTCTTTGATCTTACAAGAAAATGTAAGAGGAAACAAACATACTAATGGTGAAATTCCCAAAGCAACATTATTTCCTGTTGTGTACCCTTTAACATCAATCTGTATTGTCTTTAGGTCAGTGAAGATGGATAACATTGTATTGCAGAGAAGGTGACTAAAATATCTGGGCAACGTGATGGCTGAAGGGTCTACTCTGATCCCACTGAAGTCACTTGTTGAGTTTCCATTAATTTAACAAGGAGCAAGATTTGGGAATGGATCTTGCAGGCATTATTCAAGCAAGACTAACATTCACATGAAGTTTTGGGAGCCAAAAGAAATTTAGATTTTGAGCCTTAGAAAAGATACTGGAATCCTGCTTTTGAAAAATGTGTGTTTCCCTTAAAAATGGATGAAGGAAAGTTACTAGGGTCTTTTTCCTTACAACAGGCTCTGTCCTTTATTCCCTCCTTAACAAGATGTTGGGATTCTGCATACCTGAATAGGCTCAGGAGAGTTTTGGTACAGAAGGAATACAGAATTAGGCCCAGAGTCTGTTCTAAGCAAAATCCAAAAGAACTAAAGCTTGGAGTCAGTCCTGTTGCTGCTATAAATCGAAAGTACTGTAACTGGAAAAGAGCAATCAAACACACTGGGATAGCCCTTTGCATCTTCAAAGTGTTTGGTCTGGCAGTGCAGTCCTTACTCAGGCAAAGCAGGGTTACCCTGTAGCAGGTAGTCAACATTACCAGTTATTTCCGCTGTTATATGTTTTCCTGAGTGTGTTTATTTTATTCAGCAGTCAAAATATATCCCCACTGCTCAGGATTAAACATTTTTACTGCTTTCTGAGTAGTCACAAAGAGCTTCTCATGATCAGAAGCACTGTTCTGCAACCTTTGGGCATGTTGTCTCATGACTTCCTTGTCCTGCTTGTGTTGAACTCAGTGAGAACAAGTCCTTCTGCTGCCATGGATCATAAGGGCAGGCACTGCATTAGAAGTCAATGTGTAGTAGTGCAATAAAGATATTTATTATTAGATATTCAGCTTCAGGCATGCTCTCATGGATTTTCTGTGTTATAAGCCATAAAAACTCTTTCTGCAAGAAAGCTAAAAGCCAAGTTCTTTCTATTTTATCCATGCAACTATGCTGAACATTGACTAAAGTTGATAAAGTTGTCTAGATGTAAACAAAGGCAGAGATTAAGGTTCAAAATGTTTAGATTTACTAGCATCTATAGTAGTAGTTTTGTAAGTTTTGATAAATGGTGATTAACTGCATTGCTGAAATAATGCAATATATACATCTCTGTATTTTAGTACATCTGAGTTTATGGGCTACATTTTCCTTTGTTCTATGCTTCTGAAGAATGAAGTCAAAGTCTTTCTGGAGTGTATTTACACAAACCGGACCACCTAGAATGTGTGCTTTTTTTATACCAGTCCCTGAGAGCAAAAATGTTTGATGGGGCTCTGCATCTTGCAGCCCTTACTTTAGTACTACCCTCACAGAGTGTGTCCTGCAGTATTGCATCCATATTGTATATAAAAAATAGTAACAGAGATAGATTTAACTTAGGATCAGCTGAGACCTAGTCTGACCTTTTCAAGTTAATGTGTGTAGTTAGACCTGCAGAAAGTTCAGATGCTTTTGTGGAATATATGGAATTTTCAGCCACAGTGACTGCAAGAAAGCTCTAAAAGATGATTTTTCTTGTTAGGTAAAGCTCAGGGGGAGAAATGTAACTCTATTGCAACCCCTAAGAGAAGTCTGAGAGAGCAGCCTCTGCATCCAGGCAGTCCTGGTCTGAGAAAGCAAAGCTACAACTCACAGCTTGCGCTTTTAAGATCAGCTTAAATTCCATCACGTAACTATGCATCATCAAGCCTCTTCATTGCCTACAGTTTCATTTGGAGTCCAGTAACTGTTTCTTCATTTAAGCCCAGGTAACTGTTTTGGCAGAACTCCTCCTTAGTGCTTACAACTCCTTGTAGTTGCCGATTTTGAGGACTTTAATCATTAGTCATGAATGACCACTGAATTCAACACCCTGTGTGTCAAGTGCCAAATTCTGTGCAGAATTCCACAGTTCTAGAAAATATGTACAAACACCCACTAACTTGCAGAATAGAGCCTGTTGGCAAAAATTACCTGCTTTCTAAGTCGTTGACTCTTCCACATAAATTAATTAAAAAGTTTCATGGGAATTGGTAGCAAGTGATATCCTGATTTAGTCCAGTCATACGGCTGTTCAAGCCACAGTTCTGAAAGACCTCAGGTGCACAGCTGAAACCTGTAGGTAAGTTATCACAAAAGCAGAAGTCAGAACAGAATCATGCGTCATATTAAGGAGACTGAAAAAAACCCCACTATTTTTGCTCTTTGACTAGAATAATTGTGGGAAAACTTGTTCTCTCTCTTACTTGAAGTTAAAAAATATTCTGAGGTAAACTATGGAAAAGAAAGCTGAAAAAAGATACTCTTTGAACAAGTTACCAGGTGTATGATACACTACTCTTTTTGCAGTATATTTGTTGTTCAACAAGGCACTTAGGGCTAATTAAATGTCTGACATTTTGCAGCTCTTAAGATTATTTTCTGGTATAAATACATAAGTGTAGGATCTGTAAAATAATAAAAGCAAGCTTTAAAAATCAGATCCCTATTTAGGTCCTTTTTTTGATTAGTCATGGGACCACCTCCTTAGCTGCTACAAACTGTTGTATTCCACTGAGTTCGTGTGGGTTACAGCAGTCTGCAGGAGCAGAGTGTTGAGCCCCCAGATCTTTTTGTTTTATGCAGACACTAACACCATGGATTTGAACAGGCTGGGGTTTTTTTAATTCCAAATGTTTAACTTTGATTCTTCTTGTGAAAAGTGTGCTCTTGTAATTTTGATTTTCTGAAGTTTACATTCAGTTTTTGATTTCAGATTGCACATTTGGATGAAATAAACTGCTTTCTAAGTTTACATTTGTATAAGAAGTAAAAGAATGACTCTGCCAATGTGTTAAACTTGAGAGGAATGTCTTACTATAACACAGGAACTCTTCAGGCATAAGGTAGTGCCATTAAATTTAACCTGATCATTGATCCCTTGTATCAGCTTTCTCTGTATAATTAACATATGGGCATTGGATATATAGGGAGCACACCATGGAAAAAATTTTTTCATCATGAACTCAATTATTACCAAATAAACTAAGGTTCATTATTGTTCATATGCCTTCCTGTGTGTTTAGAGCTTCAATGACAAAAACTAGTTGTGACATATGTCCTTTATGAGCTCAATTTACAGCCTGGTTTAAAATTCCAAGTGAAGTACTTGTGGGTAAACACTGCACTGTTACACTGGAGATTTTACAAAAAATAAGTGTTTTAAATTTTGGGCAAAAATATGGTTTTGAGCCTGCAAATACAATTTCATGCAAGTTATTTTAACTTTTGCAAGTAAGACCATTAAATGCAGTGGGACTGTTTGCGTAAACTAAAAACACTGATGTGATAAAGAAATTGTAGATCTGCAATTTAAGTTTACTGTAAGATGCCTATCTAATTCTAGAGTTTTCAGTTCTTGAAGAGTTATGCAAGATGTGTGAGCGCATTTTAAGATGGAGAATACATTGCTATTTGCATTGCGCTGTTTCTCACAGTTAAAGGGTTCTAAAGCATAAGAAAGCTTACTCAGCGCTTTCTTGTTGCTTTCTGGATGTTTGTCTTTTACATGACAGAATCTGACAACAAACAGCAAGTTTTCTGGGGAGTCAGGAACTTGTAGTAACAATAAAACCAGCAAACAGTTAAAAGTACTATCTTCCAAAAAGTGCCTTGTGTATGAAATTCTGTAAGAAGCAAGTTGATGTAAATATTAATTTACCTCATATGTTTACAAAATTGTGACTAAATAAACTTTTTGTACCACAGCATGGTCTCTTCTAGATTAAATTTTAATGTTTGTGTAGATGGTCTTTTAAAACACTAATGTGACAGAACAGTTAGTTCCCTCCCTTTATTCAGTTACACTGCTGCTTCCCTTCATAATGTGAAGTGCTCACTGAATTGCATCTCTTGGAAAACTGAATGCTGAAACGTGTCTCCGTGCAGAACTCCCAGAGGCTTCAAAGGATGTTCACAGTCCAGAAGACACATGGGAACAAGACCCACTACAGCATGTGCAAGGGTGAAATGCTGAATACCTTGACATCAGTGGAAGGTCTGCTTCTGCCTTCCACCAAATCCAGGTTTCACTCTGGCACCTGCTTTGACACAGGAGTCACTGTTTGTCTGGTCTGGATCTGGTGCAGTGTGGCATTGGCAGTGACTCCCACCTTTCCCCGCAGTGCTGACTCACTAATCACTTTGATTTATCCATCTAGCTGCTGTGCCATGAGACTGTTACCTATAAATGCATGAAGGATTTTAGCGCAGGGAAAATATGTCCTTACTCGGAATAATGTGGGGTGTCCACTGCATTTGAAATTTGCTGATTTGCCCCTTATAGGAACATTCACAGTTTAGCACGCAGAAGTGTAATTCAATCCTGCACTGAAAATGTACAATGTACTAAAGGCAAGTTAGTCTAAACATTGTATAGTTCTGTGAAGAGGCCAGGGACAGATTTCTGAGAAGTTTTAGTTGTGGAAAGCAGCAATGTAGGCAAGACTAAGTGTCTCTTCCAGAAGTGTTAAGTATGAAGGCTTCGTAAAGCTTTTTTTTATTTGCAATCCTTTTATGGACCTGGCAGGTCAAGATAATTCTGCCTTGGAGTACTGAGTGCTTCTCTCTCATGGGAGTACAGTCAGGCATATTTTTTTGGTGCCTCCTTGTGCTCAGGCAGTGCTTGTCTCTGCTTGACATGATGTATCCATATGGTAAACCAGACTGTTCACTATCTCTGATGACTGGGCAGGGGTAAAGCAAGCTGACAGGTGTCAGTACTACTAACAGGGTAGTACTAAGATTGTGCTTAGCAGTATTAAGCTAGGGAAGTGCATAAAGTAGTATGATAATACTAGCTGGTAACTTACTTGCCTCTGACCAAGAGCACTTTTTGTTACAAATATATCTAGCATGCTTTCTATGTAGATGCATATTCTACAGTTTTGTCCCTTGAAGAAGAGAGTAGCCCCAAGGAAGCTGAGAGCATCAGCAGTGCAGACACAGCTCGGTCATGGATTCTCCCTCCCTTGGGACACAGCCACACTACTGTCACCTTGCATCCAGTGTCTTTAAAGAATTTCTGGCTGGAGTAGGAGATACAGATGTTGCTACTCTGGGTCTCTGAAGGCCTTTGTGATGGTGTGGGTACCTTTTGCTGCCACATTGAGCAGAATGGCTTCAGCTGAGCTTCTGGAGAGAGAGTGAAAGGTGTGCCCTCCTCCCCCACAGCTGTGTCAGGACACCCTGAAGATTCTGATGGTAATGGAAAGAAGTGTGCTGGGGGGATCTCTGTAACCTGCTCCAGTAAATGTCTGAACTGTTGTACTGGAAGCCAAATGAGGAGCATTCCACTCACCTCTATACTGCTGCTGCAGTTCCCTGGGATTTGGCATAGGAACAATCAGCTAGGCTTTAGCAAGCATTTTCACTGTGACTGCACAAAGAATGGGCTTTAACTAACTTCATCAGTGTTTCCCCACACTGTGGCTGGAAGAGGAATGAAGGCAATGAAGGCAATACACGTTGCCTCTCAAGGAAATGTATGCCAGATAGCGAGATCCTAATAGGTCTGACATTCTGATGACTTTTGGCAACTGGATGTGCATCAAGTCTAATTGTCTTTGTGTCTGTTTTCAGCAGACAGTAGCTTATCCAAACTCACAAAACTGAAGAGAGCCTTGTCATAAAGATCTAGGTTTCTTAGAGTGTCATAGTCCAGAAAAACAGGGTGTTTGAGTCACTAGTAGTAGTACAGTGTCTGTGAGAACTATTTTTAGTCTCTAGAGGAGGATATTCAATGTGTGGCTTTTGCCATACCTTGTTTTTAGGGTGACCCTCAGCACTTATGACAGCGGCTACAGATGTAGTTGAGTTGCCTGGTGCATGGACAGTGGCAATGAGCAGATTGACACCAAGGTCACACAGAACTTCCCAGACTCACTGTGTTTGCGTCACTAATGTAGCCAACTCTAACCTTTTTTAGCCAGATCTCTGTAATTTAGAGGTTGCCTCCTGAGGAAAAAAAAAACAAATACTTGCAGTTCTTCACTGTCCTTACTTACTTGTCCCATGAAAGTATGATAAAATATATTAAAATGTCCAGACCTTTGCATTTCTAAGTCACATGAGGCATGGCTTTTTAAGGAGTTCCTATCTAAGGAATATCTTCAGGGAATCTTTTTGTAAGTACAAAGGGCTTCACAAGTTCAAACTCTCAAAAAGACAGTATGTTTTTTGTTGGGATACATTTTTCTTGTGTTTGCACAGGATCTACCAAAGTCAGTGAACTGATGGAGTAAAGTGAAATAAAGTCTTACTTTCCGTGTGAGAATATAGATTCTGTGTCTATACTCAATTTAATGAAAACAAAAAAGGAAGAGCAAACAGTTATCAGATATTATATATCTCACTCTGCTGTTTGAGAAGATTAAACTTTCTAAGATTTTGGCTTTAAGGAATTTTGTGGTCTTCTGAGCAGAGACTGAGGAATAATTATGGTTGAACTATCCTGCCCCACAGAGGAACCTACTGTTTGCTTTGTATGTCTTATGTTGTGGTGTTTGCTGTGTAAATTCTGCACAAAATGCAAAAGTAAGCAGCAAAGGAGGTTTTGCCTAACCAACCTCATCATGTTTGGATTAAGGATACTCTGAGGGGAAAGAATCATCTTCGTTATGAGAGTAAAACGTGCAGCAAAGCCAGCCTGGCTGGGATACCAGAAACATACATGGCTGATTCTCTGGATTTTCTACATCCTGTAGTCTTTTGAACTCTCTACTCAATTATAGTGTTGCAGGCCAATGCTTTGAGAGCAAAATTCTTGATCAGGAGTCTACAAAATAATGCCTGCATTTACATTTGTCTGTGAATGGGGCTGTACTAGTGACTGCAGTGTTTTGGGATTTTGAAGCATGGAGAAGGATGTAACCTGCATCAGCCTCTTGCTGTGGCCTACATGAGAATTCTGTGTCTGACTTTTGGAATGTATTTTTTAAATCTGTAGTCTTTACTGTTTAAAGGAGTGTACCCGCTTTTCAGCATATCTGTGGCTCCAGGTGGATATACAATTGCCTGCCTTTGGGCCACCTCCATGCCATTCTCCTTGCAGCAGGCAGCATCAGTCCTTCAGAGTAGCCTGGCAGCACAGGTTGCTCCTGACTCATCCAAGCTGTGGGGCTTAATTCAGGTTCAGAACTTCCTTAAGACTAGGAAGAAATTATTGCCTTCCTGTGTAAGATAAAACCATAAAAAGTCTCAATAATTCTTGCTTTGTCCATCTTTTAGTGTTGTTTCCCTGTTGTGGAAGCCCAGATGTCTGGGGGTCTCAGTCAGCACTATCCCTGCTTCTGTTGGCCTGGTCTGTGACATAAAAGCACATCATTGCGAAATAACTGTTGGTACTAAGGTCAGATGACATTTAGAATTTTTATTTCCCAAGATTAAGTTTTCAAACCTGAATACAATATATGTTCACATATTCTTCATGAAACCAAGCCTGAGAAGTTTCCTCTTAAACATTTTAAATAAGAGAAATAGGGAGAAGATTGTTTTGGAAGCAACATGTCATTCTGAAAATCAGTTCTTTTGTTCTATTTTAGATTATTTTAAAATTATCTTGCAGCATGTGAAGGGGGGCTGTGCCTTGAGCATCATCATGCCAAATTAGGTGGTGATGATGAGGTGATTTCTGAGTTCTTCCCTCTAGGCACCTAAATTTCATATATGGTTGTATTTTAGACACCTAGTTGTTATTTTGAATCTTATTCCTTTATCCTTGCTCTTGAAGTTTTCATGCCCAGAATGCTGAAGCGCCATCTCTATAGATGATCCAGAGGGGAAAATAATTCCACTGCTGGCCTGTAAGTTGGAGAGAGTAAGGATTGCTTGCTGTCTGTGCATAATGGAAAAGCTTAAACGTATTTGCTTAGATGTTGAAATCTCTTACAGATAAGGCCATGACCTAACTTTCTAATAAAATTTTGTGTATCAGGAATTCCTTTTCCCCACAGCTGCTGTAGCAAGTCATGCATGACACTGAAATGTGCATTACAAGTTTTTGGGTGTATAGGAGAAGTGCAGTGATCTGCATGTAATTTGGGCAGCTGTCTTTATTTTCAGCTTAAAGAATTCTCTCTGTTGCAACAACGTAAATCCAGTATAACTCCACCACATGCGGGTAACACAGATAAGACTTTCTTTGTGTTTAAATTACTGCAGTGAATAAGATCAATTGCAAAAAGAATAGTTCTTTTTAAAAGAAAGAAAGAAAGATCTGAAAGTTTAGTACATAATGGGCCAAATTAATCTCTGTTGTAAGTACACTCATTTCCGTGGTGTTGCAGCAGAAATGAATTTAGCCTGAAGCAACTTTACAATAACTCATATATAAGCAAACACAACTAAATGTATTACTCTTTAAACAAACTCAGCATTTTCTGGAGCACAGTTGGTCTGCTGAACCTCTGAAGTTAGGAACTAACCATTGTGTGCTGAGTTTGTGTAGACAGTACCATTTTTGTTCAATTGGCTACATCTGCGGTATTTTAGTGACAGCAGGAACGTTCCCTCTAGCTACAAAGTGACATTATAGCTGTCAGACACAATTTTTATTCTGGGATGTTTTTGCCTTAACTCTTTTGTGCACTTAAAAATAATATTATAACAAAATTGAGAGAAGGAAATAGTTTCACCAGTTCTGAAATTAATTCTTGGAGTTATTCCTTTAATTCAAAAGGGGTTGAAATGCTGTTATGGAAGAGACCTCATAAGTAATAGAAATAGTCAAGGAGTGTGAAGAGTAAACAAAATCAGATCCAGAAAGTATTAATTCAGTTTTCAATAAGTTAATGTAAAATTATTTTTTCTCTGGTTTTGGGCTTGATTTCTATATAGTTTTCAGTTATAAGTGTTATGATACCAGATATTTGCTACAGCTGCTGAGTCCCTCAGCCAACAGTGAACATGATATTTTTGGAGATCATTGTCTTTTCAGACTCTACCAGAGGAACATATGGGCTGAATGTTTTAGGCATTCGCTATCTGTCAGAGTTGCATATACACCTCATGATTTTGCCACTTTTTATGCCATCATCATGACCAACAAGAGTTTGGCTTTATTGTGTTTGTAACTCCCTTTCAGCCAGTTTTACGTTCCTATTACATCCTCCCTCAGCCTTCCCTTCACCAACTCTCTTGGAACTTCAGGCCTCTGACCATCTTTACTGACCCGTGCTGCCCTTTCTCCAGTTTCTCCAAACTCCCCTTGTGCTGAGAGCCATGAAACTGGACACACTTCTCCAGGTGTGGCCTCACTGCAGCTCAAATGAAATCAAGCAATTTGCCCTCATTTTCCTCCTTGAGATGATAATTCCCAGGGCAGCTGCAGCCTGACAGTGAGCACTCAGAGAAATAGGCCAGGAGCTCTCTGCTGGAACAGGAGTAGATTTCTCATTCATTCACAGGTACATTTGAAATAGGCCTTAAAAAAACTTCAGCAGCAAGAAGAGTTTAAAAAGAAGTGAGCCCAGAAAAGTGTAAACTGAAAGCATTGCAAAGTATATACTAGAAGAACTAGGCAACAAATACTCCTGTGCAAAATTGAGTTTTTACAGATGTTTTTTGTCATGGCTAGGGCCAGATTTGGACCATTTATGCTGTTCCTAGCAACAATCTTTGCATTTTGAAGAATATAATCTTCTCTGCTGTTCGTTGTCCATTTTCTTGCATTATCTATCAAATGTCCTGCATCTCCTCCTGTGTTCATTGATTGTGTGTGGTGGTCAGATACACAGCTCTCACCTTATCAGATAAAGGGATTGAGGTATGACCAAAGAGCTGACTATGATGGTGAGGTCAAGTTCCGAGCTGGCAATGCTGCTTTTAGCTTGATGGGGTGGGGACAGAGGATGTGGCTGCAGAAGTTCCAGTAGGCCAAGGGTGATTTCGATTATTACTTAGTTGTCAACTCTAAGAATAATAAGGGCATGCTTATCACTCTGGATATTTATAGGGTTTCCTACAGCAGCATGGTTTATAAATAACTAGGGATCTCAGGGCAACTATCAATGACAGAGAGAAAGGAAGTGAGCCTTTCTCAGAGTTTAAAAAGTTGCTGTTTGTGATCAATCATGCTTTTTGTATGATTAGAGCTGCAACAACAGAGTCTGTGGTCCAGCTGATCTGTTCAAGCAACTTGCTCACACTCCCTTATTTTTTAATACTATTAACTTTTCAGCACCCTGAGACAATCTTGTTCAAGGGTTAGTCTCATCTTTGTAATGCCAGACAATATTTTCTTGCAATTTGCAACCCAGGTTGCAGTCAGGTTAATGGCCTCACTGCACTGACATGTTTGGACTGATCTTCATTCCAACCTCTGGCACGTCAGAGGCTTGGCAGTTTTTCTCCTGCATGGCTACATTGACAACCTGGAATTTAGGCAGGAATTAAAGTACTGATGATTCTTGGGAGTTCTCAACAATATTGTCCCACATATTTACAGCTTGGCTGGGCAAAGACCAGGGTCTACTAAAGAGAGTTTATACTTTGAGAATATTCTCTTCAATGGAAAGGACCCCACTGTCAGGGACAGAGACAACATGCCATAAAGCTTGGGGGACGATTTTTAGTGACTGCAGTTGCTAGTTATGTAGAAATCCATCAATGAATAAAACTGAGAGATCTCTTGCTGTCCAGAGATCCTGGGAAGTTTTGATACCGCTGGCTGTGAGGTCAGAGTGAATTTGTTGTTCACCTGATGAAATGTCAGAGCCTTCTGGAGACTGAGTTTGTCAACTGGTTCTGGATGCTGGCAGTGGCAGTCTTGGCACTGAGGCCATTGGGCAAACATAGTGTCCTCGGTCTGTAAAGAGAGCAAAAGATCCCAGGCTGATAAGCACTGTGGCCTTTCCATTGCTATACCTTTTTTCCTTAGAGTCTTTACTCCCTTGGCATCCTGGAATGAGATGTAAAATCCCGTCCGCATTTCAACCAGCCACAAAGGGCAGTGTGGCTGAGGGATTTCTTACCCTCATTTCTCAAGCTGGGGGCAGGCACTGTCTCCATGATGGGTTTCAGGTAAATGCCAGTAGAAGTAGGGAGGCTATAATGCAGAGAGTGAACAATCTGCTGGTGATGATCAGGACATGAGTTCTGAACACCAAGGACAAAGACTGATGTGCTGTGTCTGTTGCTGCATTGGTTTCTGTCGATATCACGAGACTGGAGGTGCCCTGAGAGACAATGCTGGAAGCTGGTATATTGTTGGTGTATTGTCTGCAGTGACTTTCTGCTCAATATCAGGCCTTTGTCAAAAGCCTGAGGTGAATTGTGAAAAGGTGATGTTTGAACCACCATGCTAAGTATTAGGAAGTAAAACTACTAAGGAAGAGAGGGAAGATGTAGAAGATTGATTGGAACCAAATTCCAGAAGGGCTGGAGTCCAGCCTTGTTGGTACAAAGTACCTCGCCCCCAGTTAGGGGATTTGTAGGCACTCCCTGGAGCACTGATATAGCTATGGGTTCTACATTATGACTGAAGAATTCATTATTAAATGCAATGTTCAGAAAAAGGAAATTTATTTCTCAGTCTTGGCCCTTAACTCATCAATTTAAAATTTATTGAGACAACATGTTGTAAAATTGATCCTCATTTTTATATTTCCAAAGGAAAATTTTAATTGCAAGGTTGCTTTCCACAGTGCCGAAGAACTTTTTACTGGTGTGGTTTTCCTAAAATTTGATACTGTGTCATGTGTTAAGAGGTTTTAAAAAGGCTCATTTAAGAGAAGTAACCAGTACTGGGGCTGGACTGAGATTCTGGGTGAGGCTGCTGAGGAGCCCTTAGAGGATCACGTCATCACATCCCAGGATGCTGTCAGCCTGCTCAGTCCCTCCAGAAGCGGAGGTCACTGCCTCCTGGCTTCACAAGAATAGCTAAAAATGTCACACTGACAGGCTTCTTTAGAAACCTTATCTAGGCTACTCTTTTTGACACTTTCTGTAACTCTGTGCTTCTTTCTCCTCCCTTTCCCTGTCCACACATACTCTGCAGTCTCATCCCTTTACAATTCTTCCCTTGCCTGCTGCTCTTCTACCTTCACCTGAAGAGCTCAGAGCTAGTCCCACATCCCCATCCTTCTCTATTTATGCTAGTATGCACCATAGCCATTCCCATTTCTGTCCTTTTTGCCTGACACTCATCCTCACTATTTTGTGATGTGTCCATCTCTTCCCCATCTTCTCCTGCTGTCTCAGCAACACCCAATTAATCTCTAAAAATGTCAGTGTCAGCTGCAACATTCCCCTGTGCTGGTCTTTGTAATTCTTAATTCTTCCATATAAACATCTCAACTTTCCATGAGTCCTTTGGCTCACTTCTCAAACTATCCTTCCATCAGATTTCTTTTTTCTCATGAAGGACCTTACCAGTCCCTGCAGAATATAGCCAAACTTCCCCCATTATCCAGCTTAAATTTCTTCTTCCTCTACTCAACAGCCAGCAAAAACGTAGTTTGTCTTCTGCTCTCTCCTTCTGCTAACTCCATTTGTACATATGGTCTCCTGTCCTCTCATGCCCAATTTCTTGTTCTTCCTCACTCCATCTCAACCCATTCTCTTATGCTGTTTGCCTATCCTTCAGCTCTTTCCCCACACACAAGCTTTAGCACATTCTAGCCTATATAAAAAAGAAAACCTTTAGGTCTCTACTTTGATGTCTGTTACCCACCTTGCTGTACTGGGAAGTTCAATCCCTGCAGTTCAGAATTTGTTGCCGTAATTGGGTTTTTTTCTGTTGCACTCTTTCCTCCCTCTACTCTGTCTTCTTTCCCTACTGCTAACTCATCACACAAATCAAGCTGCCTTTAATGCCCTGCTCCTGGTCAAAACCCAAAGTTGTTGCTTCCCACTTAGACTCTTCAGCCCCTCAGGAGCCATTCTTTTCTTGAAATGTTGTGTCTTCTTTCCTTCTGAAATTCTTTTGTTTTCTCCTTAACCTCTGCTTACTTTGCTAGTAAGCCTTCCACATTTCCTTTCAAGGAGTCACCTCTTCATACGAGTTTCATGAATCCCTTTTCTCAGTGTCCCACTCTTCTCTTTACAGACCATGGATTTTGGGAAAACTGCTTACAAGCTTAACTGTCATCTCCTTGAAGCTATCACAGATTCCCAGAGGACTTTCCAAGTGTTGGGGTTTGGGTGTTCCTCTTTTTTTTTGTTTCTCTTCACCTGTGGAATTTTTTCCCCCATCAGTTGCTAAGGGACCATAATGGCCGGGTACTTAAGGGGAACAAAAGAAGTGATTGAGCTGAGGGAAACAGGTATTGTGAAGCTGGGAGAGGTTTTTTCTCCCAGCAGGGTGGGGGTACCTTGGAGTTTGGGGCGGGCAAAAGGTTTGGCTGGAGGAGGGGACGGGACTCTTGCTCTGAGCCGCCAGGGAGAACGGTTGGAGGGGCTGCTGCTGCTGGACCTCGCCGGGAGAGCTGTTTCTTCTGCTGTGGAAGGAGTCTCTGTCCGGAACCAGGACCTGTCACCATCTGTGTGGGTGCCCGGGATCCCTGAGTTTGCCTCTCCCTGCTCTGCTGGAGGCAGGGCTGCCGCTGCCCCGTCCCCGCCGCTGCTCCAGCACTGCTCTGGGTTTCACNGTCACTGCATCAGAAGTGCCTGCGAGCTAGCAGGTTCTCACTGGGTTCCTGCTTCTGTTTGTTGTTAGTGCCTTTGTAGCTGTTGTTTCTTTGTTTTATTATAAATACTAGTAAAGAACTGTTATTCCGTTCCCCATATCTTTGCCTGTGAGCCCCTTAATTTCAGAATTACGATAATTCGAAGGGAAAGGGTTTACAATTTTTTTTTCATTCCAAGGGAGGTCCCCTGCCTTCCTTAGCAGACACCTGTCCTTCAAACCAGGACACCAAGCTAAAACTTAAACCTATTAGATACATAATTTTGAAGATGGTTGTCACTTCCAGCTCAGACAGCTTATAACTTTCACTCCCAAACATTTTAAGTTACTAAACCATCCATTTGGTCACTTATGGGCATTATCTGTGTTTCATTTCCTAGGGAGGTGTCTCTACAGATTTTTAGAGCTGGGGCCTGCCTACATGGTGAGTGTACAAGGACTGATAAGGGTCTTTCTGTATAATATTTGATTCCTAAGTCTTGCTGACCAGGGTGGATTGGCACCACTAGCCCTGTAACAAAAGTTAAACAGTCTCTTCTGCTGACAAGAGTTGGACCCTGTGAAGGCCCAACAAGGAGTTTTCAAGATTATGATGATTTCCATGTTCTGGTGAAAGTCAATGTTGATTTCTGCTTCTAAGTTATCTCCAGCTTCTTGAAATCCTTGCTGTAAATCTGCTCATCAACTTGAAAATGAGACGCTTAGAAAACTGAGAGATCAGTTTCACATAGAAGCAGGTGCTACTCAGACTTTTTCTGGAACTAGCCCTCATGTAAATACGCTTACATATTGATTTACTTTAATGCTACTGTGAACCTTCCCTTTGCAGAATTTAATAATATTATAATTTAATAATTTAATAATTTAAAGCAGAATTTCATAGACAATTTCTTGAGACACACTTACAATGTAGTTTGAAAGATAACTGACTTAAAATGTGTAAACTTGAAAGGTGCTTGGGTTGCACTCTATAAGGTCAGTTATGAAAAATGAAGCAAGGCCATGCATATTAAGTATCTCACAGATAAACATACACGATTAAGAGATCCAGACATAGAAAGCTGCTTAGTTCTGGGACAGATTCCAAGGACAAACAGAGCACTTTGCCTGTAAAAATAAAGTATTTTCTCCTGATAGATTGAATAGTATCACCCAGACATGGCAGACTGAAAGCGTATTTTGCCTTCTTCATTACTCAGAAATATTTTTTTCCCTTGAATGAAAACTTTCATTTAACATTGAGTCTTTGAATTGACTGTTGTTCCGGTTCTGGTCTTTAGGTTATTTTATTTCATTCTCTGAGCCATTTCTGCATTCTGTTGCAGTCAACAGTGTTGACATATCTCCATACACTGGAATCTGCTCAATTCAGGATGTTTGTCTGCCTACAGTTCCTGTTCCACAGTGTGTCTGGCCAGATTTTCTTCTAACTGTGTGCTGGGTCTTTCTGTGTTTTCACCCTTACTGATCATGTAACAGATCAATGGGTATCTTACTGCCTTGCTTAGCCAAAATGGGCAGGCTTGCAGAATGCATCCATGCTTGACTTGCAAAAATTTTGTACTAGAAAAATAACAAATTACTGACTGTGATATGCACAGGGAACTTGCTTATATTTAAGTGTGTTCAGCTACTGGCAAAGAATGAAAACTTTTGCCTGCAGGTTGTTCCCGTTGCTCTCCTCACTAGGATTTTATTCCTCTTTCATGTTGCAGACAGAGCCCTCGATCCAGCACTTGGATCCACTAGGCTAGGGAAATCATCTTTTGGCTGCCAGTGGTTAATTGAATTTTTCAAGCTCTGCTTTCCAGGATAAGATGCCTAATTTTTACATGTAAGAAATTAAATTCTGTCTACTAGTGTCATAGTGCAATTTGTTGGCTGTCCTTTTGCATGCATCAAACATGGATAACCCCAAAGAGGAGAGATAAAGGGTTAAATATAAAGTGTAGAGTAGTCACCAAGCAGCTACTTTCCCTTCTGTGTGGAACTCTATGTTATCACTGTGCTGCTCAAAGATAGGCATGAATGACGCAGTGAAGTGGGCCTAGGAAGCATAATCAGCTTCATGTCTCTTTCTCCTGCAAGCTCAGCTGCTCTGTTTAGAGAAAGACTGGAAAGTGCAGGACACCAAGCCTGAAAAGCACATTCTGAGTATCAAAATTCCAATTGATTGTTGACTTGACTGAACACTTTTCTCTATGTCTGAGTTCATGACCTATGGTGAGGAACTGCAAACTGTTGGCACATGTCATCCCAAGGTTTCTGAAGGTTACTACTCTGGCTGCAGTAGCCTTTTCTAAAAATGACTTCATGCCAAGACTAGATTCACGCTGCAGGCAAGTTTTGGCCCTCACTGTCCTTCTTATGAAGTAACTGTAGTACCTTGCTTTTATACTGACTTTTCTCCAAAATGATTCCCTTGTATTTTAGTGCTTTGTGCTCAGTGTTAATCCAACAGCTCACTTCTCTTAGCAATGCTTCCATGTTAACCTTGAAGAAATCCTGTCACTGCTCAGTACCTCCCTTACCCCATCTGCAAAAGGGAGCCATGACATTCATCTGCTTTAAGCAGATGTGGATGAGAAGATCTATATTGTGCAGAGCTACTTTCAGCATTTCTAATCATAACACTTTTGATTCTGTATATCACTTCATCCCTTACTACAGCTCTAAAAATCCCTTCGATGTGTCTATAGCTTCACTAACTAGGTAAAGACATCTTTAAGTGTGCCATATCATTCCATGACAAGTAATATAGTCATTTTTCATATGAGTTATGTGTCAACAAGTCCCTAAGATACAAGCCAGGGTAATTTTAGAGAGAAGACCCAAACTAAGGAAGAATTTGAAGACCTGCCATGAGCAATAGATGCTCAGCTTAACAAAGAAAACACCAAAAGGTGATTTAAGGGGGATGGTACCACATGGCAAAATTAGCTGAGAGACAAACGTTTGTCCATCATGAGAAGAAAACTCAGTGTGTTACTGGTTATTGGTGTTAACAGTTTTTTAATGCACCAGAAAGCAGCAAGAAACTTCCCAAATTTTGAAAGACTGCATTTTGTGGGATCTGTCAAAAAGGGAGGTCTTATTTTTGGGGAATCCCTGTCTGGCATAAAATCCAAGCACAATGGCTTCATGAAACTGGGACAACTCACACAAGCAGAAGAAGCTTATGCTCATGTCTCAGGAGGTTACTGCTGAAAATGTATTTCAAGATCAAGACAACTATTTTTATAATGTTTAATTGATTCTGCTTTCTTAGCCTTTTAGATCCTATTAATGCTGCTCCAGAATATTTCAGTGGGAAATATCTACCTGCAGTTGGTTTTGGAAAGCAAATGCAGATGGTCATCAGAAAGTGAAGAACAAGTGCTTTGGAGTAGGCTTGGACATGAACTAGACCTTGGACAGGATGGCTCTGGGGGACTGGCAGCCTCTGGGCTGTGGAGGTGACTGTCCAGCCTACAGCAACAGAAAAGGTGCCCAGGTGTTCATCTCCCCAGTCCTGTGCAGATGTTGACAACTTGTTGACAGTGCTAGCAATGAGGTCAAGCACTGAAAGTGCAACAACGCTCAGTTCTTCACTTTCTCCTCCATTATGCTGGCACTTGAGATCCCAGCTGGAAGTACTCTGAGCAGTTGTGGATGGATGAGAACGCTACTGGTCTGTTGAAGAAGACTTCAGCATCAACAAATTGCTGTTCCCAGTAGACAGCAACTTTCAGCTTTGACAGCACACTTGAGGGAAAATGGTTAACATATAGAGAGAGCTGAAATATTTTAGTATCTTGTTGGGAAGTTATTTTGGCATTGGATTCAGATGGTAAAATGTAATGTTTCCTTTGTTGCTGTGCCACCTAGAGGGGGATTGGAGATGATTTCTCCCAGGACAAACTAGCAGTAGATACTGCACAGATCTGACTTGTGTGCTGCAGCTATAGGCTGATGTTAAACTAGAACACCAAGAGAGGCTGGGGGATGCAAGGATGAATAATGCAAAGACCAGGAGATGCAAAGACACCGAGAAGATGCAATGATGAAAGATCTAAAGACAGAATGGATGACAAGTTGGATTCCAGCACATGAGGTTTAGAATTTATGTTGTGGTTACTGCTCAGAAAATAAGCTGTTTCTATCAGCTTTACATTTAGAGAAAGTAAAAAATTATTCAAATGAGATAAAAAGTAGGATGTTGTAGCATTTGATAATTTTCATACCTAAATCTCATTTACCTAAATCTCATTTATTTTGTTTACTATGTTGGCCTCATGCAGGTTGCAAAATAAATGTCTAAAACTGGTAGAGACAAAGCAAACAACATCTTTAGGGCAATTAGCATGGGCTGTCCTGGCACTGGGCACTAATTTACTTAAACATCAACACCACCATCTTTTTGTTCATAATCTGTACACAGGATATCTGCTGCCAGGAAGATACTTTAAGATGGAACAAGTTACCGCTGCCTTAGACAAAATAAATGACGAACAAAAGAAAACCAAAATCCACAATTTTTTCCTGAGAAAATAAACCTGATCCCCTTTTTCTAAACTGTTGGTATATTTCAATTTCTCAGGTTTTTTGTGTGTTTTTTTTAAATACACTTTATAATGACAATCTCCATACAACTCCTTAAATTCATTTTTGCTTGAAGAAGTGCACGAGGCCACACATAACTGTTGCAGGGTTTCTGTGCCTCCATCCTGCCCCAGCCTGAGTGGAGGCACGTTAGAGTCACTTCAACAACCCCCATTAAGAAAAAGATGACCCTGTGGTCAGAAAAGAGAGTCAGAATACTGTAAGCAGGTAACTGAGTCTCTAGTCCTGCCATGATCAACATCTTTTTTTATTTAATACTCTATGTAGCTCTTTCAGGGAATCCATCGTCTCAAAAATTTTATCAATACCACTGGGTTTGCTTTGCCAAGAAGAGAGAAATAAGAGAAAAAGTTCATTTGCTATTAGTATTTGAACTTCAATTAAATTTGGTATAATTTTTATTTGTATAATCCCCACAATCATACTTCAGATATACAGTCATAAGTCTACTTGGTATTTAAGGTTTTGTGTGTTTATGGTCCCATGTGGGCTGCTGGGCTCCTGCTTTTCTCAGAAAATGGCGAGGAACAACAATAGGCCCTTTCCTGGAAATTTTGTGTGCTTTACTCCTCCCTCCCCAGAGAGCTGATCACACATGCTAGTCCAAGAACAGTTGACAGTAAAGCCCAGAGCAGTTCATTAAATGCAGAGGACGACTGGGCTGGGGAAAGGCAAGTAGCTTTCTAAAGGCCCAGCTACGAACCTGTTTCAGGGCACAAACATACGAAAGTCAAGTCCTCAGGTCACGTGTCTTACTCCCAGACCCCATATTCTGTGTGAAGGGAGGAACACATCCCATCCAGTCTGTTTGCCAAAGTGACAGCTGATCCATCCCATTCATGGAGGCTCATTCAGTAGCCAATGGGGAGACAGTGGTATTTCCAGGTAGTGATTGACTCCTCAGTCCTCTGATTCCCCAGTGCATGACAAACTCCTTATTTCTCCCGTCTTTTCCTCTGGCAAGTGTTTTTCTAACCTAGGGCAGTGGTATCAGGGGTTCCCCAGCGTTGGTGGGCCATGGGCAGGAAACCCACCCAGCTCCCACACAAGAGTTTAGGACCTTGGTACCCTTTAGGAGAAATAGGAGCAATCCTTTTCTAAGGTCACCTTTCTGGCTTGTTTTTTTGCTTATTGTCATACAGCGATTGCAGTTTTAGCACTTTGCCTTAGTCATGAGGCTGTACAGACATCCTTCCTGCCATTTAAACTGTTCATACTGCTTTTTTTAATCACTGTTTTGCAAAGGTTAGAGGTCTAAAAGACTCTATTATCATGTAATGTCCCCACCCAACATCAGCAAATAGAGCTGCCAAGAGCAAACCAGCTGGATGTGAAGGCCATAGTCACTGTAAAGACATTATGTGAAGCTGCCTGCAGAGCAGTAAGATGCTTTCCTCTGAGAAGCCTGTGCTGAGGCAAAAAGATGCCAACTGCTGAATGATCAAGACAGGCCTTCTAGTTTCCCATGGAGAAACTTCTAATCACATTGAAAATAATTCTTGCTGTTGAGGAAGTAAAAAGGATAAATCACCAGGTGTCCTCTGACATTTCCCTTCCTCCAGCTTCAGAGGGCAACACCTTGCCTTGGACATTAATTGTCCTGGGAGCTTTGCAGAAAGAAAATATTGCATGTTGATTACTGAATGAAGAACAAACTGTTGTTCCACTTTAGATGAACTTCGAGTTGTTCAGGGAATTTTTTTGTCCTTGACTGATCTTTCTTTTAGCTCCTTTAGGCCTTTCCTAGGCCTAAAGCTCCTTAGGCTTTTCCAGTTTTGTGTTTTCAAACACAAAAACATTTCCATGTTGACCATTTAGATGGGGCACTGTATTGCAATGTTCTAGCATTATTGTATTTAGTTCAGTAGTCAATCATGCAACTCCAGGATATGGGAAACTGTGGATGTGATTTCTGGTAACACACAGTAGGATTCCTTACTTGTTGACCTTAATTTCCCTTTCCTTCTAGCAGAGTTGTGTGACAATGTTTTTAGTTCAAAGCCACATTTTGAACTCCCGTTGCTGTCATCACTATAAAGGAGGCAGAGATCAGTGAAGCAGAGAAAGTACTATGGGCATGCAATCAGCAGCCACGTTCTTCATTCCACCCATGCTTTTTGCAGGCTTGTCCCTCAAGTGCAGAATGTTGCTCCATGCTCTTGCCGAGTATTAATGAAATAAAGGTAGAAAGGGGTTCCCATAACGAAAAAGCCTGTATGAAAAAGGCAAATTATACACAGCTGACATGTGAATCGTATTTCCTGACCGCAGAGCTACAGATTTTCTGATGTGCAGCCAGGTCCCTGTCCTTCTTCTGTAGTAACTCCTGTTTCACCATAGACATCCTGTCTGCACTGTCCTGTCTCCAGAGAAGACAATAATTGTCTCAGATTTCAGAGATTCCATCTGCTAACTTGATGCAATTATTTCCTCTGTGAGTTCTGGCACAAATGGATGTTAATTAGTTGCAAACTTTGTAAATATACTCTCAAAAGTATTTTATTGTAGTCAGCATAAAAGACATCAAGAACTTAGGGGAAATTTTCTATATATAATCAACATAAGAATGATTTTATGGTTGTGGAACTGGAGAAAGGCTCAGAGCAGGTTTAGGCTCCAGCTTTGCTGCTGGCTCCCTGTCCAACCTGAGCTGAGTTATTCACTGTCTTTCACTGCAGAATTATTGCTTTTTTTTTTTCCTTCTCATTCTTCTGTTTTGCCCTGATTTCTTAGATTAGAAGAGCCTCAACTTCATCATTTTCTTAATGCTCATTTGTAAATCTTGAACGTGAGAGCACACTGAGGTGCACCTGTGTTACTCATAATTACTTTGTCAGTCTTACACTTCATTTGACAAGAAAGACAGTGCAGCAGAACACCCAGCTATACACTGGTTTGATTTGGTTTATTTATAGATCTTCAACAGACTTGGAATAGTGGCAGCCTGCAGAAGCACGTCAGCAAGAAAAAAATCCTTTTTCTGAGGATGTCAGCCCACCTTGTCTGCTGCAACAAAAAGATCATAGTGGGGATTCAAGGGGAAGTCATGTTTGACCACTTGAAAAACTTCTATGATGAGATGAGTGGGCTTGTTAGGAGGGGCATGAAGCAGTGGATGTTGCCTACCTAGACTTTAGTAGGGTTTCCAACACTGTCTGCATCTGCAGAAAGTGAGGTGGATTGAAAACTGCCTGAATTGCTGGACCCAGAGGGTGGTGACCAATGGGATTAAATCTAGTTGGAGGCCAATAACTAGTGGTGCAACTAGTGGTGTAACCCAAAGGACAACAGTGGGGTGCATCTTCTTAATACATCCATTAATGATCTGGATGGTGGAGCCGAGTGTACTCTCAGGTTTGCAGATTACACCAAACTGGGAGAAGTGGCTGATAAACCACTACTAATGCCAACTACTGCACCTGGGGAGAGACAACCCCAGATATCAACATGCACTGGGGACCAGACAGCTGGAAAGCAGTTTGGCAGAAAAAGACCCAGGGATGCTGATAGACACCAGGTTGAACATGAGCCAGCAGTGGGCCCTCTCAGCAAAGAAACCTAATGTTATCCTGGTCCGCATTAGGCAGAGCACTGTCAGCAGGTCACAGGAGGGGATCCTTCCTCTCTACTCAGTCCTGGTGAAGTCACACCTGGAATGCTGAGTCCAGTGCTGGGTGCCCCAGCACAGGAGAGACATGGAGTTACTGGAGAGAGTCCAAAAAAGGGCCACAAAGATGAAGAAGGGCTGGAAACATCTCTTCTGGGAGGAAAGGCTGAGACACCTCAGCCTGGAGAAGGCTCAGAGGGATTTTATCAATATATATGAATACCTTAAGGGGAGGTACAAAGCAGATGGAGCCAGAGTCTTCCCAGGGACAGAAGAGACAACAGGCACAAATTGAAACACAGGAAATTTTCTCATTGGGAAACACTTTTTTACTGTGAGGGTGATCGATCACTGACACAGGCTGCTGAGAGGGGTTATGAGGTTTCTATCATCTGGAGATTTTCAACAGTCATCTGGGCATGGTTTTGGGCAATCAGCTCTAGATGGCCCTGCTGGAGAAGGAGGTTGAACCAGGTGGTCCCTGGAGGTCACTTCAAACCTTTCTGTGACTCTGTGAAAGGCTGCGAAACAGAACAATCTCTGACAATACTTATATTATCTCTCAGCAGAGATCCTGTAAAAACAAAGCCAGACAACAGTAGGCAGAGCTTTCTTTCAAAAACTAAAAATGTGGTCACACGCTAAGACAGGGTTAGTGCAGGAATGGTGACATGTTCTTCTTCACGAACCTGAACCTCTGGAAATGGAAGAAACTCTTGCACTTTGTCACTGCAGAGTTGTTCCCTATAAGACACTCCACCACAGTACACCTCTTCCAAATTTAAATCTCCTGGTTCATATATTTCTAAACCATTTCTTACAAAAGTATTTTACAGCACAAGTCACAAAGATTTTTTTTTTTTGCCACTTTTTGTCTTAATCAATGCACTTAAAACGTGTGAAACCAATAATCTCCTGGTGCTGAGATTCTAGTGATACACAGGGTCATAGGGGGCCAGTCTTGGGGACATCAGTACCTTTATAGCAACATTCACTTAAAATCTGATTATTAGGGAGCACAGTGAGAAGATGAGCAGTGCAGATTTCTGCTCCAGAAAGCTGAGGAATCAGGGCTGTGCAGTGAAGAGAGGAGGCATGACAGTCTGGTTTGGGGTAGCAGAAGGCAGAGGAAATTATAGTAATGCTTTTGTTCTTCCAATCAGGACTTTTGAACAGATTAAAAGGCCATCCAGAGAGACTCTGCCCCCAAGTTTTATTATCTGTGCCCAGTTTTATTATCAAATAAATTTACCTGGCTGCTGGGTATTTGAGTTAAATGAGTGCTTCCCACAGATACTCCCGCCACCTCCTGCCAGGAGCTGCTGACCTTTCGTAATCCTATGAATTAAACTAGGTAATAAATGAACCTAATTAGTCATATAAAGCAGGATGTATTCTGCAAATCAGGTCTACGATCTGGAGCAAAAGATCTGGGGTGGCTGGGCAAACTGGCCTCCACTTTGGTAACAGTGTTGTAACCATGATTTGTGAGTGATTATAAGGCGCTGAAATGCCTCACCATGTTCTCTTCAGGTACAATTATTTTTGACTGTCTTGAAAATTAAAAATATTTTGTAATACATGTACCTAGAAGATTGGACAGACAGTAGGCGATGTGTCAAAATTGACAGTATTTTCAGACTTTTCCTCTGACATTTTGGCACAAAAAAAGGTCTACCACTTAAGAAAATTATATTTAAATTACTATTAAACATCATTTTAGAACAGAATTGCAATTAAATATTTTGTATTTGCATTTTAAAAAACACATATTGAATTAACTTTTAAAAATTTTTTTAGCAGAATAACCAAGTTTAGTTTTCACTTGAGCTTAGAGATGCAGGTGGATACTGACTGCATATCCCATTTTCAGGGGATAAGTCCTGAAAATGTCTTCATGTCCTGAAAAAAAACTTGTTCTAACCAAAACCATCTGGAAATACTTGCATTTATTTTAACTTTAGTTTTTCCTAGTTATCTAAAAAGATCACACTGTACTTGCTTAAACAAAACATTCAAAAATGCAGTTGTCATCCATTCTATTCCTCCTGTAGCTGAACACTTTGTTGTTTTATAATAAATGGTGACATTAGTTCATATCATGTGATTAAAAAGGATTCATCACACATTAGAGCCCATAATCGCAGCCTATAGTCTCATTTTAACATTTCTCACTGGCATAGCCTACTTGACCCTGCTTACTGCAGCACTTCTATTATGCTGTCTAAAAGGACAAGAGGACTGAACAGAAACAAAAATGCAGGGGTGAACATTGCTTTCACACTCACAGCTATGTGTTCAGTACTGTTATAACTCTCAGTGAATAGAAGAAATCTGGAGTCTGGCCAACGCTGCTCAGTAGAAATCTCCATCTTCCAAAAAAAATTTCCTGATGTGTTTAAAATTAAGTTACCAGCTAAAACAGTGAGCAAGAACCTTCTTTCACAGAACTATAGAACACCACTGAAGACAACCTGATTTAATAGAGTATCAGCTTCATACTTTATGCACTGTCACTGTTAAGTAGTGTTTCTTTTCTTTCTTGGCACACTGTAAAGTACAATGAGGATAAATATCAAAATGTTGAAGGCTACTGATTAGATCTTTCTGTCTAGGTTTGTAATAGGTAATGCAGCACTGATGTATTGCTTAGGAAAGAAATCAAGATACAATTAAGCAAAAATGCACCTTCATGAGTCAATTTTGTTACAGATGGTATAAAATCGTTTTCATGTCTTTATTGAGTTATATGAACAACTAAACCACATCTTTCTTGGTTTAGCTCTTTCTGCTATCTTTTAAAGGATCTGCATGTCAAACTGATGTGAAAATAAAAGGTAGCAAGGTGGTGTCTTGAAGATGAGCAAAACAGTTTAGCTAGAGCTGAACCCCTGGCACGTTTGTGCTGAGGGCTCCTGGGGAGGGCAAAGGGGCAGGGAGGCTGCTGCTGGGGCTGGAGGACAGGCAGCTCTCCCTGCTGCGAGACAGGGAAGGAGGAATTCACCTCCAGCCCACAGGACTGGTGCCAAAACCTGTTTGCCTTGTCTTGAACCAAGACTTCCATCTAGAAATACGGTGAGGAAGCCCAAGCTCAAAAAAGAATCCAGCCCGTGGTTTAGCTTGGACATTTCTGCTTCTCTGCTACTTTCACTTACTATTATTTGTCATGTCCACACTGTTTTGCTATGGGCTCTGCCACCCACCTCTCCATGGCAAGCCTGCTTGAGACAGGGCTGGCTTGCAGCACTGTGGGCAGTGTTTTCCTGCTGCCTCAGGGCTGGGGATTTTGTCTTGATTTTTTTTTTTTTTTTAATTTAGCATACTTAGAATAACCTTACAGCAGCAGGGCTGAATGAAAGCTGTAGCCTGAGTACATGGTGCGGTCCCGTGGTGAGGCAGCAAATGTTCCCCTGCCCTCATATCCTACTTCTGGGTCCCAATGCGTCCATCTGCACATTTATGAGCTCCATGTCTGGCTAAGCCAATTTAACTCATCTTCTGAACCAAATCTTCTCCAGCTTTGCTGAAATCCAGGTGGTCAGTGGTGGCCAGTGTCTACCCAACAGCAGTTCCCCTTCCTGAGGGAAAAAAAATCCCAATCAATCTGAATCACAGCACTTCAGTTCCTTCATTTCAAAACCCTACTCCGTGGCCTATTGCTCCTCTCTCAATTGCTTGGGTTTTCTTCTGTGATGAAGAGACAGTCTGTCCTAGTGGCCTCTTTCTCACTTGGCAAAAGCAAGGTAGGCTTGGGCTTTCCCCAAATATCTCATAGCCCTCAAAAAATGTTGTGTACAAGCTCCCTTGTGCAGAAAAGCCACATAAGACATCCCACAGTCCAAAGTATTTTACATCTCCCATGGTGGACATTGCTCAGGTTTCCAAATTCTTCTCTGCTCGTTTTGTAGAGACTGTTTATCCTGCCAGGGACATTTTTTTCCACATTGTTTAACATGTTTTTCATTATATCTTCTAAAGTTCATTTTTTTAGGACTTCCTTATAGTGGATCTCTTTTATTCTTCCAGTGTGGCTGATATGCTGCCTTTGCATAGTTTTCACAGTCCTCTTGCATCTCAGCTCTCCTCCTACCTGGATCCAGCCCCTTGGGCTAGTCAGCTGCTGTCCCATTTTGCTCGCACCTGGGCCATGGAGAACGCATAGGGTAACACATGAATAGAGTTTGATGTGGGAAGCAGCATGATCATTCCTGCAGATATCATATCCTGCAGCATGCTATTCTGCAGCTTCCCTTCCCATGGGAAAGGAACCTACACACCAAACCCAGATCCTTTTTCTGGCTACCACAGATATCTACTGTTTCTTCCAGAATCCATTCCCCACTGGTGCTATTTTATCACTGAATCAACATTTATTCAGCAAAAGTAATAGTTAAATAGTTAAATGCTCCTTCCCAGCACTTACATAGAAGTAGTTATTGTACTGTCCAACCTCCTCATACTTTGTTGCAGCCAGGTGACTAAGGGGAATTTTGTTTTGTTAAAATACTTCAGTTTTCTGGTTTTGATTTTGTTTGCCCACAGCCACACAGAAAAGCCACAGTGTGGCCAGCTCAGGAAACTCAAGCTCATATGGGCTATGACAACAACCAGATGCAATGCGCCTATCTACACAGAAATAATCCTCTAACAACCCTCCATGACAGTGGTACCAAACAAGTTATATTTCTTTAAAAAGGAGTCTATGCAGCAGTGGGGGAAGATGTTAAAAAACTATTTTAACTTTAGCACAATAGTGTTTGATCCCTATATCTGTGGTTAATGCTTATTTTTGTACCCTATAGTGCTTAGTACAAATGCCAGAGATTAATGTAGCTCTGTATTAGCTCCCTACATCTGTGACTAATAAGTCCTGTGCCAGCTAGACCTTCCTTATTTACCTATATCAGTGATTCATATGTACTAGCAGAGGATTTAGTTTTGAAAACAAGGATAGTGTGCCAAAGCGAAAAATGATAAGAAAAGTGCACTATGACCCGACCACATATTTGAGATACTCTTAAGGAAAAAAGATTCATTAGAAGATCTGGAACAATGAAAGGGAAATTTAGGGAACGGGATGTTCCCAAACAACCACCAAAGACCCTCAAGAGACTCCTATCTATATCCAAGTAAGTCTACAGATATCATTAGCATATATGGATGCATTCAGAAAATGTAATGAACATGTAATAGAAATGTAGAGACTATATACTGGTTTCATTACTAAAACCTGGTCTGTTAGGCTGCTAGGTGTGCACATGAGGTGGAGCGATCCCCGTGCAGCCAGTGGTCTCCAAGTGGACTTTGTCTCCCAATACCTCTCCTTCCAAGCTGAGACAGTCAGTGATGAAATCACTGCTGCTTGGTTCAGTCCTCCTCCACACCAGCTACCAACACACCCTGTGGCTGACGGTGGCTGCAGGCCTCCTGCAGTGCTCTGCTGCCTCACCTAATTTCCCTCTTGTCTGTCAAATTAAACGTGCAGTGTAAAATTCCCACTACTCTCCGGCAGCTTTTTAATCATACATCTTTGTTTGAATTTTTGGTTAATATTGACTCTGTCTTGCTCTGCTTTATTATAGCACATCCACGTGCTTGGAAATGAGCAGCATTGAAAATAAAGTTCAAGAAAGTAACTGACTTGAAATTAGGTAATTATTTTCCCCATCATTCTTAAATGAAATTGATTTTGAAATCTTTTGCTTGTTAAGAGTGCTATGTAATTATTGTATCTCATTTTACTTTAATAAGAAACTCTCTGGGACCTGCATTTTCCATGTTCCTGAGTTTTCAGAGAGTTAACAAAAATGTGGCTACACCAAGCTTTCATTGTGTGTGTTGTCAGTGATGCGCTGTGGGCTTTGTTGGGCACTGGCTGTGCAGGCGCCCATGTGACTGTCTCAGACACATCACACAATGGCATAAAAAGGCTCTTGTCTTGTCAGCAACACCAAATTTATAAAAAAAAAAAAAAAAAGAAAGGAAAATACTTCAAACAATTGTCTTCTGTTGGAAGAGCCTACGTTTTACTAAAAGCTCTGATATATCATTCATCTCTTAATGCTTTTTTGCCTCAATGAGAAACATGCAATGGCTGCACTGTGGTCTGCCTTACCTCATGCATCACCAGCTAATTCAGCTGGCACTGCCAGTGGGATTCTTTTACAGCACTCGGAACACAGAACAACTGCAAATTATGATGAAAATTACTGCAAATTACAGAGTAGCATTATATAAACTACCTGACTGCTGACATATATTGTTTCTTCTGTGAAGATGACAGGCAAATTTCTAACTAAGACATATGGAAGTCAAACCTGGCAGAGACTACAGCAGTATACAGTAAACAGGGTTAATGTTTCTTTTTACTGGGAAAAAAACTGATTTAATTCTTACTGTAACTGAGAAACAGAATCACCCTAATATGCCTGCAGAAATATGTACAAAGCTCGTGGGAGCCATTGTTATGGCTCTCCCTTCCTGAACCCACCACTGGGCCAGGACCTCTCAGCAGCAGGTGATACAGCTTAAAAAGGCTGAAAGACATGTAGCATTTTTGTATTTAAGAAATACTGTTTGGCATTGGGGAAAAATGTAATTTTTACACAAAATGCCTAGTTTGAAAATACTATTTTTTGTTAAAAGAAAAGAGTTAATTTGTCTCAGGTGTGTTGTACATGCTCAGAATTCACTAACAATTGTGACCCCAGTGGGAGAAACTGCTTACAAACACAAAATCACGGAATAACCTGACTGTGAATCTTTTCAGCAACGAGCCATCCATCGCCTCTCTGTTCCAGTGTTTCACCACCCTCATTGTAAAAAATGTATTTTTTATATCTGGTCTGAATCTACTTGCTCTTAAATTAAAAACATTACCCTTGTCCTATCACTATAGGCCCTGCTAAAAAATTTGTTCCCATCTTTCTAATAAGTCCCCTTAAGCTCTCCTTAAGATCCTTCTCTTCTCCAGGCTGAACAACATCAACTCTCTCAATCTTTCCATATAGCAGAAGTGGTCCAGCCCTGAGTAACTTTGTAGTTCTCCCCTGGACTTGTTTCAACAGGTCCATGCCTTTCCTATGCTGAGGACCCCAAAGCTGGATGCAAAACCAGTTGCTCATGGGCTGAAAATGATTAATGAAAAGATTGGTTTTCTGATCCTTATCTCCCTGCTATACCTAAATCAGGTTTTTCTCTGAAGTTGAAATATTGTCCTGATGAAAACACTGGGTTTTCTTGAATTTGACCCAATTACTAGGTACCTTGCTGGGCATCCTAGGTTAAGGCCTCCCTTTGATGCTGGCAATTCTTCACCTTTCTTATCCACAGACAGAGAAACCACAGGACCTTTTACACAGTCCAAACCATGAGTTGGTTTAAACTGCAGTCATGGTCTCAATTTGCAGAACCAGTAAAGCTGTTTCAAAGGCCTTCGCTCCCATGTTGGTTACTTTCCTAAAACAGGAAGTTTGCCTCTGTTGATTCCTTTAGCAACAATTCAGCACTGACTGTCATGAGCTAGAAATGATAAGCTATAAATGCTCATCTTCAAGATCTTTTCAAAGAAAAAGCAACCCCAGCCCTTAAAGGATTCTTAGAACTCTCCCTGGTACCTGCATTTTCTGTAAGATACAGTTTGGGAAGCTGAATGCTTATTCCCCCTGGGAAGTTGAGAATCACACAAAACCAGGTTGCAGCAGAGCTTCCAGAGCTGCACTCAAATGAGCCAATTCAAATTCCCTGTCCTTCCCATGCACTCCTAGGGTCTGCCAGGACCACCACAGCTAGGGGACCTGGCAGGGTTCTGCCAGAGGTGTGAAGATCAGGAATTTTCAGGCATGACTGGTGCATCTGCCACTGCTTCACCCTTTGTGACAGGGACATTTCCAGCAGGACATAGAAATTACTATATTAGTGAGAAGGAACAGGAGCAGCCAAACACCAGAGCAAACTCTAAACTGGGCTGGTGTTTCCCAGGCATCAGCAGCAGCACCTCAGTCCCCAGCCTCCTCCACCAGACAGTGAGGATGACAATGGCACTAAGAAATCTTTTTCCTCCTGGTAATATTCATCTCAGAAGATGACAGCAGCAAGACACAGCTGCCCCTTAACTTGGGAGCCTCATCGCCTATGCTGGTAACAACTGTGCCTTTGGGAAGGCAGAGCACGAAACAACTCATAGATGATCTTGTTTCCCCAAGGCTCTTTTTGCTCACCTGCTTCTCCCTGCCCTGCAGAAATCAGTCCCAGGATGCTGCTGAAGGAGTAGAAGGAGGCAGAATACTTGCTTAAAACAAACAAAAAAGCAAGCAAGCAAGCAAACAAACAAGAAGAGTCACTCACATTTAAAAAAAAATAAAGAATCTGTACATTATTTCTGTGATGGCTCTCCTGGTGCAAAAATACATCCACCCTTACATAGAAGACATAGCAGTGTTCCTCCTCTCCAAGATCCCATCTCAATGGATTTCTGCAGACAAAACACTGTGAAGGGGGCATTGTTCTTCTTGTTGAGTTTTATTTCTTTTCCTCAACAGTTTGTTCTAACACCCCTTGCTATTCACTTCCTTCCTACTGAGCTCAAGCAGTTCAAATCATTCAGCCTTGCTCCCAGAAAATCCTTTCCACATCTTTACTGTGCTCTGGTCCTTAGTAAGTTCAATAACTGCAGCACTAAATCTGGCCCCTTGTTAAACTGACTGCAGAGCCACCAAGGAATTTCAGAAGCACAGAATACTCTGAATTGGAAGGGACCCACAAGGATCATGAAGTCCAACTCTTAAGTGAATGGCCCATACAGAGATCAAACACGTGATCTCGGGATTATCAGCACCATTCTCTAACCAACTGAGCTAATCCCTGGTATTTCACAGGACTGTCTCTTGTTCTGGCAACATACTGAAAGTTATCTCACCACTGGCCTATGGGTCTGGAGATTTAGTTGATTTGAGGAGTTACTTTGAACTTCCTCCTCTGTTCCTTTGTGGGATTCTCCAGTTGAAGCCACCGAGCCCCTGGGGACAGCAGGCCTCACTCACAACCCTCATGAGACACACAAACCCTACGGTTTAGTTCTAACCCTAAACAAAGGGTAGCTCAAACTTCCAATGCTTCCAAAACATTATTAACCTTTGGTATTATAATCCAGAGACTCATTTCACCTATGATGACCAAATACCCTCTTACATCTCAGTAACTAAAGCTCCCACTCCACTTGCTCTGCAACATACTCAGTCCTGCACACAACATGTTTTATATAATGCACAGCATGAGTGCAACGAACTGAAGACTGGATGTTTAAAAAAAAGAAAATTAAAATTAACTGTCATTCCTAACACTAACAGATAAAAATGGGAAAGTGTAACAGGAAAAAACCCTTCCGTATAATAAAAAAGGTCAGCAAAAATGGGTATGGGATAAGAACCACCACTTGTGCCTTTTTCTCTTCCATCTCACACTCCACCTCCTTGTGGGGCTGCAAGGTTTATGGACCACCTCTCCTACTTTCCCCACCTATTTATATAGCCTCTCATGGGAGGGTCATAGATAAGAAGAAAATAAATTTTGCTGCACTGTAGAGTCCCACTGTGAGTACTTTAAAGGTAATTAATATTGTTCCCAGTGAAATTATTTCACAACCACAATATTTTGCTCAATAAAAATCAACTGTTTCAATTTATGCTTAGTTCCCTAATTACAAAAAGCTGTATTATTCTCATTGACTGAACACAGTCACAGATAAAAAAGAAAACAAAGTAAATTTATTTTCTGAAAATTGCATGTATTTTTCACTGTTTCTCACACTGAACTATATTTTCTATGCAATTTTCTTACTGCTGCTGTCTAACTTTCTTGGTGTCTTAAGGCTACTACTTCACCTGCGAATTGTTCAAAATTTGATCTGACAGCAAGGAGATGCAGAGCACATGTTGGCACAATTGGAGAAGTTAGGAAAGCCCTGCCAGGACTGGAGTGCAGGGCTGTGTGTGGACAAAGTGATGTAGTCTCCACATTGCATTTCTCAGGTGAGCTCTGCCAGAGCTCACAGAGATGCCCACAACAACTAGGGTGCCACTCCACATCCTCTTAAGGAGGAAAGTGAGGGCAGGTTTCTTAGACAGTTGAAAGCTGTGTGCTGTGTAGAACAGAGCATCATATTCTGTCCTGCACGCAGGTGTCCATGGAATTCCTTGACATCAACCTTATTCTAGTCCAGCTGCTGACAGTTCTGACAAAGGAAAAAAAATTGCCCTGAATTCCTAATTATTATAAAATTTAATATCTTTATTTTTTTCAGAACTAAGGTGTTTTATTGCATTTCACATCACCTTTCAAATTTATGAATAAAATGCATACATTGAACCATGATGCAGACTGACTGCAATATCTCTGCAGTATACAACGTTCAATCTGAACACATGAACCATTTGAAAAACATTGCTGATGGAACAGCTCCATCTTCTGGAATGAAAGTTATTTTGTTGGCAACTGTCTGGAGTTCCAACATGGATCTATATGTAAAAATGTCTATTTCAAAACTCAACTTAGATATTTTTACTGATGGCAGATGAATCTTGGGTAGAAAATTGAAGGAATTTATGACAATAATGTGGTTTCTGATAAAATTTAGGAAGCATTACTTATTTCCTCCTGATGCTGAAAATGCCTACAGATTGTTCAACATGCCATACTAAAGACTGATCTCACTATTTAAGAAGTAGCTTTAATCTGATTTTGAGAACAAGAATTTAAAACCCTTTCTTAAGACAAAACACTCAACACATACACTTAACTTTCAGCTTCATATGAAATGTTTGCAGTTTTATGAAAGTGTGTTTGTGATTAAACGCTGTTGCAATCAGGGAGCAATTGAAGCCTCTGCTGAAGTACCCAAAGTCTGAACTATAGAGAAGGGGCTGCAAATGATCCTTACAGCTATTTATCAAAACACTTAAAGTTATGTTTAAATGCAATATTTCAAATTTCATTTTATGCAGGTAATTAGTAACGATTCCCATATGTAAATTTAACTGATGGCCAAGTCAGGTGTTAAAAAAGCTGGAGAGACCAGAACAAAACAATGACTACAATTCCTGATTTCATCCCTTTTATGTATCATGGGCATATTCTATGGCTGCTGTTTGAAAAAAACAACTGTTAATAAACTAAGTTATTACATATTCACTCACAAAGGGAAAAGTGCATTGAAGCTGTTGGTGATCTACTCACTGATGCTGTGTTGTATTTCTTGATTTCACAAGAAGGGTAATGCCACCAGAAAGAAATGAAAAATTAAACATGTACATTTCCATCTCCATTTGAAATAGTGGTATATCTAAAATTATTACATACTCACAGACACACTAGAATAGCAGAAATTTAAATAAACTTGTTTAACAAAACAAAGCAACTGAAGCTTTATTTGTCTACATAGAAAGATGCATCCTTATGTGCGTTCTTTTAAGCTAAGGAAAATGAAAAAGCCACACACCCCTTGCAGGAAATAAATCCTCAGGTGGTAATATATATACATAGAAAGTTTCTCCTTTAGTAGATGATTCCTTTCAACAGATAATGCTGTTTAGGAGAGACTTAAGCTTATGAGTACTTTATAGTAGAATATTCTACTACATTTTTTTCAGTACAATAGCAAAACCATTGCTTGAACCACCATATTGATTGCATCAGTTAAATAAGAGCAAGTAACAAAACTTGAGTAGTTAAACATGTATCTGAAAATCAGACTATTTAAGTAAAGTAAGAACAAGGAAAGGATATAGAGCAAATGAAAGGATTTTTCTTCAAGAAAAATTATCTTTCAACTTGTTGCAACTTCACACCTCATATGGCTTTTGAATGGGGGCATTAGTTAAAAGAATCTCCCCACCCATAGTCAAGTATTGACTGTATTTAAATACACCAATGCAAGGACAAACAAAAGTTAAAAATTTAGCATACCATATTACTTCATGTAATATGGCATAGAACCCCTTTCTATAAGGCTACAAAGGACAAATTTACATTAACATGAGGTACTGGCATTTATGATTGGAAAAGTAAAGATGAAAAAAGGATTATACAGCATCGTCATCAGACATCTCTTTTTTTTTCCTTTTTCTTTTTTCCTTTTTTTTTTTTGAGTAGCTTTTGGTTTTAGTTTTCTTTTTTACAAAATACATGTCTTGATGACCCCATGCTCTAAGCTTACATTCATTTATTTTTACATTTATATTTTATTTGTAGGTGCAATTGAGAGAGAGTCACAAATAACGAAAGGACACTAAGGTTTTAATAAGGGCAACAAAAAAATGTTTTCACCAGAATAGATTCACATTACAGTACACCAATATTGACAGCATTCTCTTTTGTCTATTTTTGGTACATAAGATGGAATCTCTCTACATAACCTTATAAGGCTTCAGTAACTAAAAAGTAAAAAACCTATTAGTTTACAATTCATTTAAAAATTCTGAAAGACACAGCAAGTTCTAAACTTTAGTAGTGCTACCCATACACAACCATCCGGTTTAAGAAGCCATCAAAAGAGCCTCCCCCAAGGGAGCTTCCAACAGCAGAGTTGTGCAACATGGATGTATCTTACTACAAGGGGGAAAAAATTACACATGGCACATTCTCATTCATATTTTGCAATGTAAAAAGTTACAAACATACCTAATCAAATAAATAATAAAAAAAGAACCTGAAATGTATTTGTTATGTATCCTAAAACTACTACACAAAATAATGGAGACTTTCACTCAACCTATTTACATGGTAATACCCAGGTGAGGGTACACACTGCTACAAAACTCATAAAACAAAAGGTAAACTTGCAATGTTTTCCATAGTAAGGGTCTAGCAGCATGACTATATCTAATGCTGTTTGTTGTCTTGACAGTTTTTGGAAGTTTGTTTTAATCTATGTCTTCATCCAGTTCATAATTGTCTTTATCATAAATATCTTTTACTAAAAGAACCCGTACGAGCATATTTTCCAAAGTGTTGCGGTCCAGTGAAGTGGCAGTGTACCAGATGGGGCTCTCCGTGGACACGGAGCACTCTGGCTGCAGATAGAACATGTCTGTCCTCTGATTCAGATTCTGTGGGCTACAAGGAGGAAAACACAAGGGGTTAGAAACACAGCCTCACAGCACAAAATAGTACATTAGCAGTTCCAAAATCTTGCACAAACAAAACTCTAACTGCACCTAGGCAAGTCACAAAATAAACCCCAAAACCAACCAAACCAAAAAGAATAATGTGGAGAAATGTGGTCTTGTTGACAAAAGGAGCCATGCTAGGTCTGGCCCAAGCCCAGCCAGTCCCACATCCTCAGAAGTCTCAGATGTCTGGGACTCAGCAAGCATGCAAGAGACCACAGATTCTTCAAAACCTGTGGATCCAGGACTTGCTAAACCAGAAAGTACTTTCCATGATTTGCAAAGAGGCCCAACACTGGTATCAGTAATTGCTCGCACAATCAGTGGCTGACCTCTGAATGTAGAGCCTGGGGTTCCCTTGAAAAGTCAAGGATGGTAGTTCTGAGATGCACAGAAATGTAAGCAGCTAAAATCCCTCCTTCTCCAATTTTATCTAAAAGGTTGTTTGTTATAAATCTTAGTCCCTTAATTCCTTACCCGCTATACTTTGGACTTTGATCCAGCTCAGAAACATACTCTAAGTCACTAGAGAAGCCTCCTTTAACGATATTCTTGCAGTTCATCCCTTTAGGCAAGTCTCAGAAAAGAATTTTCAACTCTGGACGTGGAAGTGCTCACTCAAGCTCCCTCCTTCACAAATACTGCAGACTCCAGAAGTCAACTCTATTTCATGTTTTTTGAGTAAAAATAAGGATTTTACCAGCTCACCTTCCCAAACTGGCTGATAAGATTTCAGGTGTTGCTCTTCACCTGCTGGGGTGATTATTGGCTTGTTCTGCTCTCACATAAATCAGATTAAGCATCAGATAAGAAGTAAAATATGTTTGTTTAAAATATTCTAATAATTTATATATTTTAACCTCCTCCCTACTTTCTTGAAACAACAGTATTTTTATAGGAACAAGCAATCACAGAATCACGGAATCAATTAGGTTGGAAAAGACTTCTGGGATCATCAAGTCCAACCTGTGGCCCAACACCACCATGTCAACCAGACCATGGCACTGAGTGCCATGCCCAGTCTTTCCTTAAACACCTCCAGGGATGGTGGCTCCAACACCTCCATGGGCAGTCCAATCCTATGTCTAATCACCCTTTCTGTGGAGAATTTCCTCCCTAATGTCCAACCTAAACACCCCTTGTGCACTTTGAGACTACAATGAGACAATAGTAATACAGTTGTGAATGAAAGCATCCTGAAATTTCAGCTACAGCTGCCCACTGGTTGCCAAGTACATTTCAAACAGCTGGCATTACCTAGAATTTTACAATAGTTTTTACAGTGTTAAGTATTCCATTAAATTTATTTCAACAAAATTAAAAGCAGAACCAGGAGAAGCAGTCTGCTGCTTTAGTTATCAATGGTGACCAAAGTGCAAGACAGCATGGCTTGAAACCACATAATAAATGATAATCCAAATGGGTTTCAGTGCATTCTTTTTCCAAAAGTTGAGATATAAAGAAAAAAAATCATGCGGTCTCTTCCCCAGTGAATGTGTAACTCAGTCAAAAAATCCAACTTCGACTTTTTAATGACAAATCCTCTCTGAACCATGAAAGTAGAGAGTGAAGGCAAAATCCTCCCACAATAATCGGAATTAGCTTAGTTTATGAAAAACAGGTGGCTGCATTAACAGACCACAAGCTACTCTCTACTTGTTTGTCTTAGTAAAATCACATGCTTGTACTTCTGCTGATGCTGTGTGAGCTCCTTCTTCACCTTTAAGACTCTGATGCTGCTTCCTAACACACATTGAGTTTCATACTTAATTTATTGTGTTGTACATACAAAGTGATTTTATTTCTTTGGTATCACTTGCCCACATTTCCCTTAAAGTTACACAAAATCTACATTAAAATCAGTCACTTGAATGGCGGTTACAATTAAGGAAAACCACTTTCCAGTAAATCTTGTTTTCAAGCTTCCAAAACACTTAGCTATTAAATTAATTTTGTCAAGAATTGCCTAAGCTTTTTTTTTTAATGTACTAATTTCTGCTTCCTTCCTTGCTGCACAATTAATTATGGAGACTGGAAGGAAACAAGCTATTTCAAAACACTGGCTTAATTCCAGTAGTAGTTTTCCTGCCACAAAATATTTTAAACATGCTTCCACACTGGGTACCTCAAAAGCATCTACATTCCAGATGCCTGATAACTTATAATGAAGCAGATCTGTTGTCTTAATCCAAGTCTTACTGAAGATATGGGGACCTCACAAACAAAACCCTCAGTAGCAAAACCTACCAGATCCCTTGCTGGCAATTCTCTGCAGAGATATTTGGTATTCCCAGGTAAGAAAACTGAATTGTATTGTCATTCCCAGATGGAGCCCTTGAAAATTAACACTGAAGTACTCCACTGCTCCCACCCTTTCTGCACATCTAGTCCAGACACAGAGCTGGAAATTTCAATACTTTCATTTAGGTATTTTTCAGAAGATTTCAATCCGTTCCCTTTGCTTAAGCACATTTCATGTTGCATCAAAACAGTTGCTTTCTGGACCTGGTTTACTCTAGACCCTGTCTTTATTACCCTGTATCATACTTACCTTTTAGACAGATAGCACTCAAACATTTTCACAGGGCATCTAGCTGGATTAGATGTGTTTTCAATTTGTTCAAATACTGGCACATCATCTTCATGTTTCCTTTTTCCAGTAGCAATTTTATCTTTAAGAAGAAAATCAACAACATCTAAGCTATAACTTGAAGTTATTTTACATTTTTCAGTAAACTTCCCCATAAGCAGCCCACCAAGTACCACAAGGTGGTCACAAGTGTGCAAATCTGCAAACTGGAAATGCCACCCACAGCCACAGCAAAGTCACCGCATTTGACATGGAGACTAGTGGGCTCAAATCAACACAGAGACCCCATAGTCCCCATGGACCACATACTCCAATCAGATCTGGGAGCTGAGAGCTGCTAGACTTAATGCAAAGGCAGAGCTCCAGTTCCTGGCCACGTGCCTAGATGTGCCTCATCAGTGCCATGTGGATGCTCCTGCAATACTAATTTTGAACTGCCACAGTACCTTCATTATCAGCTCTGCACAGGGAAGATACTTGATATCGAAGACAAGCTTTGCTTTCCATTGTTAGAGGATTTTTCTTCCACTGTCTAAAAACAGTGCCAAAAGAAAGTCTTAAGTGCTGCTCCACTGTTTTCAGGCCAAAATATTTAGTGTTAAAGTAGAACAGAGTATTCAAAAGAGCAACAGGTGAATGTGATCCTAGCTGTTTAATCCTCCAAAGGTAATCTTCTTCAACTCGAGAGAATATTGATCCTTGAATAAAAAGATTAGTAGAGAATTATGGATTAGCCCATGAACTGTCAAGGTGCAAAAGTTTTTTTTACTGTGAAATGTAACAAATTGCTCACGACAGAAGCCTCTGATAAACTTATTTAACTATACGTCCACACTTCCCAAACCCACCTTTTAAAGACACAGACACTCACTGAGACAGTCAATGGGAAATATCAGTACAGGCAATTTCACAGAGAACACATTTCTGTTTAGTTACAATAGCATTGCTGACATGCAGCTGTCTCATGCTGTATCATAGATATGAATGTTCAAGGGAGTAACCTTAATTCCTTCATAGAAAGCACATTTTTGAGTTCATTTTATTCTGCTCAAGTTAAGGCCTCCAAACTGTACCTTCTTCTTTCTTATTACTAATAATCTCACTTGGAAAGCACTCCTGGACCATAACAGGACACAGGAAGAGCCCAACACAGAGGCTCTATGGACTGTACTGAGAGAAGCCAATATCGAGAAGAAAAAGCAAGGGGTCTGGCAAAGACAAGCCCTCACTCAAGATGGAAAGATGAAAGAGAAAGATGGAAGAGCAGTTGATTCTGCAGTTCAGCACCAGGATTGGTCTGCTGGGAAAAATTTGCCTTCTCCATGAACTGACAATCCTTCAGGACAGAAGACTCCCAGCAAAGAATCCTCCTAATCCATCAGAGAAATGCTAAAATACATCACTTGTTAGCTCTATCCACATATAATCCAGTGCTTGCCTGCCTGCTTCCATTTGGGAAAAAAAATGGGTGAAAAAAAAATAACTATTCAGAGATGAAAAACATACATGACCAAAAAGAAAATTACCATCAGGAAGTATGCTTGGTTGCCAACTTCGAAGGATTTTATTTAATTCCTGTTCAAATGTCTGGTAGATTGGATCAATAAAAATGTTGTCTTTTCGATTACTTCTATATAAATACTACGGAAAAGAGAGAGACACAGTATTTACAATTCCAGATTAGAACAACTCCTGTGCTACAGGGTTTTTTTTTTTATAACTGTGCAAGCATTGTACTGAAAAACAATAAAATAAAGCTATGTCACTTTTCCAATACCTAACAGGTAATAGTTACTTCCAGTATAATTTTATGTTGTAAATTTCTAACTGGATATGAATCATAGTTTAATTACAACTAACACTTTTCTCTAAGATTTCCTGTGTGCAGCATTTTATCAGTGAATGGGAAGTCATTAAAAAAACCCCAAACCACAAACAACTAATTTATCTTTTCCTCCAGCTAGGCCTTCATTCACACACATTTTGCAAGAGTCTGCTGTTTTAAATGTGAACTCCAGACAGTGACAAAAGCATCTTCAATACAAAAAGGAGAGGAAAAAAAAGCTCCATATATTTGTAGTAATAATATACAGCAGTGCAAGAAAGATGATAGGATGGTGCAAGGCACCAGCCTATTCTGCAATCTCATTATCTTACCCCTCTTGACCTTACAGGCAGAAATTCTTTTGAACATTTACCAAGAATTAATGGCTGAGGACTACTATTTGACATTATCCTCTCTGGAGACATTTCTAAGAAAGGGAGGATTGGCTTCTTAAATTTTCCACTTCAGCGCTATCTTTGCATGAACATGCCTGTTGTTAGTCAATACAATAGAAGTGACAGAAAAAAAATGCATTTGCTTCTGGAAATGGCATCTATTTCTGTACCCATGCTTGAAATCACATTAAACACAACACTCCTTTATAATAGGTGACCACAACTCAGTATATCCTGGCTTCCTTATCTTTGCACTTAATTTTATAGTAAGGAAAAATACATTTCCTAGAGGTTTTCAACAACATTTTCATTTAGATAATTATTTTATATGATACATTTAACTAATTCCTCAAAGCACTATATTCCCCCAGATGTACTTGTTTCTACATAAACCAGTTTTGATTTTATGAAGCAATTCTAAGCCAGATAATACAGCTTACTATAGGCTTCATGGCGTCCGCCCCTCTGTTCCCTGTCACATTTTTCCGCCACGTATTTTTCCCTGGTTCGCATTAACTACTCACGCTGAACACTGGCAGTGAAAATGAAGACTGAAAATTGGTTCAAAATCAATCCACACACAAGCCTGTGAGAACTCAACTAAAAATACTTCTGCTTTGTGGTTCATAATAAACGTTGACTAAACCCTGGCATCCCCAGTAAAAGACTGAAGCTCACCGGACCACTTACACTGCAGTGTATATAGAACGATAATGTTGTGTAGAAGGGCAGACTCCAACCTATCACCCAAACCTGCAAACCTTCATTTCCAAACCCCAATGCTGTGCTCTGCTGCTCTACAAACCCTATGGTGGCAGGATAAGCACAAGCCATTCCCACTTGAGATGAGCTCTACTGTAACCACAGTGCATGGGAAGGAACTGGATGTGCCTCTGAATCCCTCAGCTGAAGAGAACAGGCTGAATTGCTGCCCACAGCGATTTTGTTTGTCTGACCTTCAGACAAACATCTTCCAAACTCTATAAGCCTGAATTCTGCCCAAACAACCCCATTACCAGACATACAAAAAACAAGAAAAAAAACCCAAACCAAATCAATAAAGGACAAAGAATGAGGGCCATGATGAAACAATGGAGCACAGCAGGCTAACACCTTCCTCTAGATGAGCCCTCTCCATTAGATGCCTGCCTGACCATGCAGCAGCCTTTAGTTCTAAGTGTGATCACTACTTCAGTGATTCAGGATCACTACTTCAGAGTTATCAAAACCATTACTGAACCACTTCTGTCTGAAAGCAGAACAATTTCAGCAGCAAATGAACCTGAACTGAGAAATTGCATCATCTGACTCAGGGACCAGTTTCCTGGAACAGATTTTACAGTGCTTCCTTTAGGAAAAATTTTACAAAATTTATTTTACAAAATAAAAAAACCCAAAAACAAGGAAAAAAAAATCCACAAAAAAACCCCAAAAAACAAAACNCATGAGGAAAAGCTCCAACTATTTAGCCACAATGAGTGCAATAATTCTGGTGGAAGCTGAAAGTACTTTTTTACTAGCCTATGGTTCCTACATTCTCTTCCTTTGAAGAGAAATCTACTCTAACATAGCAAAATATTAATGATCTTTGGCCCAACTGTATCCTTAAATGGCCTCATTTAATGTCCTCTAAACCCTTTCTGAGTTCAACGAAGCCAATGCAGTTGCAGGCAATTTATTCTCTTTCAGAGTTGGAGTTGTCAGATGGAAAGGACTAAGCAAATTCTAGCAGGCAATTCAGTTTTATTTTACATTGTGACACATACATTGCATTTAGTGTACCACTAGCTGGCTTAAACATGTTTCTTCAGAAGGGTGACACACTCAAATATTTGCCGTTAGCACATAGATGATGGCTGCAGCTCTTCACAGCTCATGTTTCTGTCCCTCACTTGCTGTCGGCCTTTGTGAAATGCAAACTCATCAGAACATGGCACATCTTCCTACCAGTCTGACCAACAAATCAGGGCTGTTCACGCCGCCTGAATTAAATACTGGACACTAAATATAAGCAGTAAAATCACAGTAAAATGACCACATGTTGCTCCATTAATGTTCCAGGACTGTGTATGTGTATTAGGCCTCATGATAATTGTGTTTGCCACACAAACTATGGTTCTCAAGAGCTGAAAAAAAGATATTTTATAGATAACTAGTTTTCATGACTGACAAAATAGACAGTGTCAAAGGTACAAATAGAAAGATAAAAGAAAATTATTTGAGTTACTTTTTATAAACACAAATGTCCCTCTGTGTATTGCTTATCTGCTTAACATGAGTATTTTCAATTCAATAGAAAGGTAAAGAGAGTGTATCATGCAAGTGCAAAAGCAGAAAGCTAGCTGAATTTTAAACACATCTTGTAGCAATATTGACTAAAAAGCCACTGACTAAAATCAATGTCTGCTTCTTAAGTTTCAATGATGAGGCAAAGGTAGCAACTAACTCTTTAATTTTGCATACTTGCAACACAGGAAAATTACTATTTAACTATTTATTTTAAAAAAATTTAATTAAAAATTTGTAACTTGATTCAAGTCCTCTGCCTCAGGTATGGAATAGTTTGTATGACTGCAAACCCCATGAGCAGCTTGGTTTCCACATCATACACATCTTTTATTGCCTTTTAACCTGAATGAAATTCTTTGTGCTCTCAGCTCTGAACACTGCTTATTTTACCTATGTTTTCTCTTACACAGCAAAAATTAAGACAGCCCTCCTTGCTTGAAAGATAAGCTGTGGAACAGCTTCTCTAATTATCTAGTGATAGGTTATTGCCTTCACATATATTACATTTAACCTGACTCCTTCCTATCTTACTGTGTGTCTGACAGTCAATACAGCAGAGTTTCCTGCACTCTATCCTGCCTGTCCACAGTCTGCAATATTCAGTAAATGAGACCCTCCCCCAAAAGACACTTAATTTAGGTTGTTTCCTCTATAGGTTAAGTAACTGAATTAGAAAACACTCACAGACCATGCCTTGTTTCATTCTGTTTTTACATTGGACATCTTTAGCAAACAAAATGAAGCACAGCATTTAAAACTACTATGTAGTTTTTGACTTGGTTAACTGCTTGCTTTAAACCAGCAAGAATCTTAAAATTATTACAATATACTAATTTGTGTCTGAGTTTTCAGGATCAGTCTGCAAACTCACTTCCTACACAGACAGCTTTCTATGATGTGATTACACAGCAGCCTGATCACAGCCATGTATTAAGGGTAGCTCCTAGCCAGTAAATCCATTTTATCTCCACTCTTCTACTGAAATGGGTTACAGTCAAATCAGCAGCTACATTTCCCATCTCTACAACCTCTACTAACCTCCTGAATTCCAAGACACAGATAATAGATGCTGTCAGGTGCATAGTTCTCTCCATTAGGCCTTCGAATTTCATTGACAAAATGTGTCAACCCATAGTTTAACTCAGCTGAAGTATGTGATAATAGATCTTCCTTTAATTTCACAGACTTTACTGTAAAATAGAGAAGAAATGCAACATTATACAACAGAATTGTCACACAGTGAAGGTGGGATGGAGTATTTTTTGACTGGAAAATGGCTTGACGTCCTCTCCATTAACCAATGAATGAGACTAAAAGGTACTAAGCAGTTAAAATGTTAGGTCTGTATTAAAACAATCAAGGCTCCCACAGTAAAGTCTAGTTAACCAAATGCATTAACACCTGCTAACAAATGTACTGTCATGCACAGCTCAGGATGAAACAGAAGCAGCCTAAGATGCTGAAGTTAAGCCAGTGGTGTAGAGGGGCACCTTCAGGGGAAACAGCAGTTTCCAAAGATCCAGGAGCCTAACACAAAGGTGCTGAGATGTGTTTGGAAGCTGAAGAACAGGAGGAGTAGCAGCAATTCCCCTTTTCCCTCACAGTACAAATGTGCACAGAGAGGAGAGCTGCAGAAAGAGCAGCCGGCTCCAGGGCATCTGGTGCCAGAACTCCACAGCCAGGTAATGCCAGCCTCAGATAAAGATCTCCTTACAGGACAAAGAGTAGGAGGATGTCCCTCCCTTGCCATTTGGAAGCCCAGAAATGGTGTGAACTCTGAGGTGAGTTAGAATATGAAGAAAAATAGGATGCAAACAAAGAACCAAAATGGTCACAGAAAACCAGAATAGCCAAGAAAGTGCTGCCCTAGCTTTCATAAGAAGTGTGAGACCCAGCATTTTGAACCAAATAGGGAAAACTAGGAAAAAAAAAGAGTTTGGCACCTCCATGGTAAAATAATCTCACTTACGGTGGGAACATTAGAGACATGAGAAAACTGTATCAAAAATTGCAGCTTAAAATCACACAAGTACAACAATCTTCACTACCAGGTAGGAATCTGGATGCCAGACATTTGGAAACACTTACTTGATTTCAGTTCCTCTAACTCTGGAAGCTCTTCATCTAAATACCGAGACTTTACCCAGTGTTTCCATGCATTTACCCCGTAGGCGTATTTGAAAGGAAAGCTGCATTCGGAGTTCTCAGAGCTGTCATCGTGTGACTGGTACTCTGACACAGCCTTCCTCTTCACACCCTGCCATGGGAACACAGAGGTTAATGCCACTGGCAGCCCCACCAGCAGGGACACAGAGCCTGGCACAGTCAGCTGCAGGCCAAAGTGCACACTGAACCTCAGGGCACTCACAGAATTTCATCCTGTTACTGCATAGGGAACTAAAGATCTACAAATCTGTTTCACAGGCTTGACTCATAGGCTCAAATGAACCCATCAATAGATGGCCAGCACTGATTCCAGATTAAAGCATGCCTAGCAGCGGATATGTGGATAATGTCCAGTGGACAATAGTGAAAGCTTAGACTCCAGATTTGATAGCAGAAAGACCCACTTACTATTAGAAAGCTTTACCAGAAGCTGACTTTTTTTTTAAAGCTGCAATATCTACTCAGTTACTGGGAACAAAACCATTTCAGCTTTGTGCCAGGCACAGGAAAGTATTTCTTGATAGTGTCCTTCTAAATAAAAGACTATGGCTAATTTGTATCCAATGTCTAAACTAAGAGTGAGTAAAAATAAAATCTGGGAAAATTACAAGCAAATAATTTTTTTTAAATTCTTTTGAAAAGGAAATGTTATGGCTTCCATTATAAAGCATGGTAATGCTGATTCCATCTTAATATCAAATTAAACCAAGACATCTTTGTTCAAAGTAGAAGGTAGTAAAGCATTGCTAAGAGTACAGTAGGTATATACACAGTGGCACATTCTATCAACAGTTCTGCCACTGTGAAGCAAAAACAGGATCAGAATTTACAAACTGCAGTTCTATCAAATCCAACAGTTATTTGCAACAGACATACCACTGAAGTAATTTTATTATTTGAAATGTATCAATTTATGTCATAAAGATAGGATATTAGATATGAGTAGACAGTAACACGCTGTAAATCAGTATGAGAGATAAAAAAAAAAACCTGCCTATTTTTTACTACATAAATTTTGTGCTTTTCTTGATATTTTTAAGAGCATGAAAAAATTACCTTCTTTTTGGACCGAGGCCTTGGTTGTTCCTCATATTCTTCACCAAAAACAGGAGGTAACAAAAATTCATTTTCTGTATCAAGCTCCTCAGTTGCTGAAACCACATTAACAGAAACTTATTTCTAAATCTGTTTTAAATGACACTGCTTTGAAAAAAAACAGTTAACTATATTGATGTGCCTTAACATAGGGCATCCACCAATGCACACATATAAACATAACCAAAGACTGGATTTTGGTAAGAGGAAGCAAACCTATTCTTATATTCAAAGTAAGACAAAGCTGTCAAATAGTTTCTTTCTAGGTAAGTTTTAGAGGACACAATGCCCAACATTTCAAGTATTATCAAGTTGCTACAGCAGCATTTCTTACTGTAGACTCTTATATAATGTTTTCTGCCCAGGCTGTCTTTGGTATCAAGAATTTTAAGGTACAGTGAGAATGAGCAGTTATGAACTGGAAAAAATACAAATTAACTTAGTACATACAGTTTTGTCCATGTGTTTAGATTATTTCTATCCATGTTTTGTTATTTCTTGTAGCACATTACACTTGGTTAAAAACATTAAGAATCAGAAGGCAAACTCCTTCAGTGAAACTGGTTTTAGTCAATATTTATGCAAGTGGTGGAAGTCTACCTCATGATGGATGTAACAGTTAAGTGTGGTAAGCATATGTATGGCAATATGTCAAAATGTTGTTTATTTAACATTTCAGGGATAGGACTGAGGACTCTATTTCAGGCATTGTTGAAGAATGAGAAAACATATGAATGGATTTAATTAATGTTGCAAGTCCCACCTTTATTTACTTTATTGAAGATGGTTCATCCCTCATTTAGCCATCAAACAATGTTTTCACTCAAAATTGCATCTCTTCTGATGCTCTGATTTCACCACCTTATTTCTCATGACAGATTTCCAACTGGTGCAGATGAAATAGCACTTACAGGCAGAGATTTCAGAACTCTGCCCCAGACTCAAAAGCAGTCCTTCTCCTGATACCACAAAGAATCTTATCTCAGAAGCATTTCAGTGTAATCAATGCCTCTTACAGACTGCTGCTACTTACTACTCCAACTTACTTATTTCTTTTCTTCTCTGGTTTTTCTTTCTCATGTACCCAGCCTCATTTATAAAGAGGATTAAAAACCTAGTATGCATCTGCCTAGTAAATATCCCAAGATTAAGGTCACACTAACCCCCAGGCTTTCTTTTTAAATTAGGCACAGAGCAAACTGAGAAACCCAATCTGGGCATCTACTGCAGATATCTACAAGACAACACAAAAGGAGCCTGTCAGCTCCTAAAGAACCTACCCAGGTGAGTTATGAGAGTCGTGTGTCCAAGAGAAACTATGTCAAGAGGGACAGTAACTACAGCCAGAAGCTTTCTTGGATCTTGGATTGACTAGGGTATGGTGTAAGGAAACAGACACTGTTCCCTGCATTCTGTAGAGTGGTAGAAATTGTACTACATAGCATCAAGAGTTTCTTTCAAGAAAGGTCTCAAAGCAGCGATTTTTTCCTGCTAGTTCAAATAATGCTACGGTTTTAAATGCAGATATGGACATAAACAAGATATGAAAAGGTGTGAAGCACACCAACTTGAAATTTTCTAACAAACTTGAGTGGGAAATTGACCCTTTAGTAATTTCTTCTATAAACCATGAAAATGCCTGGTGATTGAAAAGTGCATTCATTATGTTTTCCACGATATATGCGATCTGAATCCTTGAGCCTTCAAAATAGTTTTCCTAAATACATGTTCAACCCAAATGATGCAGCCAAGTTCTTTGTGGAAGGTTAACTCTCCCTTTTCTTTGCATTGTTTCAAATACTGTATTTAGAAAGATGGAAGAACTAATTCAGAAGTCCTCCATCTTACAAAGACACGGCAAAGTTTTACCTAACAGTCAGTCAAGTGGATCCTGCAATCAAATAAAGCCCCTCTGAAATCATGATTAAACAAGGTGCAGTGGCTGTCCACAGTGTCACAGCATTTATTAAAATAATAGAAGAATTACCTCTTGGAAAGTCTATTTCAATATCAAGGTCTGGCTCATACGGAACATCAGGCAAGCTTGTCCGCAATTCTGTTGCTGAGTTTAGAAGATTTGACTCAACTATCACACCTGTTTAAAAGGAAAAACTCATTACCTTAACCAACACATGGATTAGCCAAATGGTGCAGATCTATAGCTTTAGAAGATGAGTTGTTCTAGAACTGATTGTTCCGCGCATTACCATCCTACATTTTCTTGTTCTTGGGATCTCAGACTTACTTCTCCAATCTGATTTCCTTCCAACATAAAAGATACTAGCCCATTGTTCTTGTCCACTAAGGTGAGTCACCAAAGCACACATACAGAAAATCAGATACTGGTGAACCTGGATCATATCAACCAATTCCAGAACTCAAACAAGCTTGATAAACCTAACTATCTATTTTCCTACCTGATCCTGTCGCAACAGAACAGGCTTTCAAGTCTGCTTTTGAAGGATCTGTTTCTCAAATAAGGCATGCAGGCAAGGAGAAACAAAGCTTGACCTCTCTCCAACTTCTGACAAACACTGATTTCTCCAAATTCAGTCCTCTGCAAGCGAGCAAGCTCTGATCCCATACATCTGCTCATTTAGCTAGCTGCACTTCACAAAAGAGAGCAAGGAACTGAAAATGACAGCTTTGCAGTGCTACCAGAAATGTGCAGTTTTAGTAGGACAATGGCAATAGACTGGAATACAGTAAGTCTGCTGGGACTATAGCTCCACTGACCTCCTATATACCAGGCACAAAGTGTAAGTTTATGTAATTTGTCAACAACCTTTCAGAAATCTGTTTAAAGAGACTGGAAAAAAACATTCAAAATTTCACCTGAGTGAAGGAAAATTTTCCTGGAAAGGTACAGAAGAGACTTGAAGATTTGGGCAGGTAGAGCCAGGAGAGAAGAGCAAAGAGACATGGGCACTGAGAAACTTGGGACTTTCTGATCTTCAGATATAAATTTTTATTATGAGACTAATGTGTTGGTTGTTGCTCAGTAGTGCTTACTCTAAATCATGGACTTTTAAGTTTCTTATGCTCTGCCAGAGAGCAGGTGCACAAGAAGCTGAGAGGGAGCATGTCCAGAACAGTCGAACTGAAGTGTCCAAAGGAGTATCCCATACCACACAATGCTCAGTATATAAACTGGGGTAAGTTGGCTGGGAGCCATTGATTGCTGCTCAGGAAAGGGCATGGATCAGTGGATGGTGAGCAAGTGTATGGTGCATCACTTTGTATTCTT
>VZTR01009229.1:11657-47709 GCA_013400775.1 Chaetops frenatus
AAAAAAAAAAAAAAAAAAAAAAAGGAAAAAACAATGTTTTCTGTGAGTAATAAATTTCTATGTCTGTCCTGGGTTGTGAATTCCCCTTGGAAGACTTGAGAAGTAAATATTACTGTGATAATAGCAATCTCAGTAGCTTAAGTAGACTGCTGGCTTTTCTTTGGAAATGCTAACAGATAGTAGAGCAGACTATGGGCTTGTGTTTTGCCAAGGGCCTTATTTCATGCCAGAACTGTATTTTTTTTTCCAAGATAAAAGCCTTTAAAAACTTTCCAGTGCAAAAAGCTACTTTTCAGACATGCATAACTGGCCAATTTGGTACATGTTTGTCCAGAAATGCTGAAAGAGATAGGACCCAAAGACAGAACTTGGTCTCAGGTTGGAGAAAATATGGCTGGCATAACCATAGCTACCATATAACAACAGCAAAGAAATCATTCCCTGTTTAACTCCCAACTGTGCCTATGTTGTCACTCCTTTAACAGATAAAGTAAAGGTGTTTCCAGACTTATGACTGATTCTCAGTAGCAGCTCTTGCTCACTTAAAGCAGAACAGTGAACATCTGGACAAGTTTTCAATACCTTTTTTTTTTTCTGCAAAGCACAAGCATTGCATCCCTGACTCATATATTAGAGAGCTGTGGCACAATTTTGCACCTTTTGCACTTTTGTAATTGGTGGGACTCTAAATATTCGTTGTTTGAATTGCCAGGATGGTTAAGGTAATTAGTAAGATGCTTAAACAGAAAATGGCCCATTTTAAGCATACTTGTTCTCTTTTGTTCTTATTAGGTTTTTCCCTACTGGCCTTCCTTATTCACAGTCATAGAATCACAGATTTGTTTGGATTGAAAGGGACCTTAAATGTCACCTCCTTCCAACCCTTGCCGTGGGCAAGGACCCCTTCCACTAGACCAGGCTGCTCAGAGCCCCACCCAACCTGGCCCAAATCTTTGGAATTGATTATTAATAGAGTTTTGGAAAAGACAAAACTGAATTAATTAATGCATCTGTAATTGATGATAATTAGCTCTATTTATATATAACAAACAACCTTGCCTGGTCACATAATGGTATAAAATAAAAGTGGCAATAGTTGTAGATTAACACAACTGACATGAGCTTTGTTCTTGCACACCTCAAGTACCCTGTGTGATCATTTTGACTTGCTTCATGTGTTTAATCATCTTTTTACAAGGTCTCTAGGATACACCCTCTATTGTGATTTTTCCTGCTGTGGCTCTATAGAAGTCATGGTGGGTTTATTGATCTAAATTGTGGCTCACACTGACATCTCTGTTTTGTATAAATCAGCATATCTCTGTCAAGCTTATTCATGTGGTTGCACCTTCCAGTGTTTCACATTTCCTGCATATTTCTGCTACATAAAAATATTTCTGCAAGTAAAGTATGTAGTCTGATATCATAGAACATGGAACAAAAATGCTGCTTCTGTCTCAGATTCTTTGTGAGATATCCAGCTGCCAAGTATGTGTGTGCATTGCTGGAATCTCCCACAAAGATAATTCTTTTTAGTGATGGCTAAAACTCAAAAGTTACAGAGCTGTGATTGGATGGCCAGGACAGGGTTAAGGACCTTGTAGGACATCATTATAAGAATGACAGCACTGGTTAATGCCAAGTTTCTATCTAGCATTCACACAATTGTGCTAGCCTCCTTTTTCTAGCTTTTTTTTGGTAGGTTCTCGTACCTGTATGAGGAAACAGCAAACAATTTTTTCCTATCTGCATTTTCATGATACTCATGGTGATGTAACCTCATACTATCTTGTAAGCACAGTATCTTTCAAGCTCAAGAGTTCTAATACAATCAGTTACCTTATATATAGAAGAAATTATTTTTAGTTCTAAAATAAATACCTCCTTTTGAGACTGGGAGGCAAATGTCTCATTGTAAAGAGGAACAAGTAAATGAATTAATAATGGTGGGGTAATAATATTTTTGACGTGGTCACTTGTCTTTTCCTGATAGTTCAGGTAATTGCAGAAAAGCTTCCGTAGCAAGGGACACCTGGAGTCATCCATACTAACTTCCTGCTCAAGGCTGTGCTGACTTCAAAGTTATATCAGACTGTTCAGGGCTTTCTCCATCTGATTTCTCAAAATTTCCTGGAATAGAGATTTCACAGGCACTCTGGATGCTTGTTCCCGTGCTTAGCAGTAATCACTGCATTATTATTTATTTTTTTATTTATATTTAACATTAATTTCCATCATGACAACTTTTAAACTATAGTATCTCATCCTTTTGCTCTGGGAGTAGCTTGAATCCATCTTTTCTCTGGCCTGTTTTTGGGTAATGGAAGACTTCAACTAAATCCCACCCTAGCCATCCTTTCAGCGTCTTCTGCATCATTTACTCCAACTCCTAAGTGTATTAAGGCCCTTTTTCTGAACTGTCAAGGGTTTGTAAATCTTTCTCATATTTGAGTGCCAGAAACTGGACACAGTGCTCCAGGTGTGGCCTCTCAAGTGCTGAATGCTTTCCCTTTCCCTGCTGGCCACATCCTTGCTAATGCAGACCAGTGGGTGATTGAACTCGTGTAAATTGACCCCAAGTCCATTTCTGCAGAGCTGATTTCTAAGACAGACATTGCCCAGGCTGTGTTTTTGCATGGGGTCTTTCAACTTCATGGGGCTCAAGTTGGCCCCATTGCTTGAGGTTTTCGATGTGACCCTGAATGGCAGGGACAATGTCCCCTCCCTTCCAGCACACAGCTGCCCCCAGCAGTGTGTTGTCACCTGTGAGGCTGGTGAGAGCACACTCTGTGTGTCAGGGACTGATGAGGATGCCAAAAATCCCAGCCCAGTCAGTAGCCCCTGAGGAGTGTCCCTTGAACCCAGCTGCCATTTGTCTTTGATGTATTGACCACTACCTTTTCAGCTCCAACATTCCTAACCTTTCATTTCCTGGTGTCCCCCCCCCTACTACTGCTGAGCTAATGTTTAAATAGCTCTGTTCACTGTAACTTCTTAGACTTTTATGTGAGGACTTGTAGCCAGCTCGAAGTCCTGCATTTTACATTTGGCTGCCAGTCTAACCTTGACTGGCACTGAATCCTTAATTGTGTTTTTAACATGCTAGAACTTTGAAAACTGCTACATTCAACCTGTGAAGGCAACACTTTTTTGGATAGTTTTTGATATGAACATTTTCTGAGAAATTGGAAAGGGAGGCTGGTTTAACATGGGGATTTTTGGGTTTCTGTGGCTTAACTGTTAGAGTGGATTTGATATTGGATATATATTTGAAATTCTGAATCCTTCCGGGATCACCCAGTTTTTCACATATTCCTAAAATTCTGCCGCTGTAAACAACTATAGAACCAGCCTTGGATCCTTTTGCATTTCCTAGGGGGTCTGCTACTGAGCAATGTCCACAGCATTCCAGCGTGCAACATCAGCTATTCCTGGCTTCCACTCAGCTACCAGATGAGTATGCCTTGAACTGATGTGCAACTGAAAAACATTCCTAATTGGTTAACTACCTGCCTATTTGCTTGGTTTTGTTGTTGTTTTCTTTAAATTGTACTGGGGAGATGCCAAAACATCTGTAAAGCTTTATTTTAAATTTAAAAGCTTTATTACTCTGGTGTCAAGGACCTTCTGTGCTTGCTTTTCTCCAGCACTCATGCCACTGAGCCCTGGCCACGTGAATCCTGATAGAAAGCAAATGTTAACTTTTCATGCTTGAGTACCTACTGACAGCTAACATTAAACTTGTAAGCACATGTATTTGCACTGGAAGTAGTATCTGCTGTATGAGAGGGAACACTGCTCAACATTGTAAGGTAATGTTCCTCAGATGTCCTTGCCAGAACATGAGAATGGAGACTATTAAATAAGATCTGAAATACCCCTTCTTAGCCATGGCTACTTGCATACATAGTGTGATGACCACGATTGTGACAGAAAATTACAGGCTAATACGTGCAGTGCTCTCTGTGTTTATATGTAACATATATAAAATATGAATGAAAGCAAAGAGACAGTTCCCCTGAAGCCTTTTGCCAGACTTCCAGCACAGAAGCTGTTAACATAAGCTGTCAACCAGAACAGCCTTTCACCAGCCTGAGAACTGAGCCCTGTTATTCCTGTGTTCTCTTCCAAGCAGAAACTATTCTGGAGTCATGAATCAGACCAGATCGTATTATTTATTCCAGTCCAGTTTATGAGAATTCAGTTCGACACCCCTTGAAACAGTAAAACCAGTATCTTACCAGAGAGTTCAGACATTTGGACATGGTAGAACACTGTGATTCCTTTTGAACAGGACACCATTTCCCAGCAATTTAGCCTGACAACTTTAAATTGTAGCAGCAAACTACCAAAATATCCACTTGGTTAAGATTTTACTTTTTCTCTGTGAGATATTATTTCTATTTTACTAGCAGGGCAGTGGAGCTACTGCCAAGCCAAATCCCTTTCTCATCAGTTTATTTACTGGATTTTTAGTTCTGCTTGAGGGTTAACATAGACTGTTTGACAAAACACTTTAAGTCTTGGCATTCAATCCTGTTCCATGGAAAATCCTACAAACCTTCTCAGACAGCTCAATGACATCACACTCTTTCTGGCATGGTGTTTGCTATTGTTTTTTTCCTTGTCCATACTCTACCGTCTTGAAGAACAGTATGTCTGTCTTTGAGTTCTGACTTCAAATTTTAATGATATAGATCTGCAGATGTAATAATTTCTGCATTATCTGTGTTGCTTGTCCAGAGGCTAATGCTTAGATTGTCAGGTACCCAACTCTAATCTCAGTTAAGAACAGACTTCTTTTTCAGGAAGATCCTNAGTTATTTTCCTAGATTTCAGTGGGTTTTACCATCAAGTATTTGTATTCTTCTTTTAGTCAGTTACTAAACAATTTAGTGGGAACTGGTATTTCTTTCATTGGTACGCTTTGTGGGATTTACTTACAAGATAAACTTTTGTACAGATGAGTCTTCTGAGGTTATCAGCTCTGTGATGAAATATAACATAGCTGGTTCCACTAATCCTCTATATTGGAACACAAGCTAGCATATCAAACCTTGTAAATGTGTGCTGAAAAAGTGTTGTGAAAGGAGGCCGTGGATGACACACAAAAGATTTTCAGTTTTCAACACAGGTAAACAACAGAGGATCTTTGTTAATTTTATAATTTGGCAGTGGCATAAGACACTATGCAAATCATAGGATTAATGTGCTGACTTCACATAAAGTATTTCACTGTATGAATCCACTCTATTTTAACCAAGCCAGAAACAAGGAAGTTGTAACAAATTAGGAGTAATAACAACAAGAACGAAGCTGCTTAATAAAGAGAAAAAACCAAAATAGCTAGGGAATAATAATATGGAAATGGAAACTAATTTAGCAAAGTTTAAATTAAAATTGGAAGGGCTGAATATGTCTAGATTGGGAAAACTACTTATTCTTCAGAGTAGAACACTGAAAAAAATAAACCTCCAGGTCTTGTTTCAAGGGCTTTTAGTATACCTGTGAATGGCACCAAAGGGCTGGAAAATGAGAAACACAGTATTTAAGATGGTGGTGAAAGTCTTTGGAGCATCTACAGATCTCTAAGTCTTCTATGCTGGTATCCACAAATATTTACTGAAAGATAACAATATTAATTAAAAAATTGGGCAGAATCAGGTGACTCTTCCATCTAGATGAGGCAGATGTATCAACAGTCTGTCTTTGCTCTGGTTTGTTACTCCAAAGTGCATTAAAAAAAAGTTCCAGTTTGGTTTGGCTGCCACTCTGTAGCTGAAGGGTCTTCACAGGGGACAAACTGAATGGCTGGCAAGGCTGATTTCCTCTGCTCTACCATCCCTGTTCCCCTGAGTGCTGAGTGAGATGCAAAGGGAAGGACAGATCTCCAGACACCTGAGCTTTCTGGGCACGTGTGAATTCCTGTTCACTGTGCCTTAGTTGCCAGGGAAAGGAAAGTCAGGCACACAGCTCACAAAGAAGGCTGCCTCTGGGACCTGTGTCCCAACATATACCTGCTGTTCATCCCTGGGGCAGTCTTTATTCTTGGTCCAGATGAATTATTCCTGGTGTATCCTGAGAAAATGAACCTTTCTAGGCTACATCGTTTTATGTTAGTCGTTTTATGTTCTTGGATTGCTGGCATGGAAAATATGGAGAGTTTATCTCTGATTCTGCTGGTTCAGCAGATCATTTACCTTTGTTACACGGTTATCTGTTGCCTCATAGAGTACCTTAGTAGTATTTTATATCATCAGAATGGTGAAAAGGCCAGTAGTGTGAGCCCAAGGCTTCCTGTTTTAATTTATTTTCTTTTCTTCCTGGATAATTGCGTAGAATTCTCTCTGGTGTCTCTAAAAACTTGGTTACCAAAGCCTTTTCCAGCTGTCACTCAACTGACACAGGGACCTTGTGTCCATGGCTACATAAATGCAACAGTTCTGGACACAGCTGCCCTCATTGGACCTGTTGAGTCACAACCTGGTCATCTGGCATTATATCCTAAATACTGACAAAGTTCATGTGCTACTTTCACAGTGGCATTCTGTTTGATATGATAATTTCTCGATGGGGTACAGCCCTGACCCTGGATTTGAAACTGCAAATAAATCTACTGCTGCCTTTAAAATACAAGTGCAGCCATGGGCACTGTTAAGGTATTTAGAAGGTTTTTAAATTACACACTTTCAAAATACTTGTTTGTTTTCTATTTTCTTAACTTCATAGGTTAATACAAAATTGCTTTCCTGGCTTGACACTGACAGAAATGTTCTATTTTACCCCCCTCCACAGAGGACAGTTTTGTTGCTTGATACTTAGAACAGATACTAATGTTGAATAGGCCATTGTTTCCCAGCCAGATCAGTAGCTACCTCTTAGCCTTTTTGTTTTTTCAGTATTAGTTCAGGACTGGCAACAAAACAGCAGTACAAGAGGTAAAAGTTTGAGTGTTCTCAGAGAATGTTTATCTTTAGTCCAATAAGAAATGTTAATTTCTTCTTTGTCAGATTTCCCCTCCCTTTTCTTATAATTGTTTGTAGCTGTCAGCCCCTAGCCTTATATTAATGAGAATGGTAGCTCTAAATTCCTTCTGATCACTTTTATTTCTTACTGGCTCTAAATAAGGAAATTCCCAGTGTGTATTAATCTCACTTTGAGATGTTTAATCAATTGATCTCAAAGGGGCTGAGTCCTCTTAGGCTGCCTGCTATCGCTCTGGCTCTTCTGCATTTCTAGGGTCAACTGTGTTAGAATATCCACTGTTTGCACTAATTCAAACCAACACCATTTTGAATTCAGACTTTATACCACAAGAATAGTGAGCTTCCATCATTTCGTTACATGCTACCTAAAAGGGGAAAAAAAAGGAGCAAATATGTAGTTTATATATAGATTTTGCTACAAATGAGATAACCACCTTGATTTCTCTCTTTACTTCCATTTTTTTTCTTTCTCAATATGTTTGCCATTTCCCCCTCTTCTTTCTCTTCTCCTTTTCCTTCTCCTTTCTTTTTTTCCCTTGTCGCTCTTCTTTCTCTTTTCTCCTTGTTTAAGCTGCCAGGCTGAATGAGGAAACAATTACAGGATGTTGGCTTTAAAAGTGTCTGGCTTTGCCAAATAAGTTTATCTTTTTTTTCATTGTGGCTTAAAACATGCTAAACTCAAAGCCAAGTTACTAACCTAAAACTCATGGTAATTTTTTGCATTAGGCTTACAATAAACTTAGATAGTTTTTCCACAGTCCCTTTGCCAGTGATTAGTCTGGAAGATAGTATGTTTTGAATTTGCTGAGAGATCTACTGCTCTTAGCTTAGTTTTAGTACTTTTAAAAAGCAATCAATAATGCCCATTTTGTAATAAGCAAAATTTATGAACTGACAAGCAAAATGTAATTATGGTGGGTATTCTGTACAAGAAAAAAGAGGTGATCTTAAAGTCATCTCAACGTTCTGTTTGCACTCATTTTCATTCATATAAATGATTAAGTGATTCTGTGGTCTCAAACGTTTCTCTCTCAAGGCTTAACATGAGTCTGGAAAAGTTGTTGCCAAAGAGTTCTATAATGAAGTCAGTGACCGTTTGTATTAACTTCTCATTGTTACCCACAGACTAAATTTTTTACAGTATTATTTTTATGAGTGCGGCCCTAACTCAGCAGCAACTTAGACACCTTTTGTTTTTGTTCTCTGGGGGATATACCTTGTAAATGTGTAAATTCATAACAAAAGTGAATCCTCCATCAAATGCTTAGATTGACTTTGCAGCAAATGAAACTCTTTCCCTTGTTCTGCCCTCTGCTGAAAAATGGTTCCTTGAATGAGCCACACAAAGATCTTTCAAAAACTACGATAAAAGATCTGACCCAAAACTCAGATGCATGAAAAATCACTTCCTGAATTCAGTAGGTTTTGGGTCAAACTAAAAAATAGAGGTATTAATTCCAATTTAGAGCTGGGTCAAATATGCTTTTTCCATGCTGTTTAGCAATGTGTTGAAATAATATGAAGTTAAATAAACATTCTGTCTTTTGATAATCAGAAATTCCAGTCGATTTTAACACAACTTAAGCAGTTCAGACAGTTTAGGTAAGGCCTACCTAGTTGTGAAATTAACACATTTTAACACACTTTACCTACTCTTGGAAATCAGTTTATGAGTTGATTTTTCTACTTCCTTTCTGATCATTTGTCTTCCTGCACCACCAGTTTCAGCTGCACAAACCCTTGCCAAAGGATCCCCTGCATTAGGTATTAAAAAGAAACAAACCAAAAGCCTTCAGGTCTGTGAGTTTTAATGTCTTCATATATTTAGAGAAATATACATCTAACTGCAGCAGATAGATCCTCAGATGGGGTCTCCAGCTGGGCCCAATATGTAATGTTAAACTTGTACAGAGCAGCAGCTCTGTAATGCATCCTGCCAACTCTGCAATAACAGACAGAAGGTATTTCTTGGGGTGCTGATTGCTTTCTACTCGGCATCTGAGAGTAATTTCTGCCAAACCTGAAGTTGTGGATAGTTAAAACTTGCAAGTGTGACTGCTAAACCTACTGGAAAACCTGGACCAACTCTGGTACAGGAGAATAACCTTCACTGTGGGCTTGTTCAGTACTGAACTGGGAGATCTCTGCATGTAAAGCTCTGTGGACCTCTGTGAGACTTTATAGGAGGGTGAATAGACCAGTCAGCACAAATCTTTTCTCAGGACGGAGTCCTAAGGCTTCCAGTTGGAGAGGATGCAAGACGATGAAAGGAGAAGTCTAAGCCTCTCTCAGATACACTTCTCAGTGCAGCAGAGCACCACAATGACAGCTATTGTTATGCTAGATGCAAATTCCAGCTGCAAACATTACACTGGTTTTCCTGAAGATTGAAAAAAAAAAAGAAAGAAATGTTTTAGATACCCATATTTCATTTGTGGGAAGCAGAATAACGATGCTGTCAGCTACTGGGCAGAAGATAATTTATATACTGTGTGTGAAACTTACTTTTCATTAAATCAGGCCTAGAGATGCTTATGTGGATTCAGCTTGTGAGATTAGTAAGTAGCATATATTGCATAGGCCTATGACTAAGAACAATAAAAAGTTTTTGTTTTTATTACTTTGCAACCAAGTAGATTATCTGAAAATGGTACTAGTCACCATGTGTCATCTTAAGTTTATTTAGCTTTTATTGAGAGGAGGAAAAATAAAAGGTTGGAGCCAAATCCTGAGCTATTCAAACTTCAGCAGTTTTATCCTCAGTTCCTTGGTGAAACCTTACTTTGAGATACCTGCATTTAAAGCAGACTGATTGGCAACTTTGCAAACTTTATCTCCGTGTCACAAAAATGACCAACTTTTGGAACGCTACTTATTTCAAAACCCGAGGAACAATGCTTGTGGTTGTTATCTCCTCCCAGGGATGTGAACCCCACTGGGCATGAACATCCCACAGTGAAGCTCTGAGGATTTTGAAGGCGTCGCTCTCAGCTGCTGCCATTGGCTTGTGTTAATGTGATTTAGAAGCAGAAAGATTTGAACTCATGGCACTTATCCTGAGAACCTCCTGCAACTTCAGCCTCTTTTTAGGCTATGTGCTTTCTCTGTGTCGGTGCTGGAGGAGAGATAGTAGTAGTAATAGTAGTAAGGAGCACTTCAGAAATGCAAGACAGATCCACAAATAAGCATTCATGCCAGAAAGTGTTTTGTCTGGTGGAAGAGGGAGGTTAGCCAGTGTTTCTGATGAGCCCAATTTCCGCTTTGAAAATCTGAATTTCACTTTTTGTGCCTTGCAGCCCATATTTTCTGTTAGAAACCCCTGTTTGGTTCAGTGTTATTGAACTCTGTGACATGATAGCAATTAGAAGACACTTAACTGAGTGAGAGAAAACAGTATGCTATAGAAACCTTTTCCAAAAAAAGAAAATAAGGAAAAAGGACAATTTTCAATATTGAAGTGATTAGAACCTGTCATTTCATGTTGTTGTTTGCAAGTTGACATCAATGACAGGACAAAAGAGCATACATGGAAAGAAGATGAAAATTCAGAACAGATGTCAGGAAGCATTTTTCATGCTGAACGTGCACAGTGGCCAACCAGGTAGGGCAAAAGCATTTTTCCATTTAGGAAATAATTAGATTGCTTATCATGGAAAAAATGGCTTTCCAAATTTCCCTTTTCTCTGATTGCCTTACATTCTTATTTTACTCCAGCTGCTCTTCAGTTTTCGCAAAAGGGTGTTTCATCCTGTGGACATGAGCTTAGTTCTTACAGCAATGGGTGAACTATTAACTGCTAAGTGAACAGATACTTAGCCAGAGATTATCCTGTTGATGTTATATCATCCTGTTATGCTGAAGGCCTAGCAATGCACACATTTTGAAGCTCAGAGTTTCTGAAAATTTTCAACAGTAACAAGAATAAGCCTAGGAGAAGGTCAGAGTGACAGAAAACCGGCCATTATTATTATTTCATGGAGTATGATTGCTTTAAGTGATAAAAATGCCACACAAAAAATGAATCTGAGACATAACTTGGGAAAAAAAAAATTAAATGGACAAATGCAGCTCCCCCAAGGTGAATATGTTCCTGGAATCTTTGCTTTAGTTCCAAATCTGATACACACCTCCTGTGTAATCTTGCTGCCAATCTTTTATACTCTCATGCCACATCTTTCATGTACATAGATTAGAATAGTTTTATTTTCTCAGGTGAGTACTAATGTGAAGCTGCAATTATTTTGGGCATTGACATTTGACATCTCCAAATATCTGTCAGTACTAAGTTAATTTTTTATGCTTGTGATTCTCATTTTGGTAAAGTGTTGGCCCATTAAAAGTTCATATATTAAACTTTTTTGAGCACAATAGATAGATAATACCCACTGAGTTCAGACTCAGGTCTAGAAATCTGAAGTCTTTGGTTTGCAACAAATTTTTCCAGGAACTGCACAGTGAGACTATTAAAAGTTGTAACTACTGGCTGTGTTTCCAAGCTAATGATTTCCCTCATGTAAAATGTAAAGATTTCTGCCCCACTCCAAACCTCTGTAGCTTCAGTGCTAAATGAAGCCACCAATATTCTCAATTTAAAGCCATTTATGTGATAAATAAATAAATGAACTTGATTTTCATATTTGTGGAAATAGCTCAGTGAAGTTGCTTCTGGCTTGCTTTTTAAATATGGATTCCTGCATCAGTAATAAAAATTGAAAATGTCTTAATTAACAATGAACAATTTAGATATATAATTATGAATATTTATAAAAAGTCAATGGTGCTGAAATATAGTAGCTCTGAGAAGAATTATGCACTGTAAATGTTGTACTGAAGAGAATGATCATGTAAATTTATTGATAGATATTTCTATTATTTTTCCTTCATTCCTATAGGTGTAATAGGGAAAAGAAAGGACCAGAAGGAAGTCTTTATACCACATACATCCATATTAATTTAAAAATTACTGTTCCATATCATGAACCTTTTAGTTCTTTCACCTCTGAACCACTGAAAATATCAATTTCCTGCCTTACTTTTCAACACTTTTTTATCCTTTGCTGTCATACTCAAGGCTATTCTTCACTTCCTTTGCACAGCTTTGACATGATTAGCAGCAACAGTTTTGAAATCAGATTTAGTATTTTGATTCAGAATACTATTCAGAAATAAGAGAAGTCATAGCATGACCCTAGAATTACAACTTTTTATTTAGATGAATTACTTGCATTTCTTCCTACATGTATTCTTCTTTCTGTGCTGTGCTGGTTAGTTGACTTTTGGTTGTGTTTTCAAGGCTTTTTTTTTTTTTTTTTTTTTTTTTTTTTATAAATATTGTTTTGTTTTATAGTTTTTTTTTTTTTTTTTTTTTTTTTTTTTTTACAGAAATATGAAGGTATGAATCATATGTTCTAAAAAAATAGGAAGAAAAGAATCCTTGTACAATGATGTGATCGAGAAAATACCTTTTTAAAAGATAGGTGTTAAATTTATTTGATATGAATTAAGTTAAATAATTAGTTTAATTGAACTCTTCAGTTGACAGTGACAAGAGCATCACTAATGGGTGAGATTTTCTGTGGCAGTGGGGGCTGAATTGACCATTAGCAAGGTTTAGAGCTAAAGCTAGGCCACAGAATCTCTCTTCAGAAGCAGTGAAGATCTACCTAAAATTGATATTTGGCCATGTTGTGTAGTGAAATTAAGTGAAAATTAATTTTAGGTTAAAAAATTTTGTGTTTTAACTTTTCTAATTCAGTCTGGGGGAAGACGTTATTCTTAAACTAAAATAATGTGTCCAAATCTCCCATCTTTCCTAACTGTGAATTCACAGTGCTATAGTACAATGTAAAAAGTTTCTGGTCAGTGGTCATCTTGGCATGAATATTTCACAATAAATCAGTCTGACAAGGGCCTGAAAGCATCATGGACCAACTCAACAATTGAGCCATATTTGTATTTTAGTTAATGCAGCATGTCATATGAAATATACCATGCACACCAAGATCCTGCAAAATGAAGGAATAAATGAAAAAACATTATCAAACCAAGTACTAAAAATACTTAGTACCATAATTCAACTTGCAGTCAGCAAGCAAACATTTTCAAAACAATTTTTTTTCAGCAGTATTAGAAAAGATAAAATATCTTCTTGGTATGCCTGGATTTACCTCTAAGATTCAAAGTGTGTGGACTTGCTCATATGGTTGAGGTTAATCTTCCAAATATCTGTAGAACAAAGATATTAATTTGCTAAGAATCTGTACTGCAGAGGAAAAGCCATTGTTGGGGAGAAGGGCTTTGGTGAGGGATAAAATGCATTTTGTGCTGCATGCAATTACAGGACCAGTGGTTGACTCTTTAAGACCTTTCATAGAACAGGTCTTTGACTGCGAATGAGAGCTGAATGAAAATCCAGGTTCTGCCATAGATAATTTCTTGATGTCACAGGAAATCCAGCATTTCTGTACATGGCATTTTATTCCTTCAAGGGAACAGTCAGGTTAAATTTGAAAAAATATTTTTAAATTCTGAGAAGAAATGGTTGCATATATACAATGTATTACTGCTAATAGGATCTTTATATTGTGTCAGTTGGCATAGTTGTGTTCTGGAAAATAGTTCCCATATCATTATTAGCTATGACTATTCCAAGAGGAAGTGTTAAGTACGATATTACAAAATTGAGCTCTTTTGAGCATATTTTCTTTATGTTTACATCCTACTGAAAGCAATAACTGGCCCTTTCAAAATATAAACCATTATTTCCTTTTCAGTTTCAAATGCTAAAAGCACTAAGTAAAGAAAAGAAAAATTAAAAATTATGTGGCTCATTCATCTTTTCTTCCACATGCTTTGTTAATGTATATAGCAGTGGAGAATTTTAAGAGATTCTTTTGATGTGATGTTAAGAGCAAATGATCTTAATTCAGTCCAATTTATACATGAGAATAACTGGCTCAAAACAGTCCTATGATCAATTTGGCTGTGACTACCTTAAATATATTCACTGAGTATTATGGCTAAAGATAATAGCCTTGTAGGTTAAATTGTTATACAGATTTGGGTTTTTAAAATTGATTTTTAAAAGGTCAAAATTTAAAAATGATACTGTTATTTAAATGTAGGGTGAAGGTTTAAGTATAAATCACTCAAAGGTAACTTTTTTTAAGAGCAGGCTAATGCAGTATTATGTTTTATGGTGCAATAAAATTATGTGCTAAAATTATGCTCATAAATGCAGGCAAATGTAAACCAAGCTATTAGTTATGTTTTCTCAGATAAAAGTGATTAGCATAGCTATCAAACTCTTCTCCCATTTGAATAACAGAATTATGTCTGAAATGTAAGGCGTGTTTGCTAAAGCTGAGTCTTAAAAAGAAATGTAAATCCAGCTATCAATGTTGTATTTGAAAGAGAATGCAATGGTCTGCCCATCATTCTGCTAACAACTAAGAGCAGAGGAACATGACCCAAATTGCAGTGAAACACATCAATATGAAATGTGCCTGAAACACTATTTTGGAAGTCATTCTTAGCACTTTATCATAATCTCCTTACTGCTGATCAGACTTATTTAAAAACCATTGTGGTTTGTTTAAACATAAGAGTGATGAAAGAGTCTTTTAGCAACAGCCACTGTGAGACAAAGTTTCATGTATAATTCATGAAGTATGTGGTCATCTACTAGCAAATTAATTTCCATTTGACAGCTATACTTCTGGTAGTGTCCTCTCTGGAAGGCACATGGTATATAATTAAATTCTCAACAGAACAAATTAAATGCTGATTACTTCATAAACAATTTCAAGGCTTGAATATTGTTACCTGTCTTTATAGGATCAAAATGGGATATTTTGACAATGATGAATGAATATATTTTCTCAGCCCTGTATCCAAGTTTTTCTAACTCCTAGGGGTTAAAATTTCAGCTGGAAAATCTATCTGTGGGGAAAAAACCACCAGTCCCAACTAAAAAGCCAGCTCCCACTTCAAACCTGCAAGGATCTCTCTCTAACTGTGGCTTTCCTGTGATGCTAATGTTGATTGCTCACAGGCAATATTTAGTATTTTAGATGCAAACCACAGCCTAGACACATGCATTATTTCTTTTGTTTCTTTTCTGCCTCTCTCCTTTATCCCCTTAAATTTGGTTAATCAAAGTAACTTGATGTATATTTGCTACACTGATGAGAGGAAAGATTACAGATTGACTATGGTGACCGTAAGAATTTCTTCTTATTTTTTGCAATAAAAGCTATTATAATAAAGGATAAGCCTCTAAAAAAATGTCACAAAGGTTTTCAAGCAGTCATGGAATGAAGAACACTGGAGGGAAGCTTTGCACGTGACCTTGCTCAAGAGGAATTTTGTTAAGGTTTCTACCGTGTTCCCCATCCCTGGCGGAGTTCAAGGCCAGGTTGGATGGAGCTCTGAGCAACCTGGTCTAGGGAAGGTGTCCCTGCCCATGGCAGGGGGTTGGACCTAAGGGATCTCAAAGGTCCCTTCCAACACAAACCCCTCTGTGTGTCACACTTGTTATGCAATGTGAGGTTTAGCTTGTGCTGGCAACTGCTGTGCAAATTCTGAAAGACACATTTGCAAATGCTGGAGTCTTGCACTGCCTTCACTGTCCTGTGCTATCCTACTCACACTAAGTCAGCAGGAATGCTCTACCAAGTCCTAAAATTCGGCTTCCTGGGTATGGGACTTTTGTCTGGTTTTGAAATACTGGATAAACAGCTAGACTTCTGTTTACGGTACAAGGACATTTCTCTGTGTGTTGACACACCACCATTTGTCAATCAAATGTATTTTAATTTATGCTATGCCTTTTAATGATTTTTGTTTTTTCTGGAGAGATAGGTATAACATAGAAAAAGTGCAGCAACAGATTCCCATAAAATGTTGTGACAGAAATATTCTTTCAGTGATGCAGATGAANACAGGTGGTGTATTTTGTGTTTTAACACTGATGAATATTAGTGTTTCACAAAGTTAAATGTCCACAACATATTTTATTTTGTAAGACCCACTGGTCAACAAGTCTGCATCCTCTCTCCCTTAGCCTTTGAAGCTGAAGTTTGGTCATGGTGGTGTAGGTCATACCCAGTCAAGTTCTGAAGGAAGAGGTACAAGGAAATTTTTAGTAGATATTGCCTACCATTGGATTTGTTTGGTTTAGTGCCAAAAGACAGAAGTATCTAAAATTAACTAATTTGGAATACTGGATTTGATAGCTCACACAATTCCTCTGGTTTGAATGGTATGAGGAGGGAAAGGACTTTGTTTTATCAGTGCTGGGATGTATGGAACACTGCTTTGCTTGACATTCTTTCCTCTTCACCATTGAATCAGTGAGAAGCTGTTTTATCATCTCAAAGAAGAAAGAGTGATGAGACAGGGAAGAAAAACTGAGCTCTGAAAACACAGGGAAAGGTACAAAAAGAATATTGGAGCTGGCCAGAAATGACATAAACTAAGATGTAAGCAAAAGAAATAGGGAATCTACAGATACAGGGAAAATAATAAATCCAAGTTTAACAGAGTAAAAAATGAGTGAAACTTCTTGAGGGTGAGAACATCAACACTAAGATTAATGGTGAACAGTGGTAGCAACTGCCATGTCAATACCATATTAAGCTTGGAAAAGTTGTAATAATAAAATCTAAAAGGGAGCATGTTCTATGTGGTCAACCTGAGTTGACACCACATTCAATATTGTAAGACCCGCTGGACAACAGCTGTATCTAGGAAATAACATCAGGTGGCCAAAATGTGAGGCATGATGTTCCATGTGCTGAAAAATCTGTCCTGCTGCAGTGTCTGTTAAACACAAGCTGAAAGAACAGTGTAAACTGCCAGTAAATATAAAGCAAAATGAAAACAAACACTGCAGTGCATGACTTCCTGTGGGATTTGATATTAATCCCCACTTATGAGGAGTAGTCTGTACAACATATTTTCCCTAGGGGACTTGTGAGTTATCCAGTTAATCCTTATTCAAGGCATATGATTTTTATCCGGCAAGAAATCACACAGAATTTTTTCAATTAGCTCCAAATATACAGTATTGATAATAAAGTCTGTGTGATTAGATTTAAAAAAAAAAAAAAACCCTTGGAAAACAAGCTTAATGTGCACATTCCATCATGCAGTGATCAGTGCTATGACTTAGGAGGTGTAAGTTTAAACATCTGATTTTCTTGTTATAAGGTTTGTTTGGACTCAGTTAATCACCTTTATGCTTTCAGTAAATTTTTATCCTCCTATTACCTACTTTTTTAAAATACAAATTGCAGATTAATTGTCTTTATCAGTTCTCTTGTTGAGTCCTGGTGATCGATGTGCTGTCTGTGCTGGTTTTGAACTCTCCTGTGTTAACCACTAGAACACAGCCTTTCCAGATTCAGATTCTTCTGCCTGATATGTTCTTCACTCCCTGCTGACAGCATCTGTACCTTCCCCATGCTATGGAAAAGAAAAATTAAAAAGCTTAGAAAAAGATGATTTGCAGCTTGCCATATAGAAGACACTGGCATAGAATCTTAGGCTGTGACTAGATACTTTAATATATGTTTGTTCCTTTCCTCTTTGACTAGAACAATATTGGAAGGCAACAAAATCTAACTTAATTCTGATATTATGAATGCCGCAACTGTTGAATAAACCTTTCGGAAGAGAGAAATTTTAGTTCCCTGTGAGCAAAAAGAAGTGAAGTTCACTCTTCTAAAGGCCACAGAGTAGATCAGACAGGCTTGGCTGAAATGTTAGCTGGGGATCAGTGCTTTCAAAAAAGCCTTGTGAGATGTGAGAATGGTCTGTGTTAGCAATTAGATCCCTTCCTAAGTTAAGCCTGGATGTACATTTCGGCATTGTACATTTTTAGTTTGTGCAAAAATTCCTCATTTACTTTTCATGTTTCAAGACTGACTGGAAGACAAAAATGCCAGATGTTACATATTTGTTACTTCTTGTAGTAACATGCATGTGGTACGTATGCAGCAAATATTTCAAAGACTGAATCTTGGCATGGGACTACTAGCATGCTAAATATAGAAATTACATTGTTCAGACTTTTATTTTTCAAGGGTTCAAATTTGGTATGTTGCTGCTCATTTAAATACACATAAGGAGGTGGAAAGGATATAGGATATTTTAAGTTTTCCTAAATTTTCTTTAAGCAACATTTTCTATGCAGCTGGCAGCTCTTTATTTCCACTGAGATGAGGAAATTTGCCAGAAATTCCTCCTTTGCTAATGAAACATAGACTGAGTTTGTCCATTTATTTAAAATATATAGATTATAAATTTACATTTTTTACTGAACCATTTTTACACAGTACGTGTAGATAAGGGTGAATGATCTCAGAAAGGGTGAAGAACTTTGCTTTCTCAGAATCACACAGGACCTTTCATAAATCTTGGGACTGTGACAGGGAATTTAACAGTGCATTGCAGTTGTTAGGTGCTGAGAGTTCTAGCCTCAGCTCCAAGAATTTCTTACTGGGACATTTGGGTGACTTGATCTGCATACCTGTTAATTTGCACACACGTGTTAGGATTAATATCAGTTTTATTGTGATTTATTGTGTAGGAGCACAATTTCTTCTAAATGGGTTTCTGCTGATCTGGAAAGAGAATATTTTGACCTTGTAATCTAAGATTTTCCCATATTTATTTAAAATGTGAGCTTGTTCTTTTCATATCTCCTACAAGTGGTAGAATTTTAGATTCTGAAGCCAGTGATTTCCTCAGTTAATTTTGGGAAGATGCCACAGAAGCTATTGAGCCCATAAAATTCACTTTCTAGCTGTTTCCATGACCGGATAACTACAGTAGCTTTGCTGTTTGAATTGTGTTTGGGCTTCAGCTCAATATTTGCTGAGTCAGAAGGAGAATTTCTGCCTGATTGGCCTTTCTGCTGCTTCATACAACAATCAATTCATAGTGATCCCAGTTACTTATTGTTCATAACTTCCAACAGAAATGTGGCAAGGCATTGATTGAGATGATCCTGGCTTCATATTGTTAAATAGGTCAAGTTCTTGCTGGGTAGTAAAATCCGCTCCTTTTATACATCAGAATTTTATTAACTTGGGTAAGATATCAATTCAGTGTTAGGTCTGTAAAATATTCCAAGCCTTTAGCAGTTCTGTAAACATAAAATTCTTAGCTGGCTCAGGAAGCCCATAAATTCAGTAAAAAGCAGGAAAGTCTGTGTGTGTCTTACCAGTTGGGTTACTGTTACTTGGTGGGTTTGTTCCCTGAGAGCTGGAAATAGAGTGTCATGAAATGATCTTTTTCTCTGTCCAGACACTCAACTTGTAATTCCACTTTGTTGTAGAAACATTTCACTGTCCATAAGTCAACTTGACATGTTTGATGAAGGTAGAAGGGCAAGGTGAGGAGGTGGAAAGGCATTTTCTGTCAATTCCAAGTAATGAAGTCCTACCTGGTGTCTGGTCCCAAAGCCTTTGTTTCAGATAATGAGTTAATCAATGGCATCATTTCCTTTTCCAAGTAAATGCAGTACTTGGGTAAGAAATGTTTCTTGTGTGTTATGTGCCACAGTCTTAGTTCTAAATATCTTTAAAACTCTTAAATTCTTGGATGGTTTAAAAACCTGTACCATGGTCTGAATGTCTAAAAAGAGAACCCATTTGTTCTCTACACACCATCTCTCCAATGAAATAGAAACTAGTAGATGGAAATTCTGAGGACATGAGATTCTTGCCAATATGAGGTTGGACTCATGCTGATGGTTAACTTGCTGAACACCAGGAACATAAGAAGAGCCAAGACTATTTCCTCTCTTTTATTTCATAGTAAAACTCTATCACAAAATTCAATACTTTTGAATACTTAAACTTAGTTTGTGATCAACAGATTCTTGCATGATCCAAAGGACTTTTTATCCTTATAGCTGCCAGATATACATTGAAAAAGAATGGTCTCTGTGACATTGCTGTCCCACATATGAAATTTAATTTACTGAGAAACAAGCATAAAAATTATCATGTTAATTTTTCTTTTTGGCACTTACCGATTTGCCTACTAATGGGCTAGGTCAGTCTGATGTCTCATATAACTTTGCAGAGCCTGAACTCTACTTAAAAATTAATTCAATTTATGGTTCCCCAAGGAACAGCTATTGTCATAATCTCTCTTTATTTCATCAGTAGAAACCTGAGCTCATTAAACTGTTTATTGTGTGTAAGCCACATACTAAACTCTTGTATATATGGGGGCTACCTAATGCACCCAATTTGAAGAAGCCATATGGGCAGTGGTAAAGCTAAAAACCCTGTACCTCTGCCTAGTCACAGTGTGTACCGAAATCCTTAAGGCTGCAGAAAGAGTTGTCTGTTGGCACAGTTTTGTCAAACTAATGCTGACCACTCAAGTGGAATCCTAACAAATTGAAATCATCTGGATGCACTGACAGAAGCCAAAAAGCTGACTTTATATTGCTTTTTCCAACAGAGTAACCAGACCACAACACTGGACCATGTGGGTGGCCTCACCCACTTACATATATGACACTTCTGGAAGTGAAATGGCTATGAAATCACTGACTTGCTCTATGTATAAAACAGCTCATTTGTCTTAGTGCCTTAACAGGCTATGATGAGCCATCTTTATGGCCAAGGTTCTCAAATTCAAGACAAGGAAAATTTGACAATTGTACAATTACTTTTCTTCATGTGCAGAGCTAATATTGGAGGACTTCACTTACCAAGCACTGCTCTGTATAAAGAGGTTGATGTGTATCCTTCTGAAAAACAAACTAATGTACTTGAACTGTGCTTTCCAGGAAAGCGATTTTTACTTGTTCTAGGTACAAGGTATTTGAAGAATTAGGAAAATCAAGTAGATAAACTGAGTAAAGCCTGCTTTGCAGCTGTTCAAGCTGTGTAAGTATCCCTGTTGCTAAGATAGGAATAAAGCCACATATCTAATTTTTCATTTGTAGAAAGATTACTGGAAACAGAATTTGTCCTATTGTCTTAATTTAGTGCTTACAATCTAAAGAGTACATTGAAGAAAACCTGAAAGTCAAGCGAACATGATTCTGTAGATGACCAAGAGGCACAAAAATTGCTCTTAGAATTCATTAGGGAGCTGAATGTCCCTGTTCCCTGAGCTACAATGGTTTAGATAAAATGGAAACTAGACCTTGTTAAACAAAAGCTTTTGATTTCTGAGTACATTTAATAGGAAAGAATTAAATAATTCACTGAATTCAGTAACAAAATTCTCATCAGCTTCAACAGGGAATTTAGGGGGGTGAGCAGAGACAAGGTTTAACTAGGAGTAGTTATTCTCCTTTGAAGAATATATGATGAATAAAAGTATCAATTCATACTGTATTCTTTTAAGGGGCAATCATTCAAGCAGAAGAGGAAAGAGTGTTACAAGCAGCAGATAAAATTAAAAAAATAAAATTTCCTTCTTTCTGAGAAATTTTAAATTTCTATTTATATTACAATAGCAAAGAATGACTCCAGTGTGGTAAAACAACCTGAAACCCACCGAGTATTCGTTCAGGAGTACACAATGAAATCCTGTTTCTTTTTCCTCAGACCATCATATTATAAACTATCAAATCTATATGCTATTCTTTCTGATCAAACAATCATCTGATGAACATGAATTTTAGTGAAGTAAAGCCTGAAGGCTTTTTTGGAGTTTCTAATTATTTTATTTCTTGCATTATTTGGCCTCTAGGAATGGATGTTTTCATGCATTTGTCCTGCAGCTGCAATGCAATGTTTCTATCTATTGGTATTTGCGTGCAAAATGTGCAGCAAGAAATTGATGGATGCCACGTGTGCCCAATAACAGCAAAAAAGGAGGGAAAAAAGTAGGATAAAACAAACTTCTCCACCCTAGAAAGAGGTTTAAATCATAACTGCCTCAGGAGAGAATTGTTTCCTCCTTCAGTAGCAGTCTAAACTCTTGAACACAGCGCAGCCAAGACACATCCCCTGAAACAGTGACTGAGCGTTAAACAGTGCTACATCTCTTTTATGAAAAACATTCTCTGAAAAGCTTGCATAAACAAGAAGCCCACATGTTCAGCTAAACTATTTTTTGGCACTCTCACAGTATTTGTTGACTCATTTGGATTTTTGCATGAGTGTAACCCTTTAGCTTCCACGCTCCCTGCATTATGGGCAAGATTTTTCTTTCTCAGTCATCCGTGGTTCATACATTTCCAGAATGAGCCTGTACAAAAGTTATTGTGTCAGTGGTTGCCATTAAAATGTTAATGTATGATAGCTGTTCTTACAATATTTTTATAACTTTGTTAAAATCTAAAATTTAACAGTAATTACTTTAGGTAATGATATAGTAGTTATTATAAGTATTAGCAATGATAAAATTATTTGTTGTATCATCAGGGCTGAGATTATGACTAGAGTTAACATTGCAGCCCTTGATACATTTAGAGCAGGAATTAAATTTCCCAAATACATCCCCTCCCAAAACCCCAGACAGTGTTTGCCAGATGTCAACAACAGCAGCAGACAAGGTTTCAGGAAACCTAGAGCCCATTCTCAGAAGTGTTGGTCTAATGCACAGCTTAGTCCAGCTCCTTCTCTCACTTTTGGTTGCCTTGACATATTTTCTTTTTTTGCCTTGTCAGTGACATTTTTTCAGCATGGAGTCTGTTTACAGGATGAGTTCAGACAGTATTTATTGCAGCTGGGTCCCAACCTCCATTTGGGCCTCTAAGCTCTAGCCCTTCATCTTTGTTTCTCAAATGCTTTTGTGCATGTACAGAACAGTAAAGGCAAGACTGTTGCCTCTCCATCCTTTTCTATTTTGTGCTTTTTAAATTTTACCATAGTATTTTCATCAAATCTCAATTAAGCTATGCTTTTAAGAAGTTATTAGTTTTCTCTTTTTTTTTTTTTTTTTTTGATATCTACCTTGAGATATGGTGCTTTCATCTGCTGAAGAATGCACAATTGCAAATGATTGAGTGATATATAGCACTAAATAGTCTAAATCAGGTACATTGAACCTCATATTTAGAACAGGAGTAGGTACCTTTAATCTTTGTTTCCCACCTTTAAGAGCTGATAATATTCCTATAAATCATGGCAGTGTATTTATGTGAAATACTGGCATACTGTCATAAATTTCACCTAAAATTCCATAGAGGAATTAATACTTTTTTTTTCAAAACACAGCTTGGACTCTGTAGTCAGAAGCAGTATATTAACAAAAAGAAGAAAAGAAATTTGGCTGTACCAATAAACATTCATATCTTTCAATATAGGATATATAGGATCTTGCAGAAAATTGCCAAGTGGAGTTGTAAGTAAAAGGCTGAATTAAGTTTATGCAGGCAACTTTCATTCTGTGATTTATAGATTTCAGGCCTTGAATTTTGACCCCTAGTAACATTCTTTTAACACAGTTATTTAGCATACAAATCTCAAACAATATGAAATTCTCTGCTTCTGATTATTATGTTCAGAAAGCAGTTAAACATTTGTGTTCCTGAAGAAAGAGGCCAAGTATATTTGCAATATTTTAGATTATGTGTTTTTAAATATTTCTGTTTCTACTGCTATTTTTGTGCTCAGTTTTTCAGGAGTGTGTATACAAGTAGAACAGAATGCCAGAGCCTGAAGTGGCAATTCCAAGTAATAATAGCTTTTTCAACTGCACTGTTGTTGATATATCTGAAAGCCTGTCCAAGTCTCTATGGAGTCTGTGATGCCTTAGGCAATCTTGTATCTCAAATGCACCAATCTGCCACACGTGCAGACAAAACGTTTGAATACCTGCCCTAAACATCTCTTAGGCTGCCAGTTCATGATCCAGTGCCACACACTGCTGTGAGACTTGCCACGTTGAGCGTGAGAAGAGCCCAGAGCTGAACGTCCCCCACCTCATGAGCTGTAAATGCTGCAGAAGGAGTGGCCTGACTTTGTGTCTGGGTGTCCCTGTCACACGGTCCCACAGAGTAGGTGATGGTCTGCCCACCTCTCCTCCCTGTTTCCAGGGCAAACAGTGGTCCTGGGCTCATGCCAGCAGTGGTCAGCAGAGAAAAGTTCCATTCTGATGGCTTGTCAGTCCTGAATGCGTTCAAACAGGATGGGTATTGGCATTAAGGTAAATCAGATGATGAATATGAAAGTTCTGTGCAACATGAAATTGATATAAATTAGTTATGAATGCATTTACTCAAAGTTCTGAAAGAGCTTTCAGCAGGCAGGCAGCAGAGCTGTTTCAAAATTATGGGAGAGGTTTTGTGAGAGAGAGCAACTTTTATCAAAAGTATTTTGTTCTCTTGTTGCATTTAAAACCCATAATTTACAGTCATTCTTTGGCTTGGTTTGTGTTATTTTATATAACTAGCTCACTGATATTCCTTTTTTTTTTTTTTTTTTTTTTGTCTATAAATGTCTGTGTGGGATATATGGAGATTGTGAATCATCTATGGCTGTCACTATAGTCCAGAGTGACTTGTCATTTTTGTACAGGTATGTTTTGACATCCTGCATAAAGAAATCAGAAACAAATATTTGGCAGATTTTCTATACAAGCTAATATCTTGCTGGTTCCTGGTTTTTTTGAACAGCCTAAAGATGTTTTAGGGGTAGGAATAAATACCTAAAACTAATTTTAAAATAATTTTCCACTTGTTTAACTTGAAAATAGAAATAGCACAGTTTTGTTGTGCTGTTACTTGAGAAAGCTGTTCCTTTGCTGTCACACAGCAAAGCAAACATTTTTCATAGGGTTTTGAAAGAACACTACAAATACATCTTCTAGCACTGATCCACATTTCATGCTGGTGACTTCATTTGAGTTTGTTGTAACTAATGTCACTGGAGCAATTTCCAACTGAATTACACTGACAGAAAAACAGAAGCAATGGAATTATGACCAATACCTATGAAAATGAATTCTGCTCTATTCCATCTAATAAACTGATATTAGATTTAGGTTTCAAAATTACAGTACTGTTCCTGCAAGCTCTTCTTTCCCCTTTTTTCTCACCTCTTCAGCATCTTCCCAGAAGAAGGACTGAATCCTAAGTGTCCATATGTGTTCTTGAAATGTCCAACACATCTACGGCTACCAAGAGTGGGTCAATGCCTCTTTTGATTCCTTCAACAGAGTGCCCTAGGGATGCAAATTTTTATTAGCTACAGGCAGCTTTCTTAAAAACTTTGATTAAAATATGACTAGAGAGGTATACTGGCAATTTTGCTTTTGTTTCTATTTAACCAGATAAAAAAAAGGAAGGGAAGAAATTGTTCTGCTGAATTGCATGACTTCATGAACCATATTTCACGTTCCTCATTGAAATGTGGTTAAAATAATCTTGTACTTAACTGGTTCCAAACCTTCAAACAGCAATATGTTTGGCTTTATTTTTTTTCATATGTCATCTTAAAAGACGGGTTATTTTTTTTCTTGGTCTGTATTTATCAAATACTTACATATATAAAACATTCATTAATTAATACGAGAACTGTAATTCATATAGAACAATTATAGCATTTAGAGTTTTCTGAAAAGCTACTATTGCTGCCTTAGCCTTTTTAAAATATATACTCCCCAAAGGACAAAATGTGATCTATTAATATGTATGCATTATTACTTTTTTTGTAACTCTGACTGCTGATGTCTCTGAATATGGAAGCATTTAGAGGTTATAGCCAGTCCGTTAGTCGACTTGCAATTCTAAGTGCAATATTTTCTGAAACCTAAAAAGCATTATTAATTACCCTCTGTCTGTATTAGAGAGTATAATATATTTTCTTCTGGAGATTTCGCATTTCCTGTGATCCTGCAATAGCAATACTTGAACTTGTTAGGTTATTTAGAATAATTGGCAACACAGGGATAAAGATTTCTGGTTGACTGCTAATTGCACAAATTTATAAAAATAATTCATCTTACACCACTCTAGCCTTTAAGCAGCTTTCTTACTTTTTTAGGATCCAGCAATTCTGACATTATGCATTCCCAGCAGAAGGAGTTTACCTTCTTGCAACTGAAGGGTAGAATATTTATGTGCAAAGGCTTGTAAAAGGAAAAATTGAGCTGATTCAATAATGTATACATTCCTCCCAAACTAGAATGAGGTATTTTTAATTTATTTTATATTTTCTACTTTATTCAAAAGTATCTTGTGTCCTCGCTGCTTAATTGGCTTGATAAAAAACGTTTGTTACACAGGTCTGCAACTGCAGGGAAGTGATTGGCTCCTTTTAAATGTATTAAGTGTAGTCAGTTTTCTTTTTATAAATGAAATAAAAGAACTACTTAAAAAATTTTCAATTCTTCTCCATGATCAGTCTATTGTCACATGCATTTGGCATTCATTATATGTTAGCCCCAGGCGCCTCCAGTCTTGTACTCAGGCCAGCAGTAATTTGGTTTATAGAGATCATATGGCAGGGAAACAGACCTTGAAAGACAGAACTCTAAGAAGCATATTTGATGAATTTCCTATGATTTGAGTCTGGGTTTATTCTTTCCTGTTGTGGAGCAGACACCCTACAGCACACGCGCTGAGGCCCGATGCGCCTGAGCAAGGGGCCAATTAAATGACAATATGCGCACTGTTTTTTTGCACATCTCGGGTTGCATTTCCTATCAGAGAAAGGGAAGGGATGACGGGGGGGAGGTGGGGGGGGGGGGGAGAGGAAGAAAAAAGGGGGGCCTTGTAAAGGATCCAAATATGGGCAGGAAACCACACAGAGTGAAGGTTGCCTTTGTCATTAACAATTAATGTAACCACGAATGCTGGAAAAAAAATACGCTGCGGCTGCGAGCAGCAGTGGCACAGCCAGTGCAGCACGTCTCCCGTCTGCCCTCCTTCCCAGCCAGCCTGGCATGCTGCTGCAGCCAGCTCCAAGGCCTCTGCTGCTCTAGATCAACCAGAAACTATTTAACTCTTATACCCAGATAGATCCCAATCATTTTCCTAGCCTGTCTAACAGGTAGTGGAAGTAGCACGAATGGATCTCAGAAATTTCCATAGTCAAATGGTTTTCTTGCCATGAGCTCCTACCCTCTACTAGATCTCTGCATACTAGAGATTTTACAGGCTGACCTAATGCTCTTGGATGACATGGGAGGTGTTTTCATACAGGTCACTGAATGCCAAATTGGGCCTGAGCTAAGTGGTTAGGCTGGGTTTTGATACACTTATATTCCTCACTACTCTGGTCGCTGGTATGGAGGGGATACCATAAGTAGGAATCTATTAACCATTGTGAGTGCATAGATATAAATGAAGATGCAAACAGGCTGTTATACTTCCTACTTGGGTCCTTGGGCATAACCTTTACACCTAAACAGCACAAACACATGCACATGTGCAGACACATAGGGAAGATTTCACTCCGGGTTTTATTTCATTTAAAGGTCTTAATCTCTTTGATGATGTCCAGACACTGTCCAGGTCCCTTTGGGATTTGGTATTTTTTGATTGATTTTAATTCCTTTTCCCTTCCTCACTTCTCCTTTCCTCTCTCTTTCTCTTCTCCTCCCCCACACCCCAACTTTTTCTAGTAGTTTATAAATGCCACTTTTCATTAACGTGACCAAAATGTCATCAAGTAGTTTAATGCTCTTTAATGTCCTTGTATCGTTTACGTTTTTTGAACAGTGTGGAAATGAATCCCATCTGTGGATTTGCTAACATCAAAAAAGTTTGACAGGCTATTTAGACGTGCTACTTCACGTTGCATTAGCATGTACAATGTCAGAGAGGCAGGAGCCAGAGTGAGGCCATACCACGCCACCTCACTCTTGACCCCTCCTATAACTGCTCTGAAAGTGGCAGATCACTTACCTCAGAAAATGAAAGTCAATTGTGAAGTATCGAGGCCTGGACAGGAGCCCAGAGGCCCCAGGAAAAGTGTGAAGCCTAACTAAAAAGAGGCAAAAATCTTTCTGTAAAAAAAAATAAAATAAAATAAAATCAAACCCATCCTCTCTTCCTTGCTGGTGCCAAGAGATCCATATATCATCAGCTGGGCAAGTGTACATGTCCTAACATTGTCTGGTGTTTAATTTTTTACTTGTAATGGGTTTTTTTTTTGTTTTTCTTATGGGTGGATAAATGCTTCCAAAGTCATCTGGTTGCATTTTTCAAGCTACTTTTTTTTTTTATTTGTTTCTTGTTGCATATTGCCCAACCAAAAAAATATTGTTGCTAAAATAGGTGATGCTTAGCCATCTTGTCAAGGCTGTCCTCACCCTTGAAAGACTTATTATGGGTTTTTTTCAGGATTGAAAATTTTTGAGGTGATTGTTAAGGCAGGCCCTCTGCAATACTCTCTGCAAGTTAGTACACATCAGAAAAGTGTAATTTATTTTTTTAATCTTTATTGCTGTAAATGTCTCAAAAACAAGGCTCATGGATTTAACTGTTTAATATGTGATTGGGTGCATTTTAAAATTCTTTGGCTTTTTGCCATGAAAGTGACGTGCCCTCCCTTTTAAGGCATTACTGTAAAAAGAGATGTGGCTTTTTATTTCAGGAAAACAAAAGCTTCTGTTCTTCCTGAGACACAGGGAACAGCAGAGTGCATTTTAACTGTTAATCATTATGGATAAATGGATAATAATTTCCACCTCTGAGTGCACCAGGATTTACTTGCCAGTTTTTTTAACCCTCCCCCATACTGCATTTTCATATGCAAAAATAATTTAATTTTAAGTAAGAATGTAAATAAATAACCTTGTATAGTGGGACCAAGTTTTCAAAGCCAAGGTAATCTTTTATAAGCATGAAATAAAAATGTCTTTAAGGCAATTATAAGTGTACAAGTCCTTTAGTCTTTAGCAGTCAGGTTTGTGTGAGATAAACAATTGTGCTGTTAGCTGTGTCACACTGAAAGAGTAAAACAAAAAGTATGGAAATAATAAACAATGCACTTTATTTTACTCTTTAAATTGGTAGGGTTGTTATAATTTCACTAAAGGCAGGATGAAATTGGCACATTTCATGCCCTGATTGAAGCACTATTTACTCAGAGTCAGGATCCAAACATGAAGGAGGAGACAATCAGGTTACATTTATATTCATTTAGCAAAGACATGCATTTGGCATTCCATTCTAATTGTTTGATCTCATGTTTTTTATGGTAAATGTTGATAGGCGGGATGGACTCTTATATTTTTCAAATGAATTTCAGGCAAAGGAAACTCATGGGTTTTCCTTCCATTTCATAGAAGACATGGAAACAACACAAGTCTCTTTTGGAAGCATTTATCAAGTAGGCAAATCCAGTCTTTTCACTCATGTCTTACTGTTCTGACAGCTGAAACAAAGCTTTGAGTCTGTTCAATGCAGGAAGAATAAACCAAGCAGGCACAAAGCCCTGGTTCTAGCATAAAGCTGTGAGCCTTCACTGAAAATGTAGTAAGCAAATGGTGGTTCTGCTATTAGAATGAGAGTTTATAGTTTTTTTGTAAGCACACACACAAAACTCGCATAGAGAGCAGAGAGATTCCTCTGAAAAACCATGAAGAAACCTCAGAAATTACCATCGGGGCAGAAAGTTATCAAAACTTCAGCGCAAAAGAAGTTGTTGTCCATCAGATTTAGATGCTCATGTCTTTCTCAATGTGTTTTGGGGACATTTGGAATAATTTGGTTGGCAGTTGGACATGAGTGGGGCACTGAATGAAGGGCCTGAAAGAGCACACTGCTCACTTCAGGCTGTTTCTGATGTCACACTGGGCCTTGCTTTCTGTTTTTAATTACACCCCAGCCAGTGGATATGAAATTATAGCCCCTTGAACACCTGGGAGTGAGCAGTATGTGTGCAGCCATTAACACTCATTAGAAGTAAGATCAGAAAGGGACCCTTAACTATGTCCTTTGCTATGGGCTAGATGACAGATCCAGCCTTGGCTGGGGTGGATATACTTTGGGCAGTAAGTTAGCAGAAGTGGCATGCAAGTTCTCAGGCCATAGTAACAGTGAAAAGAATAAAAGTTGAGATGATCTCAGGTAGACAAATACAAGAATTTTCTGCCTGTAAATTTAAAATTAAATGGGAATACACTGGTCATAATACAGATGAAGACAAGCAGTTTGTAAGGAATGAACCATGTAACAAACCCAAGTGACAGAACATTTGACTGCATTTCTCCTTGATTATACAAAATCAAATTGCAATTGCCAACCATTACTATCTAGCTGGAATAAATGAAGAACACAAAACGGAAAAATCTTCTACTAGAGTTGGAAAAAATTCCTTTAACCCTTGTATAAATCTTTGATGGAAATGAAGAAAAATAATAATGTTTGTAGCATTTTTAGATGATAACTTGTATTTCTGTGATGGATGAGCTTGCTGACCATTGAATGTTATAGAAAAAAAAATTTACAAATGAAAACATTTTTCTCATTTTAACATTCCTTTTAGAAGTATACAATAAGATGGTTATTTATTGAAAAGCATTCATTTTTAAACAGAATATTTGTTTAATCAAAAGCTTCTCATCAGATTCTATAGAGCACTTGATTTTAAGCTCAGATGTATTCTATCAAAAATGAAAATGTGCAAAATGGAAGATCTTAGGCTGCTGACAGTAGTTTGGTATGTAGCACAAACTAGTCACTTCACAATACTTTGTGGAGCCAAATTCAGCTGTTCTGGATTAAAGGGCTGCTATGGGAGGAGGTTAAGCAGCTCTTTGCCTGTACCTCATACATATGGCAAATTTTGAGACTTCTGCGGCAGACAAAGAGGGACAGAAAAATAGTTTTAAGATCAGTTTTAATGTTATCTCCTAGTAATATTGGAGACAGTAGGAGGAAAATGGATAGTGGTGGGAAAACTGACATGGTGTTCCCTCCATAGGTTTTGTTTCTGAAAATACAAACTAACATCCTTGTATTAACTGATGGGGCTTAGGTGGTTTCCACTGTTGCATTTTGTATACCTATAGTGAATATTTTAAAGCAATATTGCATTGAACATAAAGAGAAAAACACTGGTCCAAAGAAGTTGACTTATTTTGAGAAACCTGTGGGAGGAACCTTGTTACAGAAAACTGCTGAGGAAAAATAATTATATTTGTTGTTTTCACTGCATAATAGTGAAAGTTTTTTGATAACTACAACTGTCATCTCTCCTCTCCTCCTCCTCTCCTCCTCCTCTCCTCTCCTCCATATGGAAGTACAGTAAGAATTTAATCCAGAAAGATCCATTCAGCATTGACTTTGCTCCCCTTGCATGGCCACAAAATAGTACTGTACAAAGTATTTGAGGCTTACAGTAGAAGATCAACAAGGGTTTTTTGTAACATACATGTGTATGTGTTCATGCATCATAGAAAGAGAATAGACTGTAAATATCTCTATAATATTTTCTGATAAATGCATTCCTTAGAGTTTGTAGAAGATTGGTTAGGAAAAATTCCACAATGTCCATACAAAGAGCCTGGTATATAAAAAGAATGAAATATTTTAACTCTGTTTTATATAGAGGTCTGTGTTGGTTTCAGCTGGGACAGTTTAATTTTCTTCACAGTGGCTGGCATAGGCTGTGTTTTGAACTTGAGCTGAACACAGGGTTGATAATAACGAGATATTTTTGTTATTGCTGAGCAGGGCTCCAACTGAGCCAAGGCCTTTTCTGCTTTCCATTCTGCCATGCTAGTGAGGAATTTTGGGTTTCTGGGAGGAGACACAGCTGGGGCAGGTGACCCCAACTCACCAAAGGGATGTTCCAGACCGTGTGGCATCATGGTCAGTGTATAAAGTCTGGGGGAGAATGACAAATGGGGGAAATTTGGAGTGATGGCATCTGTTTTCCCAAGTCACAGTTCCTGCAGTGGGGCCCTGCTCTCCTGGAGAGGGTTGAACACCTGCATGTGCATGGGAAACAAGAATTAATTCCTTGTTTTGCTTTCCTTGTGTGAGCAAATTCTGCTTTCCCTATTAAACTGTCTTTAGCTCAACCCATGAGTGTTGCAGCTTTTACCTTTCCAATTCTGTACACAGTGTCACTCGCTGGGGAGTGAGGGAGGGCCTTGGTTGATAGCTGGGGAAAAACCACAGCAAGGTCTCACAACATCAAATCATCATTAGTCCTTAGACTCTTAGATGATCCTGAACACTTTAATATCAAGGCTCATAACAATTCTGAATGGACACAAAGGTGTTGGAACTCAGCTGAAATTGCTGGAAAATGTATTGAAGAGGCATCTTTTAGCTCAGCTGGCAAAATACCTTTCTGATGAAAATATAAACCCTTTGACATTTTGGCAAGATGTAGTACTTTTTAAGAACTGCAACAGTATCTTAAAGGGGATTGAATTCATTCTGAAAGGTACCCTTGAAGACTTAAAATGAAATGGTCCTTAGTTTGATTTACACACTCTAATAAAGCTGTCAGCATTTTGGCTTCCCCTTTTTAGCAAAACTTTAAGAATCCCTGTGAACTGGTTTGAATTCATCTTGTATTGGAGATTCTCTCTCAATCCCAGTAGGGGTATAGTCTGTGATTCATAACATGCACCAAGTTAGAGTCTCCTATTCCTATTTGGACTTGTCAGTTTACCTGAATAGTTTTCTTTCTTGTAAAATGCCATAAAATGTCACTTGATTTACTGAATTCCTGACAGGATTCCATGGTTAGTATTAGATTTCCTCTCTAAAACATAACTGAAGTTGTAAAATTGACTAAAGAAGAAGTTGGTTATTGTGAACAGGAATGCCTAATGCATGATGAGAGCATCAGGAAATACACCCCTGATGCTCAGAGCATTTGATCTGAACTGCACTTTAGGTAAGAGGGAGTGTGTCTTTTCAGTCATTTCTGCTTGGGACCCACTGGCTATTCATCTTGAAATACATGCCAAAAATCCCAATGATTTCAACAAGAACCAGGCTGGCCCATATCTTATAAAAGAAGTTAAAATGCATAGCAGAATGTTGGCTAAATCCTCTATGTTTTAGTAAGGTAAAATTTCCACTAATGAAATGGTCATCCTTCCTGAAAATCAATAAATCCAAGCAACATTGCAAATCTCTGCACTTTCAAAGTGTGACACGTCTGTCTTTACCTTCATTTGTGGCTATTTCCAGTGGATGGTAGGATTTCAGAGATGCACTGGTTTACTTCATTTTAGACACAGCATTTCTCTTTGCCTTAGAACTGTGACTATACAATGTGACAGCATTTCAGTAGCCTTTCTTCCTCCCGTGGTTTCTTTTTTAAAGACGTTAAAAAGGAAGAGAATATGCATCCTTGTTTCACAGAAATAATCACAGCTGTGTCAGTGAAACTGGAATTTTATTAGCCCTGTGCTACCAGGGAATGTTAACTCTACTCTAAAAATGTGCAGATATCTACATCTGTGTCTGAATTTAACTGCTTGGAAAACTTTGGAATAAATATGAGGGTTCTCCCACCCCTCCAATAGCACGATGTGAGAGCTGCCACAGTACTAGTTTTGTTTCAATACAAGACCTGCACTGTAAGACTTTACAGTGGCTGAAAGGTAAATTACATTCATGCAAAACAAAACTGATGAACTACTGAAAGCTGTAGCTGCTGAAATAAATTCCTGTGTGCTAAATTTATGGGAACTATGCAGGGTGTACACCACACTACATTCACTTGCAGATTCAACTTTCAAACGACTTTCATTACCACAATAAGTAGCAATATTGTGAGAACAAGGTCCACCAGTGATGAGTATAAAGCCATAATTTTGTTGTTGGAAATATATACTAATCAGCATGTATTAAACTTTGTATGGATCAAGGAGCATTGCTTTTATATTTATTTTCATTTACTATTCATTACTGACATAGAAGTAATAGCAGGGCCTGAAGGCTCAGTTTAAGAGGTGCCTTACTGTATTAACACTGTTAACAGATCTCATCTTGCAGTTTGGGACCTCCAGTGCCAAAATTTCCTCCTAGAGTCTGTGTTTGTCCTTTTCAAATGTACTTGTTTTCTACAGCAGCATCTCCTGTCTATATTCTGTATGATTCTGACTTATTACAGTGACCAGCTACTGAGGAAGACTGAAAAAAGGAGACTAAAAATGGGTCTTTCTTTGCATTATAGAAAATTTTGGTGTTTAGACTGCAGACCAGGAAGACGGTAATTCTGTTTTCTGGAGGTTTTTGCTAAATTTTGGGTCAGTGTCTTGCATAAATTTTTTCAGTGAGATGCTAAATGTGTTTCTTGTACTTCTCACATCAAATAACAGAAAAGACAGCAATTATTAGTCTTTCAGATCACATCCATTTAATAGTTTTCTCACATGACATTTCTTATTTCATGTTTTAAAACCAGTGAGTCCTTATGAGATTGCACACATACTATAGTTGAGATATAATTGTTAAAGTGCAGATACTTCAGACATGATATCCTGCACACTTGACTGGAAAAACATAGATTACTGAACAGACAAGACAAATTTGAATCTAACCCCTGTTACACAGAAGAAAGTTCTCCTTACCAATGGACACCCATTAAGTGAACACAATCGTGCTTAGTAGCACTGTCAGCCAACAAAAACAAAAAGGATTTTTATTTTGATTTTTTTTAAAGTTTAATGACAAATCCTTTCTCGTCTTCACATTAAAAAATAAAGGCTGTGCTGGAATCCCATTAAGGGACTGCTTTAGAGCCTGGTTCTCTGAGGCACTTACATTGTTTAAATTTTAATTTCTAGTCTGAAATTTTTATTTAAAACAGTACTTACAAACAAAAAAAAAGTTTCTCATATTCTATGGCTTCTACTCTTGCAAAATCTTCTAAGCTTTTACCTGTCCCAGTGTATTCTTTTCCAACTCCCAAAGGCATGTTTTCCCTTCCACTGGCCTCCCCTAGTCAGTGCTGCAGTGCTGTGGGAAAGCACTCTGCTTAATGCCTTCCCATGGTATTTTGACAAGGAATAGAATATATGAAAAGACAGAAGTCTACATTCACCTTTGGTGTAATGACACGGAAGGCAATTCAAATGGCAGTCAATAAGGCGACAGCACAGATAAATTTCATTTCATACAACGTACTGGTTTAGGAAATTTCTGACATGGGTATAAATGTTGAGAGAAGGGACTATAACCAGTACTTTATTCTCTGAGTCTCCACCTCTCTTGTGCTGTGAAGTATGATTTTCTTAGTAATTAGAAATTATTTGTAGAGTAAATTTTTGTTCTGTGATTTATTCATTGCAATTTTCTGGCCTGTTCAAATTAATATTTAAGCTGTTTTGAATAAAGAGATGGGTCAGATGTTTCAATTCTCCTTCCTAACCTGATGCAAAAAAAAAAAAAAAAATCTCAGGATTAAGATGTGTTACATACAGAACATTGTCCGGCATATCCTGTACTTCATTCCAGCATCTTGTGGCTACTGTCCTGTCCCTCCTTTTGCAATAAAAGCACTGTAAGCAGATGTCNNGATGTCTGTAGCCAGACATTTCCCTTACTCTGCTTGCACACCACTTGCCTATTTCTAGTGCCCAGTGGGGTGCTGTTACTGAGAGAAATAGATCAAATAGTTTAAAAATCTTCCAGATGAAATGCGAACCTGTATTGTTTCCCTCTGATCTTACACAGGAGATTCTCTAGGTTTAGCATTTTTAAAACTACCTTAAGAAATAAACAGTGTAACCTCTCTGAAAGGTTTTGCTAACTCCTTTTTTTGTTGTTGTTGTTCAATGTCCTCTAGAATTTTGATATATTTATGTGACTTTCCCTTCTCATATACAGAAGGCATTCTTTTCTGTGAGAGTGGTGAGATACTGGAATAAGTTTCCAAAGGAAGTTGTGGACACTCCATCCTTGGGAAAGTTCAAGGCCAGGCTGGATAGGGCTCTGAGCAACCTGGTCTAGTGGAAGGTGTCCCTGGCCATGGCAGGGGAGTTGGAACTGAACGGTGATTAAAGTCCCTTTCAAGACAAACCAGTCCATGATTCTATGGTTTTTGCAGGGAGCCTTTAGAGAACCTGCAGTAAAAGAGATAAATTCCTGTCCAACAGTTACCCATATGTATGACTAACACTTGAAAAACCAAACATAAAAACCAAACATAAAAACCAAA
>VZTR01009229.1:74088-87482 GCA_013400775.1 Chaetops frenatus
GTCTCAAGGTCCTTCCTGAGCTGATGGGCCCAGAACTGGACACAGCACTCGAGGTGGGGCCTCACCAGTGCCCAGTACAGGGACAGAGTGACCTCCCTGGTCCTGCTGGCCACACCATTCCTGATCCAGGCCAGGGTGCCCTTGGCCTCCTTGGCCACCAGAGCACACTGCTGGCTCATGTTTAGCATGTGGCTGTCAGCCAGTACCCCCAGGCCCCTTTCTGTCTGGGCACTGCCCAGCCACACCTTCCCCAGCCTATAACACTGCAGGGGGTTTTTGTGGCCAAAATGCAGGACTCGGCACCTGGACTTATTAAACTTCATCTTGATGGACTCTTCTTTCAAGAAGTGTTTGGACAATGTCTGATTTCAAGAAGTGTCTGGACAATGCCCTCAGGCCCATGGTGTGATTCTGGGGGTGTCCTGTGCAGGGCCAGGAGTTGCACCCCGTGATCCTGATGCGTCCCATGCAACTGAGCATATTCTATGATTCTATCATTTAAAAAAAATTAACAAGATGACCTCTAGATCTGAGGGTTGGAATTTTTATGGGTCAGAGATTTTATTATGAATATTTTGGCCAATTATTAATTTTAAATGTGTATAGTTATACTGATTTTGAGTTCTGCTTTAATAAGTATAGCTGAGATGATAATAATTAATGCAGTTACCATTTCAATGTTTCTAAAGTCTTTCTTCAGAAAGAATGACTTGAATTTGGCCTTAATTTGAAATAATGGCAAAATGTTTCTTGTTCCAGATCTTTTGCTAGCTTATCACTTACCACAATCCTGGACAGCTCTTCACCTGCAAACTAATAACCTCAGGTGAAACTACTTAGTGTCATTACTAGTGACATAATGATGCAGCTGTAATTAATTGGTACAGGATCAGAGAAGAATTTGGTTCCTCTCTCTAACACAATAACCAAATAAAGGCTTTTGCCTCCATTCAGATGCCTGTGAACAAAATGGAATGATGACAAATTGCTAGCTGTCTTAACAGACACAAACACATTTATGACTTTGAATGGAGCCTTTTGCTCTCATGATAGAAGTCATAGTAACTGCTAGATGGCATATAATGTTCTTCCTAGGGGTCTTCCCTATTGGCTTTGGATTTGAAGCACAGTCCTGGAGAGATTTGCCTGAAAAGTTCACACCTTTTCTGTGGAGTAGCAGGCCAGTGGTCAAAAAATTCACTTAGGCTATGGGAATCAAGAAATGCTCTCAGGTAACTGACAGCTACTATATGTACAACTTAATATACCTGAAATTAAAATTCTATCTCTCTTATTTTTCCATCTGTCTAAGGGTGAGTATTCCATTCCTTTAAAATATTAATTTTCAGTTCAATAAAACCCCAGGAAACCTTGGATTTTTCTTCTAGAAAGTATAAATTACTTAAAGGAAACCACTCTACTACTTGTAGGCAAGTTTACAGAAGATATGAGGCTTGTTTGCATAGAAGAGAATTTCTTAAACCTTTTCACATTTATTTCACAGGCCTACTACAGAGTGAGTGCTTCCACTATGAAATGGTTCTACTGATAGAAATGTACTGCCTGTAGCAAATGTGCCTTGCAGGATGGCTTTGAATTGCACAGAAATGTTATTCTTCTTCCTACTAACCTCTGTTTGTAAATTTTTACATTTCAACAGGTTCTGTCTTCCAGATTACTGTTGGTAAGTCCTTATTAGCAAAGCAGAAACAAAAACCCTGAAACAAAAAACCTTAGCACCTCAGTCTGACCCCAAACCCTTCCCTTCAGAAAAAAATAAGAACAAGCCAACAATCCTCTTCCAATACTTTGATTAGCAGATGTGCAAGCAATAGGCTGAAAGTTGACACAGTCTGGTTTTTTGAACAAGGCAGCTCTACTGGAGAAGAAATCAGGAAATCACTGGCCTAGAGGAGGAAGAAAAAGAATAGCAAGGGAGTCATTCTGTGAGGACTTGTTGGGTCATATGAGGTTATAAACTAAACAAGTCAATGGGAGCACACCCTGCATGAAAAAAAAACAAGAATATGCTTATGAATGAGCAAATGCTGAATCCCATTTTTTTCCTATTTGTAGTTGTTTGGAAACACTAAAACACTTGAGCAGACTTCTGAGGCTCTTAGTAAGAAACCAAGAAGAAATCTAAAGATTTGGGGATTCTGATATTAATGAAAATGAGCTGTGAAGTGGATTTGTGACCATGAATGAGGCTAGCAGAGCTAGGGTTTTAAAAGTGAACTTCTTCCTGACTATTCATAAACCAGACAGGTTATGTAAGCTTTTTTATCTATTTATTTTTGTTGTGGATGTCTTAAACAAGGATCTTCACCCTAATAACCATTTTGACCCATGAATTAAAAAAAAGTGGGCAGAAATCACCAAAATCATCAAATATTATCTCATTTTTATTAGGGTGAGGTGTGTTCAGGAATCAAGACCCAGGACAGAGACTACTGACTGCAATATGAGATATTATAACTGATTACAGAAGAACATAAAGTCTTTTTGCTATTCTGAGGCAAAGGGAGTAGTATTACTTACATTTCTTCTTCTCTCTTTCCTTCTCCTTCACCACTACTAGAAAGCCAACAATAGACATTTCAGCAAAAATGTGAGATATCTTTCATGAATTTTAATTTAAAAACTGGGTTTCAATGCATCTACAGTTACCAATAGGGCCTGTTAGCTGAAGCAAGACTATGCAAAGTGCTAATGTCTAATATTTGTAGGCTCTGTTGAGTTTGTGTCTCATCTGAGGCATTGTTGCATAAAATGCATTTCATGTTTTGAAGAAACAAAAAGATGACTACAGTCTTTAGTTATTTTTAATACAGACTAGGGTGACCATAGGGAATATTGTGATTTCCAAGACTTCTGATAAGAATGCTTCTCAACATATGTGCTGGAATACATTTCTATAAGTCTTTATTCATTTATTTATTATGCTGCAATTCTCTGAAAAGGAAAATACGTATTCTGTAGTGATATCATTGCTCATATGGAGAACAAATCACAGAATAATTTATATGTAAAATTAATTTGCCTAATGGTATAGCTACACTGCAGCTTTACTGCTATTTTGAAGCCCTTACTTTGCTGAAAAAAAAAACCCCAGATACAAAACAGCAGTGAACACAATCTGAGCTTTGCATAAGGACATTTTCCACATTCAGGATACACTCCTGGTGTAGGAGCCCTAGTTTGGAGTGCAGAACTGTGTTGCAGTAAGTATGTTTTATCATTTCCAGGTATCCAGCCTGACAGAGGCATAAAAGACCCTCAGCTCATGCATTAGGCCATTATCCCTGATCCACACTGGTGCTGTCAAAAGAAGTCCTTCAGCTCATTTTTGGGAGACATGGATGAGGATGTTAAAGATCAGAATCTGAGCTATGTGTATACAGCAGCCTTCATGTTGTGTCTTTGGTGAAAGGCCTGGCATGCTTCTGGGCACTTCAAAAACAGTAATCTCTGCATGGCAGCTGAGGGAGTGTCTGAGGGTGTGCACTCAGAGTTTGTGTGGGGCTGAATAAAGTGGGAGAAATGGCTGGTGCCAAATGTCAGCAATTCCTGGCAGACAAGGGAGGAACTGGAGGAAACCTGTTCCCAAACTTGTGCTACTCCTCTCTCCTCAGTGTGGCACTTGACAGCACTGGCTGCTGTGGTTTCAGCCTGGAAACCTTGCTGTCAGTGTTGAACTCTTTAAAATCTGCAGGCTCGAATGAATGAGTGGGTTGCACTAGTGTGGTCATTGTAGGGTGAGTGATCAAAATATTATTGTAAAAAATATTGATACCCTACTGCTGTTCAATTTAACTTCTCTCTGAGATTAAATGAGGGTCTTTGCTAATTGTCCAAACTGGTATTAATTGTTTACTGAAAAAAAATCTGTGAGGTCTGGTCTGTGATCCACACTAGGAGAGAGATTTCTTTTAAAATATTGTCTTGGAAATGTATATGTGTATCTAATAAACCACTTATTTTGTAATTTAGGAATATGGCTGCTCTTCCTGGGACATGGTTTATTTATTGGAGAGTCCACTTGAATTTTTTTTGACCTTCAGCTTAAAAAGTTGAAACAACTATTACTCCTAGAAATCATAAAATCCCTACAAAAGGAAACGGGACAGTGATTAAATTGAAAGTAGAATTATAGACTTTGGGTGTAGAAAATTAGTACTTATATAAAAAAAACCAAAAATACCCCTGTAAGAGTGGAGCATGGAACCTGGAGAGAGAGGGACAGTGAAAAGAGAGGTTGTATTGATTTATTCTCCAGTGATCTTGTAAATTCTAAACATGGGAATGACTTAATTGGTTCCTGCCTTTCTGGGTTTTGTGGGGTTTTTTTTCCTCTTTTTTTCTCAAAATATTTAGGTGAGCAGAAGTTTTACAGAGATGTGAAGGCAAGACTTGCCCTGTTTCCAACTTCCCCTGAGCAGCCAAGCCAAGCTGTGTTTCCAATTTCCAGGCTCTTTTTGAGTCTGCAGCCCTATTCCTGTGCAGCAGGAGTTGGTAACCCTTGGCTATATGGTCTCTCCAGGGCACCAGGAATTGGAAGCCCTTGCTGCTCTGGTAGGACCCTGTCAGGGTCCTGCTCAGGGTTCAAAGAACCACCACCACCACCACTGCTAGCTTTTCTCCTGTGAGCAGAAAAGGATCCAGAAACAGAAGCCTAAAAATCCGCTTAGAACATGTCCCCTCGTCCACCCTGACAGGGACAACATCCCTTTCCTGGTGACCCTCACCCAGGTGTAAAGCCTTTGCTCTCTTAGGATGCTCTTAAGTCCAATGGCAAGGACTTGTTAGCTTGAAGCTTTCCCATGCCAACCCTGGAAATGAAGAGAGCAGGAAAGTCAAAAAAACTACTAGAAATAAAAAGAATAAAAGATTCTCTCTCTTTTGGTTTGTTTTGTGTGTGTGTGTTTGTGATGGATTATATTAGGGAAGGTGAGAAAAAGACTGCATTAATTATGGTGAAAACAAAAATATACTGTGCTGCAGTACACTGAAGTACATGCATGAAGCAGTGAGGAAAAACATTCAGTTTATTCCACAAATACCCTAAAATACTTCCAGCGTTGACATGAGGTGCTTCTTTTTTCACCAAAAGTTATGTAAAGTCATGTAACCTGTTGCACATGACTTTTTTTCTGCCCGTGGGCTAAGTCACACTCTCTCTTTGAACAGAGCTCAGATTTCATTCCCTAGAATGTGCATAATGTGCAAACAAGCCGAGGCAGAGGCTGTTCTGGTTTTGGCTCATTATAGGTGTGTGTGGATGTATAAATATATACATTTTCTATTAGACACATAAAGACATACAATATTGCAAACACCAGTGTTGGAAGGGGCAATAAGAAAGTTTTTAAGGAGGCAGGGAGGGATTCCAAGAAGCAAGTTGTCAATGCAGGCATCATTCAACAGGTCACTGCAAACCACCTAGCATGCAAATAAAAGATGGTGATTTGGTAAATCATCCTGTTTGCCTGGAAAAATGTCAATTTGTGACACAGCACCATAAAAATGAGGGATGAAATTAAATACAATATTGAGAATTTTGTTGTTTTTAAAAGAAGAGTAACAAGAGTTTTAAAAGAAGCGAGGTCGTTCTTTTCTTCCGACTGTACATGACAAAATGCATTTCAGGAATAATCCTGATATCAATAATTTCACTAGGAAAACTCAGAAGGAGCGTCGGCTTCTGCAGAGTAAAAGTAAGTTTGATCTGTAACTAAAAGAATGCAGATGAACAAAGTATAATTTTTATATGAACATGTATGGGTGGGTGTGTGTAAAATAAATACACATACATAGCCTATAGGCAGGGACAGTCACAGACACACACAAACATCCTATGTGTATGCAATATGCAAATGCACCTGTCAGGTAGCACACATTCATGAGCCATATTTAAACATAAATGACATTTCCTATGAGACGTTTCACTAACTGCAACTATATTCATTTTTAAGTGTCCATACAGTATTTCACACTAGCCATGAGGATTCTACTAAAAGTTGTAGACAGACAACTACAGGTTAAAATGCTCCTTATGTTACCTGCCTTACAAATGTCTGTGCTCTGGAAGGGTTGCCAAAATATTAGGCCAGCCGAAAGGAAGTTACTCAGGTGTGATCTTTAAATAGGAACATACAGGGTTCCTACATTATGTTTCTAACAAAAAACCCCAACAAACCACCAACCAACCAACCAACAAAAAGAAAAAAACATTTTAGATTCTACACTTTGAGAATTCATAACTCATTTAGGAGATTGTTGGATAATAAACTAAATACATATCAGAAAAGATTTTGTGATTGGATGCTGGTCTTCACTGGGGTTTGGTTTACTTTTACTCTGTGTTTCCTGGTGGATAAGTAAGAGAAAAACACTAGCAGTCCAGAAGCAGGAGCAGCTGCAGCAACAAAAAGGTCATGAAAAATAAGTGCTATGCAAATAAAAGAAATAAAACAAACAGATCATTTAAAGCATAAAAGAAATACAAGAAACAGCCGTAAATCAACATGCTTGGGAAAGAAAATTAAAATAAAGGGCAGTTTGAAACAAATCAAAATGTCATCAAAACAAAAAATGGCAAAACCATAAAGAACTAATAAAATAAACAGTAATTGGAAGAAATTGCAAATAAAAATAAAATGGAACTAACAGGAGCAACAGGTGGCTGCTCATGTTACGCTAAAGACTGAGTGGAAGCAAAAGCTTTTGGATTTCTCCAAAATATAGAAATGGTGTTGGACCAGTGGGCCTAGGTTGTGAGACCATAAGGAGTAATCAACCTGTCTTAAAGTTTTCTTCCATATATTTGAATTTTCTGACAGTCTGGATGCAAAGTTGATGCCCATTTCCCCAGCTATTTAGTAGGGCAAACTGCTGAAAAGAAGCAAATCTACTCCCCCACAACCCTCACCCCAAAGCCAAAAGTGTTGAATTAAACACCTCAGAAGCCAAAAAGCAACTCAAGTTCTGCTTGTGTCTTTTGTAAGTGAAGTAGTGTTTCAGCTCTGGACACAAACGTCATTGATGGAGTTGTTCTGCTCCTGCTGTTGAGTGAGATCAGATGATGAGACAGCCCCAAGATGAGAACAGAAGCACCAGGAGGTGTGCATGGAGAGAAGAAAATAATCAGCTAATAAATGACTGAACAGGCAGGATTTCACTTCTAACTAGACAACAGGAGGTGTGTATGGAGAGAAGAAAATAATCAGCTAATAAATGACTGAACAGGAAGGATTTCACTTCTAACTAGACACCAAGTCCTAAAGGAGAATATCAACAAGTTAATGTGCTATGTCTGTTTTATTAATTGCAACAAATGAATGACAAAGAAGCAGTTGTGGCCAAAGCGTTTGAAATAAGCTTAAATTGATAACAGGGCAAAGAAAGTTCCTTAGCTGTGCAGAACAGAGGTGGAGCAGAGGGGCTGCTGGTGTGATGTACTCCTCTGTAGCAGCCTAAATCAAAGGGTGGCCNTTCTGCTTGTGTCTTTTGTGAGTGAAGTAGTGTTTCAGCTCTGGACACAAACGTCATTGATGGAGTTGTTCTGCTCCTGCTGTTGAGTGAGATCAGATGATGAGACAGCCCCAAGATGAGAACAGAAGCACCAGGAGGTGTGCATGGAGAGAAGAAAATAATCAGCTAATAAATGACTGAACAGGCAGGATTTCACTTCTAACTAGACAACAGGAGGTGTGTATGGAGAGAAGAAAATAATCAGCTAATAAATGACTGAACAGGAAGGATTTCACTTCTAACTAGACACCAAGTCCTAAAGGAGAATATCAACAAGTTAATGTGCTATGTCTGTTTTATTAATTGCAACAAATGAATGACAAAGAAGCAGTTGTGGCCAAAGCGTTTGAAATAAGCTTAAATTGATAACAGGGCAAAGAAAGTTCCTTAGCTGTGCAGAACAGAGGTGGAGCAGAGGGGCTGCTGGTGTGATGTACTCCTCTGTAGCAGCCTAAATCAAAGGGTGGCCTTCCCAGAACTGGTGGAGTTGGTGTTGATGTCCTGTCACCAGCAGTGTGAGCAGCTGCACTGCGGCTGTCCGGAGTTTCCCTGGTACCTTTGTGAAGCCAGCCCGGCTGCCATGGCCACCTCTTGTGCCTGGCAGGGCTGCAGAGCTGTGCTGGGGGTGCTCAGGGGCTCTGAGTGCTGCATCCTGCCCTGGCATTTGTCACCCACCTCCCTGGGCTGTGTGACACCTGCACCGAGGGCTGAGCAGGCAATCCCACCCCTCCACACTACTGGAAAGAATCGAGCGAAAGAGACCTGGGACTGCAGATGCAATAAGTTGCAGATAAGGAGTAATTTCCAAACCACAGTAATAGACTAATAAAGTAGCTGAACAGTATGTGTTCATCAAGCCTACTAGAAACACAACACCGTGCTTCAGCTGTTTATTTTGCATTTTTTTGTTCTAATATATCTGTTCTTAAATGGCCCCTAAACCCACGCTGTGCAGTAATTTATACAAATATTCACAGGCAACTCTGTACTCAGTACATATAATTTTATTGTTTTGACTTAAAAGTCACAGGACTGAATTAAAAATGCATGGGTGGCACTTTGCCATGCTGCACCTAGAGAACAAGAGGCTGTCAGCCTGAGCTCTCTGCCAACAGGTTGCTGTGTACTAGACTAAACTGAACAGCAATAAGTCTACACAGCAGAGCTTTGCTGAAAGATGTGATCACACCTCCTAATGTGACTCCATGGCTCTGTTACTTACAGCTAAATTACATTATTATGACTTCATTGTTGAATCCCAATTCTCCTAATTATAGCCTAGAGATCTATTATTTGATTTTGTAACACCAAGTGCTTCTTTTCTAAATCATGTAATCTCTTGTAGCTTATTAATGTCAGGTTTGTGCACACGCAGGGACTTGGTTGTTTGCCAGGGAGAATCAAATTTTCAAATTTTCACTGTGTTATGTTGCAGGGGTTTGCTTGTTACAATCTAATTATATTGGCACTGAAAGCAAATTTATATTATAAAGCACTTTAACTCTTTCACAAAAACGTATTTGCATATGTAAGTGTCTCGCCATTGGTTTATATTAGCTTTTTCATTGGCAAATTTTTATGGGATTGTGTGGAAAAAAAAAATTCTGAAACCATTAACTATTTATTTTCCTTTGAAAATATGAAGGTTTTAATTTAAAGTAATTCTTATTGTAATAAATCCATGAGTGAAATGCAAGTAGGTGCCACACATGGAACTAGCTTTAAGCTTTGAATGACAAAAGTGGAAAAATTGAAATTTATTGTTTTATTAAATAGCATAAATTCAAAAATGCCATTTTAAATTCAGACTCTATTTCCCCAGTATAAAACAGTCTGACAGGTGGTTTGGATTTTATTTACATAATTCCCAATAACGATAAGTATATTTAGTTACAGGTAAAGTATTTTATAGTAAGAGTAAGCTTTAAAGCTTTTAAGTCCCAATAATAAGCCTGTCATTAGCTTCTGCTGAATTCTAAGGATGTTTAAGTGACTCATGATCTTCCAGACTCAGGGAGTGAGCAAGAGTGAAATAAAAGACTGCAATTCTCAGGGACTATGCTCCCCTTGTATGAGAGTTGGGTCTATGAGTGATTTTAAAGCTCTCTAAACTACTTGGTTTTGTGATTCTTTTTCAGGGCTGAGGGGTCTGTATTGCTACCATAACATAAAAAAATAGGTTGCTGGTTTAGTTTCTTCCGCTTCTGGGGTAGCTGTGAGTGGCTCCTGAAAGGAAAGGATCTGCACTACCCCACTCTCCTGTCTGCTCCCAGCCAACAGGCTTCCACTTCTCTTGCATGAGGTCAAATAACATTGGCTGCAAAATAAGTCATACAACTGCCAGCTTGGTAATTTTTTTTTTTTTTTTCATTTCCCCCCCTGCCCTTCTCCCATCACTTTCAATTAGATCACTCATTTGGGCTGAATTGCTGGGCAGTCAGCTCAGTCCAATACAAGAGAAGGGGCAAAGCCTGCAGCTGGGGCAGGTGGAGAGAGGTGAGGGCAGTGCTGCTGCTCCCAGCAAAAGCTACACTGGATCAAGTAGAATATGAAATTGTACCCCAAAATGTGCTATGTCTGCCTGTCTCCTCCACCAGGAAACCTAAAATGTCCAGCCTCCCTTCCCTGCTTCTGACACTCAGCATCTGGTTGGTTCTGCATTAGGTTTCTACTATACAGGACATAATATTCCACAGGAAATAATTCTGCCTAGTATATGATATGTCTGTCTCTGCTATCAAAGAAGAAAAAGATAGGATCAGCATTCAGGAACAAGCCTAGGACTAAGCAGCTTGGGGAAGATTTTGTCATTCAACATATATTTATAAGAGGCTTAGTAGAATGGGGCACAACCTTTGCTGCTGCAGTCAGGCAGAGGTTTGCATACTAATATGAATATGAATATGGGATTATGATGGAAAAAACATATGTAGACACAGTTGTCAGTAGAAGTAAATGGATTTGCACATTTTGCTGCCAAAAAAACAGGCTCCAACCCCACTGCCCAATGTAGGTAGGCCCAGAGGTTTAGTCCACAGATTACAATAGAATCAAGAATTCAATAGAGTTCAGTGGCTCCAGTGGGCTCTATTTCTGCTCCAGGTAGCTAATGAGTGTGGCAACCTACATCACATTCTTTGATGAATATCATTAAATACTGACTATGATACATGAAATAGGGATTATGTGTTTCTCAGAAACAGACAGTACTGCATTAATATTTTATTTCTCCTTTACAGGGAGAAGGCCACCCTCTATTTTCTTCTTTCCAGATGCATGTTGTAAAGATACTGAACTGGACACTTTGCTAGCAAGCTCATGCTCCTGTCATTTGAAGAAGACCCCTATCTTTTCCTCTGTGCTGCTTGTTAGATTTTCCATTTATTTCTCCACTCCATGGCCACCAGACCAAATAGCAGTTGACATCTGTTTATGCAGTTAGTGCTCCTTACTGAATCAAGTCCAATGTCAGTTCTACTCAGTGAATAATAAAGTGTAGCTTTCAATGCCTAATAAAAACACCCCATTGGTGGGCTTCCCTGCTGAAGAAATGTGTGAACTCTACAGCCAGATTTAATGGGTTGGGTTATACGTGGATCACCTTACACTGCATGTCACTACTTTTAATATTTACCAGGATTATCATCTCCATTCCAAGTATGCATGTGGAATGAGAAGGGCAGGAACAACCACCATTTCTGTATAGTGAGGTGGCTTTTCTCTATATTTTGATTTTTTTTAATTTTTTTGATTTTTTTGATTCTGCAAAAACATCTGTGATCACCAGGAAAATTGGTCAAGTGAATAGTAAGAATAAAAAGAGATTTCCATTAGAAAATAAGATTCTGAAGGGAAAACTGCTAAGAAGATACAGTGGGAAAAAATGGGTGCCTTATGTATTTAAGTGCAAATGTTAAATTTGATACATTTTCAGGAATTTTAATCTCTTTGAGCTAATCCCTGTAAAATTCGGGCCTCATGTTGAAGTTCATCTTTAAATGAAAATTGCAATTAGAATTGCAATGCAAGTGACATAGAGGCCTTTCGAGTTTCTCCACACAGTAAGTTTATACATATATTACTAAGCAACATAAGCACGATGAAATTTGAAAGAGCAACTCTTGTGTCTTCTGTGGTGTGAATATCAGAGATTGGCCCAAGGAAAGCAACAGTCCATGATAAAGAAGCGATGAAAAGCAATTACACACCAAATTACCCTTCCATATGGGTGTTTAGTAAGAAATACTGATCTGTAATGCAATTTGCAGTAAATCATTGATCAAATGTATGGATACATCCAAGGGTCCCTCTTACTGTGCTATTAAAGTTGCATATTTAATAGCTTTACTTAGCTGTCTAACAGGAAGGTGAACTTTTGATGCAAAATAAGCCTCAGAGTTTATATTTTCCTTGTGGTAGCTCCATAGAATTATGATCAAATAATGGATTGTGGTATTTCTTGATTACACAGTTAGGGAGCAATCACCTGCCACATTTGCTTATCTAGTTTATTTTCCTAATCAAACCACACTGTAATTGAAGATTTTGAAACAAAATCAGTGCAACTGCTGGAGAAATTGCCATGACAATTTTGATTCTGAACTTTACATCAATCACACTATCTGCTCCCATGACAGTTTTCTTTTGCTGCAAAGAGTAATGAACTTTTTTCTTTTGAATTTTGTTTCAGCACAATAGATACTGTAGAGCTTTTTTACTTTGCCTTGCTCTTCTCTTTTTGGTGAGGTGTGTATGTGTATCCTGGCCTAATCACATACACTGATGCACTTCATTTTATTGGAAGTAGCAGAGATAGATGATACAACTTGCTGGAGAATCTGCAGATGTTTGACAAACTTTGGAATGGTAGTAAGGTCTCCTATGCCCTAAAGCTGTGATTTTTCACTGTTGCCTTTCTTACCATTTATAAATATGTAGTTGATTCCTATCCATTAGTATTTTGTCTCAAAACTGTGCTGTTTCAGCTGGATTTAATGCATGTGCACTTAGGTATTTTTTTCCCAGCAAATATATTTAATAAGTAATCAATTATTAAATAAGGGGGGGTGTGAAGAAATTGAACCAAAAGAAGTCACCCATACAAATCCAGTTTTTGTTGGCTGCATGACTCATTAGTGAACCTTACTCAGTGCTTCTATTGTGCTGAGTGCCCCATAATGAAACACACAGGGTTAATGGCTGCAGTGCAGTGGGTTTAAGTGAAACCACAGCAGGTGTGTGCCTTAACGAGGTGTTAATGGGGAGACAGGTGCATGTAAATACAGAGCAGGAGGGCACAGGAACGGCCAGGAGAGAGGGCAGAGCAGTGTGACCACAGAGTGCTCCAAGAGCAGTTACAGAGTTAAGTGTTAATTGTCCCGGGGTCTTTGATACTGCCAAGGCAGACCTGGAAGACTTCGTATCTGTATTAAAACATTCCGTGTTGTTACCCTTTCCATGGAAGAGGTTGGCACTAGGAAAACTCCAAAGATAACTCTGCTTCTTTATGCATTTGGTTAAATGACCTTTCCTAGGAAATACTGTGGAAAGTTTTCCCCGGGTTAGTCACTGGTCCCTGACTCAGTGCATGTGGCTTGGCACACAGGCATGCTTAAGGGGGTCATACCTGCCTTGTACAGAAAGCATTTAATTACATTCCCTTCTAGGAAAAAAAAAAAACAACAAAACAAACAGATATTGATAGCAAGCGTCCTAAGCTGATGAGTGAAGTAGCAATAAGAAATGCTAAAACTCAGGAACCTCAAGTATCCAGCTTGAGTGCAGGGAGAGGCAGATCTCCTCAGATAAAATCCATGCCTGAAAGTAGAAGCTGGTTCACCTGTTCTCAAATGATAAAAACC
>VZTR01009229.1:87512-102085 GCA_013400775.1 Chaetops frenatus
TTTTTTTTGTGGATAGCAGCTGAAAATGAATGCAGCAGTTGTTGGGGGTGATCATACCACAAGCATCCAGGATAGACACACTCTAGAAAAGCACTTGCCCGAACTTAGAAAGTTAAAGCCTTCTTTCAGCAAATTAAATTGTTAGCCTTTGCTACAAAAGCTGTCTGTGGCCTCTCTTATTCCTACCCAACTAGACAAGTCTCCTTTTATCTTTTTATTTGACTCTGCCTGCAATAATAAAACAAGGTTTATTGTTGATGGTATCATTGCTCTGACATGTTACTAACTAAAGGAGGAATAATTTACATGTCAAAATTCTCTGAGCTAACACTGCCACAGAGACCACTATTTTTTCCCCTGGCTAACTTCTAATTGTGGAATCTATTATTGAAACTCTTTTTCAACCCTGAAGATAGAGGCTTCTTTTTTAGCAACAAAATAAAAAGTAGAGACCTGATTCTGGGAACTAATAGTCCCAAGAAATATGTTTTATTGATGCTGTGAAATGCCATCTTGTTGCATGTTATACTCTGTTTGTGGTACACACTAGCAATGTTTGGGATTAATCAAAATAAATTCCTTTGGAGCATTCATAATGATCACAATCTTTAGCAAGAAAATGTTTTTATTTGAACTTTTGTTATTGTTATATTTTGATAGTTTCACCTTCCTCTTAGTTGTGAAACAGGAGTATAGGACAAGTCAGCTCCAAATATCATCCTCAGGGTGTTTCTTTAGGCTCCTGACACAAGCAGCACTGGCTCAGATTACTCAGTTACCTGCTGGCACTCTGAAGGTGCCTAAAGAAATAACATGAATATAGTGCTGGAATTTGTATTAAACGTGAATGAGTAGTAAAAAAAAAAAAATCTGGACTCTTTCACTCCTTTGTGGTTTGTATTAAAAAAAATATCTAACTAGGATCTCCTGTTTTAGAACAGCTGCATGCTTTAAAAATGCTCCTAAAATTTATTTACTTTTTAAAATGCCTTCATTTATAACTCTTCACAGTTGAAAATTAAAATAGCCTATTTCAATTAAATTACACTGAAAAAAAAATTAAGAGAAACAGAAAGTTTCATGACACTGCTTGAGTCTCATAGAAAAAAAGAACAAAATATGCTAACCTCTGAAGATTGCTTGTTACTCTTTAGGTTATCTTTTGAGCTGTCCATTTTTTTCAGTTTGGAAAGCTGACAGGCACTTTGGACAACTTATCATGACACTGTGAGCCATAAATGTGATGCAGTTCTTCATAAATGTGACAAAGTACTTACAAAACAACTGTTGACTTGTAAAGGCATCCTACTTCTCTAAAAGGAGGATATTTACTCTAAGTGCAGTTTGTAGGGATTCTCAGCTAATTTGCTACCTACAGATCTTTAATATGTTTGTGAATTCACAAGATATTCATAATTGTAAGTATCTATGAGATTACTGTATTTTAAACCAATCCTGACAGCACAATAGAATCCAATAAAAGAAAGCATTGGTTTTCCAAGGGATGCTTGAAAAGAAGGACAACTTGAATGCAAATAAAGATAAAAAAATAATTGACAAAGTAACTGAAACTGCATGTGTATGTCTGTACTTCATTCTCTCCATATCATCTCAGGAACCAAACATAAAAATGCTATTGTTATAATAAGAGGGGTTCTAATGAAAACTGAAGTGCAGAGGAGATAAGATAGAACAAAGTGGTTTCCCATCAGATTGATACATTATTAATCTATAAAAGATGACTCATATTTAAATTTTCCTAACTGCCTAAAAATCTTTCCCACTGTTGGTGTTACATAAAGATATTTTGCTGAAATAAAATACACATCCAGCTTTATGGCCATCTGTAAATTCAGAGTGTGTTTCTCAGCAGATTGAAAAAATTCCAGCTGCATCCACCCTTACACTGGAAGAGATCAAGCGATATTTACAAGATTTAAATCCAGACAATTTAACAGCCTCAACAAAACCTGTCCACTGTTATTGTCATTATGTATCAGATGACCCACAGGTAACACTAGTACATGAAATTTTTATTGTGAGAACAAGCTATAGCTAAATTAAACTGTGCCTGATTGTAAAAATCTATTCACCATTATAGCTAAAAACAAAAGTGTACCCAAAACCTGCTCTGTGTGTGTTTTCCAGGTACAGTCCAAACCTTGGTAAAACCCTTGGCAGGTGGAAAAGGCAGTTACACTGTAGTTAAGATTGTGTCACTTCTGTATGTCTTCAGCTATCATCACAGGAAGAATTTAGGAATGGCAAAACCTGCCTCTTGAAGCACAGTTGAAGGTTGTTTTATGGATCATTTTTAGTCAAGACTGGTTAAGAAGTTGTCATTCCCCTCTTCACTCTGTTCTTTCTCACCATGTCACTGTGATACTCTGTGGGGGCAGCTGTACACAGCTGGACCTGAGCAGCCTGAACTTATCCATCTTTATAAAACCTTTGGTTCTTCCAGTGATATTCAGAAGAAACCACCAGAATAAGCAGAGGAAGAGGTGAAGTCCACACACCATATCAGTGCCAGGGCTTTTATCTTTGACAACTCTGTTCCACAAACTGTTTGCTGTGACAATCCAGGGAATTCATTCAAAGGCATTGGTTTGTTAGTGTAGTTGGGAACTTTTCAAACAAGGCTTGAAATAAGGTGATGAGAAAAATCCATCTTTTGCTAAAATATGATTCTGGAAGTAAATGGGAATTGCAAAACAGAACAATGGACCATGGTAATAGGGAAGGCAAAAGGGACTGGAGATTATTTTATTTATCCAACCATCTGTGGCAAAAAGGCTGGGCAGAAGCAAGTCCCTTTGGCATGTGATGTAGATATATTTCAGAAAGTGGAAAGAAAAGTTCCAGGTGTGACTGTAAACCAAAGGGTTTGTAGCATGCAAGGAAAAAAAAGGTGCTGGGAATAACAGGAGCTGGACAGCAAACCAGCTGAGGGATCTGGTTGATTCTTATAAATAGATTGAAAAATAGGACTTAGGAGAAAGCGGTGGTTATGCCATTAAAGGCACACTTGCCACCTGTCTCAATTGAGAGGAAAAAGGAAATGTAACAAAGCAATATAAAAGTTTCAAGACCTTTATAGTATAAGTCAAAAGAAAATAAAGACTAACAAAATAGAAACGGGGTTGATGAAAGATGTGTATAAAGAAATAGATTGACATGTAAGGTTTAGGTAAAAGAAGTCGAAGAACAAAATGACTTATCAGTATCAAAACAAATAAAGGGTGATTAGGATAGAAAATGTTGATTCATGATTAATGAAGAAAGATAAAAGGAAATATCCACTATTGAACATAAAAATAAAAAGGAAAGTAGGTGTCGTAGAATAAAGTAACGTCTTTTCTGCCCTTTTAAATTCATTCTTCATCAAAAAGTTTAGCTGCACAGCTAGATTTCTCATTTTACTATGTGTAGAGTCTACAATTTAAAACACATGACTTAAAGTGTATTCAGAGGAGTTAGATGCATTGCAGGCCTTGATGGAAAATTCACCTCGAAGTTATTCTTAAGCAAGTCAGGGTCATCTCTAAACCAGAAATTACTATTTTCAAGAATGTCAAAAGCTGGAGAAAGTGTCCCAGAACTGGAGAATTGGAAACTGTCTTTAAAAGAGAGGGAAAAGAACTTCTGAGGAGACTGGTTTTTAGAAAGGCACTTCTCTTAAAAAACCAGGAAATCATAAATAAATAAAAAACATAAATACAGAAATACACCAATATCAAGCTTCAGTTCTGAAAGCTGCACCTTGATATTACTGGATACACAACAATTTTCTCTTGGTTCTTCAGCAGATGTAAATGGATTGGCATGGAACAATTTGCAAGAGTGGTGACCAGCAGAATTTAAGAAATTTGATATTTATTCCCTCTCAAATGCAGAACTGAGTCTTCAGCTTGAAGACCTTGGTCCTGTGGGGCAGATTGAGGAGTTTGGGATTACAGCAATGGAAAATGCATGTCTTTTCATTGGGGGATCTGATTCAAGCTGGCACACCACGAGTAACTGCAAGTCTCAGATGGTTTTTATTTTTACATATTTATTTTTCCCTGCCACAAGATACAAACTAGGATGTTTAGTTAGAAAAACATGTTTAATTGTACTCTGCATAAACTTCCATTTAGAAAGAAAATGTTTTTCGAATAAAGTTCTTCAAATGTTTTTTGCAACATCTGGACTATTTTTTTTGCATAAAGGATCTGAAAAGAATTTAGAATCCCAGACTCCTTGTGGTTCTCACGTCTTCATAAAAAGTCAGATACTAGAATGTGCTTACTGCTGGGAACTGACACTTCACAATTAATAAAGGAGGAAAACGTCTCCTACTAAGCACAGGTTTGATCCTCTAGTGCCTTGGAGTTTTGCCTGAGGGTCTTTCTGAAGGGGACTGGGAATTGTTTTCAAGATGGGGAAGGGAGTTTTAAAAGACCATTTCCTCCAGTTATCCCCCTGTGCAGGGACTGAGCCCGTTCATGGTGGCATGGCCTGTGTCACCATGTGCAAATGCAATATCCCCCTGGGCAGTGGGGACAGGAGGGTGTCCTCCTGCTGCCACCATCCAGACAGAGGAGACGCTCATACACACAACAATAATGCAGGTTATAGTCCCCAGATTATTTAGCTACATGCAGCATGATTTAGTCTCCTAATGTTATCACAAGTCCCAAGATATATTTGTGGCTTCACTGGAAGGTCTGATTTGAGAAGGCATATGATGATATAAGATCCTAAGCTTTGTTAAATAAAAAGGATGTATATTGTAATGTCTCAAACTTCCAAAGAAGGTATGTAAAGAACCAAATTTGGGTTCAAAACCAAAAAAGGCAAGAACCAACAGTTTTTATTTTTTCTTCTAGTACTTTGGAGTTAACCTTACCACTTTTTATGGGCTAGGTCAACTAGAGTATTGTATTGGCCTCAATACATTCTCTGCTCCTATTCTCTGTGGTTTAAAAATTACAATTGCTTTGAAGATAAATGAATTCTAGTCCAGGGCTACAGAACAATATAAACTTTCAACAGTTTGCAGGAATACAAAAAATTTAGGTCCTAAATCCCTCAGAATATCAATGGTAGCCAGGTGTTTAACTCTTCTAAGCTCTTTTGCAAATCTTACCTGAAATCTGTTATATTTAAGTGTTTTTCCTGTTGAGCTAAAGGACCAGAATCGACTCTTGCACAGTATGCTTCTTCTAATTACTCACAATGGGAGACTGCACTGACAGCCAACTCTGGGAGGTATTTCTGAGTCTGATTTCTAACATTCTTCACTTTCTCACCCTATGGTATGAACAGACTGCCTTATATTGCTGACAATTTATGTTTTCCCTCTATCACCCACCTACGTAACATCTATGTTGAGCATTTACGTTTACACTAATAGCCCCTGAGAATCAATTACCATAAGAAGATCTGTTTCTTTACACTTCAACTGGTGAATCAGTCATAGGTTAAAACAAGAGGAGGTAAAAAGCCAGCATGTCTGCACAGATTTTCTAAAAACCCTTTACCTAAAAATACTCTGGATAGAGAATTTTTTTTCCCCTGTCTTGTGCATGCTCAATATTATTTTACTGGCCTTAAAATCTGCTTTCATAAATGAACTGAGCAAAAAAAGCACTCAGGATTAAGTGTATATTTTAGACACTTAAGTGTATATTTTATACTCCACTACTGTGTAGTATCCCCAGGCAGCAGAGCACAGGCTGTTTAGTTGGCACTCCCTGGTGGAAGGAAGCATGATAGCAAACCAAGCTTCACTTCAGGCCTGATCTTGTAAATATGGCACTGTGAAGAGGGCAGGAAAAAACCTTCTCATAATCCCACCCACCTCTGGTTACTTACCAGCCCCTGGAAGAGCTCTTCCATGGAGTTTTTGTCCATCCCTCACACACAGAGAGGGAGTTGTGGGTCTGTTGATGACTTTTCCCCTCTTCCTAAGAAGCTCTCAGTGACAGAGCTCTGCAACAATGAGTCCTTTCTACTCTTCCCAAAGCTTTTTCAGAAGTGTGCGACCATCACCAGTACAGAATGTGATGTCCGTCCTGATCTGTCTTCCACAGGCCGAGGTAAAATGGTTTAAAGAACCTCACTCAGATTTCTAGAATAGATCTCAGATGGCCAAAGTTGCCCAAAAATGGATTTTGTTTTCACCTTTTCAAATGTTGTTTAGAAATGCCTTCTCTTTCTCATTGCTGACCAAACTGTCAGCAATACTCTTTATAAGAGGAAGATGCGATTATATCCCATCAGGTTCCTGGTATTTGTGTACATTTCCAGAATTATTCATGCTCTGGCCATAACAGTCTGAGTTGCAAAGCAGTCTAAACACAGAGATCTCAGGGGGAACCTCCTGGCAATGGGCACCTGCCCAGTGGCCTCTCTCTGCTATGTGTAATTTCCTACAACAAAGGCAATCCAAGCCCCAGGTTTTGTCACCTAAGTGGTACCTTTCCACAGGAAAATGTATAGATGTACACTTATCACACGCTTCTGGGAGCAAATAGCCTCCATTCAGAAAGTAATGAGAAGAACCTGGCTTTTCATTGAGAGTGTGATCCTTTTAACCAAATACTGCCTTTCTAACCTGTGATTATATAGATACAATGACAAAAGAGGCTCTGGATGAACAAAGGTAGATGCCAGAAAGTACTGGCAAAATGTTTCCTAAGCACAGGCAAAATTAGCAAAAAAAATCATGTTAATGCAATATAAATGCCAATCTCAAAGCTCTCAAGATCTTCCTAATTCTGAAATTCACAATGAGGAATTTATAAAACTATCAAAGGAATCCCTTTTTTTGGATCAAATCCATTTCAATTTAATTAAACATCCTGAAAGAATATTTTGTAAAAGACAAATATTTTTAAAGTTAATGCAAGACAACATTGATATGTATAATTTGCATCTGAGAAGTATAAAAACCATATGACTTCTGTTCATAGTTACAGTCTCGCAGCAATTTCCCAATTATAGCTCTTATTTAAGAAGTGAAAAGACTATTTTCAAACCACTTGTCTCTTTTCTTATACATTACTATCAGTATTAAAAATGCAAAAGAAAATTTCATGGTCAACTTTTAACCTCATTATCATGGCCAAGCTTTAGCCTTAGTTTCATGTATATAAGCATTGTATACTGACAATATAGAGAAGACATTTTAATCAAATCTCCCTTTGCAATGCATCCACAGTTAAAAAGAATTTGAGAAATATCCGGGTCACCAAAGTTCGTAACATCTTTGACTTAAAGCACTTGCTGGGCACACCAGACAAGAGAGAAGATTGCCTTTTTATATAAACGCTTTTTTTTTTTAGTGGAACCACAATGCAAATAACTCCAAATAAAGCAGGGAGACAACCTAACTTGAATTAATGTCTTGCAGAACCAAAAGTTTATGACAGTGGGAACCAAACTACAATTATAAACAGGTGGAGGTGTGGCTGGTTTGTTAATTAGAAGACAGCAATGCACGGAGTCATCTCCACTTACTGCCAGCTTTCCTGTATTGATGGAGTGCTCTGGGCAGGAGGACTGGGATTCTACCCAGGTACTCCTGGGAAAGGTACATCTCTGCAGCTGTCATGCCCCATTAAGGGAACTCTATTTTATTCCTAAATCAATCAGAGGAGGGGGAATGCTAGGGTCCCATACAGTGACTTAGCAAGATATTATTCTTCTCTTTGCTGCTAAGTAGAACTGCATTTCAGCTGCAAACACTCGAAGAAACCCCTATTGTATTTTTGCCTGTCAACTCAATTTTCAAGAAAAAAACTTTCAATATTTGTGTTTTCACAATGAGAGAACACTTATATACCTGCCTTTGTCTGGTACTAATGTCAGTGTTAATTAATTAGAGGAATATATCAACTACGTCTCCCCCGTAAGGATTTTGGCCTCCGCATGTTGCTGTTTTCTCTTACATTCCATGGGCAATATCCAAAGTCCATAGAGTCAATTGGACTTGGACAAGTGTGTTTTGGCTGGGCTCTTGCATGCCCAGGTTATTTGACATTCATTGCTGGCAAAATTGCACCTCTGCTGTCATTCTTGTAATCCATCTCCCTTCCTTAAAATTATGCATTAATCTTTCCTTTGCTAATTTGTGGGTGTCTTTCACCTTTTTCCTATGGTGCATGGAATGAGCTGAAATTTACATTTGTTTAGTGCTCACACATAGCCATGGTTCAGCTCACATCCTCCTGGTAACTTGTTTAACTGGGGTAACCTGAAAGTGCATTTGACCTTTGACTTTTCTCATGGTTACTGTGCAATTTGATCTCTCCAAAATTGTGCTTTGTTATGATATATTTGCAATGCAGGTTTGCTTTCCTTTGCTCACAACATCCAAACATGTCTTAGGTAAACCAATGAAATTTAGTCCTCAGGGTTGCTAATTCCACAGTTTTTCATAAACTGCAGGAAATTTCACTTTGGTCCATCCACTTATTCCTTCCTCACGATTCTGCCAATAGCCATACTTGAAGTAATGCAGGATATTTTAAAGTAACATAAATAAATGGGAAAATGACACTACATCAGTCTAAATGCTGTTCAAGAATAATGCAGAACAAATAGGGAAAATATCATACATGTAAATCATTTGTGAAATCAAGTTAAAATTAATGACAAACAAAATTGAGTTCCCTTTGTGGTTGATTTCCATTTAGCTGCACCCAACAATAAAATAGTTATCAAAGAAAGCTACCAATTAGATTTTAATTTGAAACATTTCCAGAAAACAGTTCCCAAATCTCAATTGATATCTCTCCAACAACCCCCTAATTGCAGCAAGTTGGTGGTAAAGGGAGTGGGGGGGAAAAACTGCTTTAAATGAAAAAGATGCATTCCGTCTGCTGGAGCATGCAGTATCGTTTCCTTAATTATTCCCAGGATTTCCCCTGTACATGAGCTTCCGCTGAAGATTATAAATAGCCAGATAGATATGTCTGTGTTGTCTGTGCGTGTGCATGCACACACACACAAGCATGGGTGCTGAGGGAAAGAGACAGGAAAAGTTACTCTTTCAAACTCTAAGGACTTCATCCAATGTTCCACTGCTTTTTCATGAAGTGGGCTGTTGGGCAAAGGTCAAAAAGTCCACAGCATTCAGATATGGGGAATTTATTCCACTTAGTTTAGTCACATGGTGTGCCTTCTTGCAAGGATCTTTAGAATAATCAGGAATGTGGAATCACCTATAATGAGACTCTCCAGAGCCTGTCCAATCTGACGGTTCACTATCCAAACACAGAGTAAAATATGTCACCTTAGCCAGGAAGTGCAGCAAATGTTCATTCCTCCTCTGCTTTCCTGCCTGAGGCAGACAGACCCCGCCCATGATTCTGCCTTCATCTAACATGAGACCGTATTCTTCTGGAACCCCTCAGTCTGGTCCTTGCCATGTTCCTCTGTGCACAAGTGAAACCTGTCGACAGCCCTCTTCAAAATCCCCAAAATGGAGAAAGATTACTCTGAGACTTCTAAAGCTTGATCTGCCTGGCAAGAATATGCTCCATGTGACAAGACATGGAAAAACTTAAAAATACTCCTTAAGTAATACTGCTTAAGTTTTAAGCAGAAATTTCCAAGGAGATGATCAGTGATGTCTCTGAGACATGCAGAATCAACAATCCATTACCTAGGAAGAACTAAAGATATCTGACCACCTTCCACACTGAAAGATCAGAGTACTTGTTCTTTTTTTTATTACAGGTCAGCAAGAAACAGACAGTATCTTACCTCTCACTTTCCTGCTTGGAAACCATGTAACCCTCTAAAAATATTGAACCTTCTGAGCTGAATTTTTAAACATCATCTAGCATTTGGAAATATGGTTATTCTCCACATTCCAGTCCACACAGTACACTGGCATTGCACTGCTAGGGATGACAGATTAGCAAATTGAGGATGAGGCAAAGGTTGTAAGAGGACAGTTCTGAGCATCCTTTGCAAGGAAGGACTAGATGAAACAATCAGCACGTGAGGAGCATAACAGATATTTATTAGCTGAGAGTGTCACAAAAGTAGGGGTTTTTTTCACACAGTACATGAATACTTTCAAACATAATCTCAATAATACCAGGAAATGCACCTCCTGAAATTCCTCTCACACTGAAATGTTCAAATCTGATTGAAGTTCTGGAGAAACTGGTGTCATTTGTGTACTTGGCAGCTACAGTCTATGGAGATGGTCTCATTGGTTCCCCTCAAGCTGTTAGGGTTCAAAGAGAAACACCTTCGGATAGATTATAATCTAAAAGATTATATTTTAGGGTGGGACATATTTTAGGCTCTTCTCACAGGCAACTAGCAACAGCACACCAACAAGCCTCATCAGGGGAGTTTCAGGTTGGAGACCAGGAAGAATTCCTTCATGGAATGGGTATTAAAGCATTGGAATGGGCTGTCCAGGGAGGTGGTGGCATCACTAGCTCTGGAAGTGTTCAAAAATCAGCTGGATGTGACACTTAGTGCCATGGTCTATTTGACAAGGTGGTGATTGGTCAAAGGTTGGACTTGACAATATCTGAGCTCTTTTCCAAACTTAATGATCCTGTGATTCCATGTAAGGTATATATGCAGGCTTAAAGTACCCTACTGTGACAATTTCTGACATAACACATCTGAAAGAACAGTTGAGGGATGACTGAGGTCCTACACATTCTGTAGACAAAAGAATTATCTTAAATCTAGAGCAGTAAAAAACCAAACTCGGAATGTTCGCTTTATCACAACATACCTGCTCTACTTTCATAATATACTCAACCAGTGTGAAAATATCTTGATTTTCTCAAAAAAGCATTCATAAAGAGTCTGGCTTCCTCAGTGCACGTTACATTAACTCTTGCAACTTCGAAAAACTCAGCCTCAGTACTGTGATGGGTTGATGCTCGCCAAACACCAGTGCATCCATGAAAATCATTCACTCATTTTCCTCTGCTATAGAGGAGGGGGAAAGAAATCTCAGGGATGAGATAAGGATAAGGAGAAAACACTTTAAAGGAAAAACAGGCTTAAAACTTCAGAAGGTATAAAGAAAAAATTATTAACAGAGTTAAAAGAGGATAATGAGAAATAATAAAAAAAACCTTTAGAATACTTTCCCCATCTCTACCTCCTGCACCTGCCCTTCTTTCCTTCCCACCAACATTACAGGCAGACAAAACATGGGACTTTTAGTCAGTTGTCACTTCTAAAATTCTTCTTCAGTTCACTTAGGGAGAGGAGTCTCTTTTGCTATGCCATGGAGTTCTTCCCATGGGAGACAGTTCTCTGAACTTTTTCAGTGTGGTTTAAATTTTCATGAATAGCAGTCCACCTGAAATCTGCAACGTGAAGTCTCTCACATGGGACAAGCATAAATGCTTGTGTCTATAAGATACCACTTCTGTTTTTTTTGGTTTGCTTTGCCAATTTATTTTTATTTTCCATGGTTAGGATATGTCTCTTTAAATGTCAGAACAATTGCTGATTATGTGAAATGAATTTTTATAGACTGTTTTTTTATTCGTATGGGGGGAGGGGGGAAAGAAGAAAACAACAGGAAAGAAGATATTGAGTGCCTCCAGCAGAGTAATGGAATGGAATCAAAACGTGTCAGCACAATCTCTGGCACACCCGATTTAATAATTTTATCCATTCAAAGAAGTTCTAACACCATTTTTTGTTATGTCCCTGACTTCTTGTAACCTTCACTTGGTGAAATCCACCCACAGAAAAGCACAAATGGCTTCCCTTCCATATAAAGATAAGTTGAGCAAGTAACAAAGAAATGCCTTTTAATAGTTGCAAAAGCTGTTTTAACAAGGGATCCTACTTGCCTCCAATTCCACAGCTAAGGCCAGGAATGAAATTTGGTCATAAATTCAAATGTTCATCCAGTTCTAGATTATTTGAGCTCAAATGTTTGATCAGAAGTGCCTTTGGTGTTCCAATGAATGTGATAAATAAGGAGCCAAAGGAACACTTGAGCTCTGCTCAAGTGTTAATGCTTAGCAGAACCTAAACTTACCAGCTATTGTCACAGCCACACATAAAACAAATGAGAGGTGGAGCTGCCTCTAATAAATATTTTCTGTCTTTCATCGGAGGAGTGTGGTCTGAATAATCGCTCCGACAAAGACCAGCATGTCTAAGATCAAGACTGCAACACGTACCAACAGGCCAGAGGGGAAAATATCTCAGCTAAAGACCAAACAGAAAAATCCCTTGTAGCTGTGTGATTATCAGACAGCCAGAGAACTGCTCTCTGGAAGGTTATTGTGGCTCAGTGTCCCACCCCCCTCCTATTACATTCTATCTACAAGAAAGACACGGAAGTCACATACCAGTACCCACAGACATACGCAAATATTGACTTCATTAAAATCATATTGTGCTTTTTTTCTCTCAGTTTTTTTATCTGTAGGAAAGTGTCCTCTCCGGATGTTTTCTTCCCCCATTTCCCTTTTTAAGATGCTGAGGACTCTGCCTCCTTCTTCCTGTGGGTAACTAAAAAAAAAAACCCACAAAAAAGGTCATCATTCGATCCCTGCTTTGTCTCTGACTATAATAAAATGATCTTCCTCTATATCACACGTTTATATTCTTAACATCCATGCTTGACATTTAGCAATAAAACTGAAGTCATAATCTGCTTTCAGTTAGAAGAGTCATCTTGAAACCCTTTGGTATTCTTGTCAAAAATAATAATTGCTCATTGTCAACATTAACCTCCTTGAGCCTGCAGATCTGTCATTCCCATTGCTCAATTTAACAAGCATTACTGCCTACAAAAATCTGCTGTTGAGGTAATGGATGGAACACTGTGGCTGTTACATCTTACTAGATGTTCTTATAGTAGTATTTCATGGTAACATTATCTGGGAATGGCTCAAAACAAGTCCTTAGGTACAGTAAAAAAAATAGATGTTTTGACAGAATTATAATAATTCACAAAAAATGATTTTATTAAGCAGTGCCACACATAATATTTATAAAAATACCACGAGGGTTTGCTCCCTTAATTTTTTTAACCAGAAAGAGAGGTTGTTGTACCACATAAGGTATATATGCCAAGTAGGATAACAGTTCAGATAATAATCTTTCAGGGTTTTCCACAAAACTTTTCTTGTTCACTTTAGATAATAACCTCTGCCTGAATATTTTAGGATATCTGAGCTACATGAGGAAATTTGGAGACATGATAAAAGGGTCTAGCATGTAATTATTAAGATCAGTTTAGAAATAAAAAATAATTAAATTAACCCCGAATTTTATAAGCAATTAGAAATCTAGCTGGATATCCATTGGAATAAGTAAGAAAGTATCATACATCTCAAGGTGGAAATTCTTCCCATTTAGAAAAAAACCCCAAAGTTATGAATGCTTTTTCCACAAAAAATGAATGCTTTTTCCACCCTGAAAAACATATGTGGGAAAAGACCCAAACAAACAAACAAAACCCCCCAAACTCAAACTGGCTAAGCTGTAAATGCTGCCCATCAAATTTCAAACCAAGAACTAAGGTACAATTTATTTGCTTCTTGATTCCATTTCCTTTATAAACTGAAGGGAAAATCTCTTGCTTCTGTCCAGGCTTTTTCACAAGGACCCAAGAAGTAACTGACTATAAGAAAAATGTTTCTCTTAGGATCATTTGAAACTCTATGACTTGCCTTGCTACCTATTTCAAACATTCTTTGAGTTCAAGTTTCCTAGTTATATTAAAGGAAGTTCATGTAAAAACAGTTATCAGGGCCATGTAAGATAAGAGATCACGGTGTAACTGGTAACACATAATACTAATCCTAAATGTATTTACAATTCTAGAGTGTAATTAGCTTAAAAATAGTTGTGCTCAGCACAGAGGTGTGAAGTTCATAACGAAAATCACAATACTCGCTGATTGTTGCTGACCCATAGTAAATGTTAAAGTATGAGAATTTCATAAGGGTTAACATGTGAAAGATTCTGTGTGTAATGATATTTGTAACACTTATTCTGCTATAAAATATCACTTTAGGCTTGTATTTTTCCTAACTGGAGAGGTGCCAGGGCAGTGAAATAGTAATTTTTGTTGATGGCAAACTGTGGTGATAAACTGAAGATATTCTGAACGTAACAATACAAATCAAAGACATGGTTTGAAATTTTATTCAGTCATTGAATGCAAGAATAACTTTTTAATAATATCTAGTGGGTTTATCACAACAATTGTAATTTCAATGATTTTCAGTCTGCTTGAAAATGAAAGGTAAATGTCTCTAATGAGGTCTATCCATAAAAATGAGCCACCAAGAAGCTCATTTTGCAAAGGCAACCATCTAATATCAGTTGTATTGTTACAAATAAAGGCATCATTTGGCCAAAAAAATTATATTAAAATAATATGTGAAGGGAATCAGTGCAGTTTGACAACTGACACCCAAGTATACATTTTTCATCTTTATTAGAAATCTAATATGCTGACTAAAGGATGTTGTTTGGTAAAAAAAAATCAGGCATAAATTTATGCTGATTGAGGAAGAAAGGGCCTCATCTGATAAATTCTCCTCCTCCTCCCTATGTCCTGACCT
>VZTR01009229.1:111306-122902 GCA_013400775.1 Chaetops frenatus
AAAAACCAACCTGGGCCTACTTTCTTTTTAAAAAGGCAGTTTCTAGGTTTTCAGAGAGTTGAACTGCAAAACAACCCTTGCCAAGAAACCACTTGCTCTTCATCCAGAGTAGTAATTCTATACATGGAACTTGACACAGCAAAATACTAGAACATCTACTTAACTTAAGCACATGTTTAATCAATTTTCTAGGCAAGACATAGGTCTGCTNGGACAAGGGGAAATGGTTTCAAACTTAAAGAGAGTCGATCTAGATTAGATATTTGGAAGAAATTCTTTGCTGTGAGGGTGGTGAGGCACTGGCACAGGTTGCCCAGGGTAGGTGGTGGATTGCCCCATCCCTGGTAGTGTTCAAGGCCAGGTTGGATGAAGCTCTGAGCAGATTGGTCTATTGGAATGTGTCCCTGCCCATGACAGTGGGTTGGAACTGGGTGATTTTTAAGGTCCCTTCCAACGCAGGCTATTCTATGATGATGATTCTGTGATATACCCTCATGTACATTTTATACACACTATATATATCAGATGAAAACACAACCGCCCTCCATTTCAGTGGAAGCTTTGCCAAAGGAGTGTCATGACAGTGATGAAGCAACTCCCCTATGTTTAAAATGAACTTCTGAATATACCAGCTATACATAACATTTTTTTTAAAGAAAGACACATTCAATTGATAATACAGTCAATTCCCATTACTGATTCAAAAGCAGTTTCAAGTATTTTATATCCATGTCTGAATGTTTGTGGCAGATTCTTTGAACTTTCAATCATAATTCACATATCCTATAAACACTTTTCAAAGTCTTTTTATTCTCTCATGCTGTGTGAAAGACCTTATGAAACTGTGAGAAAATAATGATTTCTCACAATATACAGTGGATTAAAGAAAGCACATTGGGGAAAATTTAAAAATAATAATTTTTAGTACACAATTTTTTTTCAGATAGATTGTTTTCTTTTGGAAGTAGGTCAAACTCAACAAGAAAATTCTACACCTTGCTAAATTTAGATTCTTAGTATACCATAAATCTTTTCCAATTCACCAATACATAAATATGGTTGAAATCTGATTGTGTTTAATGTTTGTGCCAACTGGCACAGGACAAAACTGTTCATGACCAGAACCTGATCCAGTTTCTATTAACTTTACAGAGAGCTGGACTACTTTCTACATATGTAGTGTGGAAAAGAGAATACAATTTTAGGCATAAATGCCTACCTATTACAAAATATGCAGCAGCTTTTAATAATCCAACTATCTAAATATGTAATGTAGCAACGTGTACACTACATGCAACAGGCCAGACACAGCACACACACAGGGGGAAAAGGCAAGGTGTGGCTGCAGTGGTGAGAAGGGAAGAGTCAACACAAAGGGTTCTGCAACAACAGCACAGACCAGAGGTTCAAAAGATCCTACACATTTGTAGAGGCAGTAATGGCAGTGAAGCATAATTGTCTGGAACACTGAAAAAGGGAAAATGGACAGGGCTCAGTCTGGTCTGGCCTGTGGTACCCTGGCACTGAAGCATTCAGAGGTCAGACATTTCCTGCTCTTGTTTCCAGGCCTGAGACCCCTTCCATCAAAGTGCCACTGCTCTGGGTTATGTCACCTGAGTACAGAAGCACTGGTGAAACCCTCAGCAAAACTACAAAACCTCCATGAGACCTGGCATTTCACTGCTCCTGCAGAGCCAATTCACCCACAGCTACCCTCGAAGTGTTCTTACAATTAAGGCACAATGAAGGATGCTGACATGCTGTGTAAGCATTGTTCCTGACTCTAGTTATCCCAATTATTTTTTATGTTTTCCCCTTAAATGAGAAAGACATCAGGTGGTAACTCAAACACTGAGATAGATATTTATGTTTTAGAACAAACAGTTTAAATGGTATTATATACAGATGTCTAAATATTTTGAAAGTATCTGTTTATGGAGGTAAACTGGAACTACCTGTTTAAATTTAGAGAATTTTATTTAAAATCTACATGTAGAACTGAAATTGCTTGTTAGTTGATGCACACTGGCAAATGAGCCTTATTTGCAGAGTATATGAAGTGCTTGGATTTCTGTTTGAATTGGGAAAAGCAATACATTTGAATTTTCATTAGACTGTTCCATTTTTACAAAAATGATTCATTGTATAAAAACAGTAGTAAGTGGCTTACTCTCTGTCTTTGTCAACAGACAACTGGCAAATTGCTGGCTGCATAATATTTCTGTTAGGCTCCTTGTGTATGGAAATCTGACTGCTTTGCAAGCAATTTAATCAACAGTGTAAATAACCTGTGTAAAATAACCAACAGCACAAACGCCTTTAAATAATCAAGGCTCTTTAATGTACATAAAATAGGCTTTTGTACCTACAATAGGCTTGATCTTTATAACCACAGTTTGTTCTCACCTCTTATGCCATATTGTGCTCTGCAGTAATCAATGCGTACAGAGCCCCGATTCTCAAACCTACTCTTTAGCAGGTGGAATTTTTCACCCACAGAGAATTGTGTCCACAATCTCACACTACTAATATATTGCCAGAAGAAAATAAGATAGGATTACAGATGTAAAAGCTGGGAGCTTGGACTGAAAATTGGACTGTAAAGCTGCATAAATAAAAATCTATCTATAATAACAAAAAAAAGCAGGTAATTTGCTAATGTTCTTGAGAGACATCTCCCATTTTTCTTGGGCAATGAAAGTTCCCTGGGCTTTACAACATGATAGAAGTTATTCAGATGTTTTAAGCAGCATAACATATTTCCAGGTTTACCCATTTTAATGTCTATCTATATAAAAATGTTGAATATGTGCATGATTTGTTTAATTACACAAACACATGAGTATTTCTCTATGTTCTCTGCCAGATGACATCACACACTGAGAGGAAAAAGAGCTAGAAGACTAATAGGCAGGTAGGGAAAGCCCCTCAGGATATGATGTTAACATAAAACTACAAGATACCAAATGAAAATGGGTGCATATATAATTGTTACCCACTTAGATGTTTCTCAGAATAATCTTATATCTTAAAATCAAACTGTTATGTTCAATTTGCTTTAAATTGTTCTTACCTGTGCATTTCTATAATGTGCATTTTAAGATATCTTTTCAAATTTAAAAAAAATATATATTTTAATGTTTTAATATGAAAAAAATTATATGCAAGGATAAATTTATTCAGTCTCGTACTTTGTAAAGAGTCCGAAACAGCTTTTGTTAAAAAGGAAATTATTGAAGGTGGACGGATTTAAAAGAAGTTTTCAAGGAAATTAATCTCAGTTTTGAGCAACCTGAGTAGTAGAATCTATTAAGTATGAAAGAGCTAAAAATATTTATTACCAGTTATATGAAGTTGAAAGTTAGACATTACATGAGATTAAAAGTGTTTACAAAACAGCTAGACATCCCAATGTATAACATGGTCAAGTTTGTATTTTTTTGAAACATTGAAATACACCATTTCCACTTTAACCCACCTAATTTTATACCTTTTAATTCTATCTTCACCACAATCTCTCTTCCCAAGCACCTGCAAGAGGTACTTCTGTACCCAACTCAGGAGCCAGTCATCAGTCAGATATAAAATTTGGGGAGTACCTGAAGTTCTTTTAAAGGCAGTATTTTGGAAATGGATGTTCAATAAAGATACTGACTGATAAGATCACCCCAATGCACTGATAAGATCATCCCACTGCATTTCTAACTTTCCCTTTTCAGAGGTTTTTGTGTTTCATCTGTTACACACACACACACACACACACACACACACAAATGGAATTTAATGCCTTAACTCTCTAGGCATAGATGTCTATATTTATACCTCCAGATCATTGAATTTGGGACTGATTAACAGCTCACCACAGTGTACCTACAGTTCAGGACTATTGCAGTGCCTGAGTTGTGGTGTCACTAATTCATGGGAGTTACTGAGAACACAAACCTGCCACTGAAGTTTACTACAAGGTTACTTTACAGTGTTCCAGCTATTCAGAGACTCTTACTCATATTCAGTAGGTGAAACAAACTGAATTCCAGATGGTCTTTCTGCTTACCATACTTTAACTCAAAGTACTATGGTAGATATAGAAGACAGATAAACTTCTACCCATCCACAAACACTGCATGTCTAATAGGAGCAAATGAAAATGTTTTGCATTTCCATAGTGGGCTGTACCATTACTAGGACCTTAACCACCTCTGTCTGTAGGCAAAATCCAGCGCAATCAACACAGACAATTTGGGCTATTGTTGCAATAATCACGACAGTCAGTTATTTCAGAGAAATTGTCATAAAATAAACTATCACTGCTTGCATTATTCTTCATGATCTCATACTATTACTTATCCAGAGTTCATATCATAAAGGTATCAGAGACCTGGACATATCAGAGGAGTTTCTTTCATGTAATTCAGTCTTGCAGCAAACATAGTTCATACGTGTTGTATAGATTTTTTTTCCACAAATTACTTTGATACATTGTCCTAGAAACCAGAGCATTTGATAAAATTTGAGAAAAATACTGGAAGTTAGGTTTGAGTAGCTCTAGGCAAAGCAATGAAGACCTCAGCTGAACTGGAATTCATCTTACGTCAGCTTAGATGTCATTTGCACATCCATTCCTCTGCTAAACTGTCTGGATTGTGCCTACAACAGGAAGATATTGGCCATCCAAGAGTAGGGATCACCTCACCTACTTTCAGTGTTTCTCTGGATGAAATTAATCACTCCATGAAAGGACAGTNTAATCCCAACTGTGGATTTTTATCTGTGTTACAAGACCATCCTCTGCAACCTGCAGGGGAAACTGCACCAATGGTAGTCCTTGGAAAATAAAACAGTTAGCCATAAAGGATTAATGTGTCCTCCACTCTCACACTGGGCAGTATCTCCTTTCACAAGTAGCTCCTTTATGGAAATGGAAATTCTCAAAATCTTGTACACTATCGCATTGGGAAATGGTAGTGTTTCAGTTGGCCTCAGAAAGAAATGATGTAAACAAGAGACAAAGTCTCTTTTATTTTTTTAAGACTGCTGTTCTTACTTAAAACCCCCCACATTAGATCTGAAATGACCATATAAGAAAGGTTTGTTTTATTTTTGAGTCTACTAGATTCTTTGGCTTCAATACATATTTTACTATGATCATTACTGGTGTAACACTTGGAAAGGGTTACTATTAAAAATGCAAGCAGGTAATTTGGAACTCGATGTTTAATATGTAGTAATCATCAATCTTGCTACATTCCAAAACTTACAGCGACAACCTAAACCCAGGAAAAAAGTAGTGAAGAAAAAGGTTGTTTTAAATTGACTTTATCTCAGAGTTACATTGGAGTTCCTTTCTTTTCCTGGTGATGTGGCCTGATTTATTTGGTCTTTCAACATAAAAAGAGCCTGCTGTTGAGAAATATGGCAGTTTAAAATACTGTTAATTTTGTGTTACACTTTAGGGTAGCTGCATTGCCTTCTAACATTTCTACTAGAATCTCTAATTAATGCCAAATTCCTGTGCATCCTACTGAGACTGCTGCAGGACTCAAAGATATGAAGTTCATAGTGATGTTTGTTTAAAAACCCAAACCGCGAAAAGTTTACAGGTGGAGTTCAACAAGCTGCAGCAGAAGATATGTGTATTCTAAATAAAACAGAAACTTCTCTGGTGTGTCAGCTGAGGTTTAGCGTCAGGCTTATCCTACCTAGTGAGCAAGGGCTGAAGACCTTCCTAAGAATACCCAATATGATTTGTGTTGTTTGCATGGTTANCAGCTGAACTGGAATTCATCTTACGTCAGCTTAGATGTCATTTGCACATCCATTCCTCTGCTAAACTGTCTGGATTGTGCCTACAACAGGAAGATATTGGCCATCCAAGAGTAGGGATCACCTCACCTACTTTCAGTGTTTCTCTGGATGAAATTAATCACTCCATGAAAGGACAGTTTTTCCTCCACAGACTAGAGTGCATCAGAACATGTGGTTCAGATGCAAATATCTGATGGGGAAAAGATATTAGTATGTTGTAGCNACTTTTCCTTACTTCACAAACTCTTCCAAAAAAGAATGAGAATTACCCTAATCCCATCACAAAGTTTCTGTTCAGCCTGTATGCCACACCTATCCCTTGGATAAATATTTTCAGTGAATAAACAACTTAGGCAGCAAGCTACTGATGAAGGGTCGAGAGTGCACAGCAGCTACATTTTTTTCTTACCACTGACAAATAATTTAGAGCTCTGTTAAGAGTAATAAAATTCCTCTTAGGATGAGTTGTTCTGGTTTTTTGTCCATTATTGGAGAATGGTAAAACCTGTGCCTTATTGCTTTGCAGGTTTCATGGTTTTGCATAATAAAACACAATATTACAGTAAAACATAAACAATTTTCAAAACACAGCTTATGCCCATATGTAACAGACTGCCCCTGACTACAACAGGAATATTCTTTCTGTCGTTATTAATATTTGAATTTTACCTGAATATTAGGCTAGAAACATTTTGGTTTGAAAAACTAGATATCAGCTTTCTGGACCTAATAACTCATATGGTATCTATATTTTTTTTCAAATCCTTCCTACAAGAATTTCACTGGAACTGAACAGTTTGTTTTTTTCATATCTCATGTTAACCATTTATGATGGGCTTCAATATTTACAGCTGTTTTCTCCATCAACTCAGTTCTTCACAGACCAAATTTAAAGCCTGTTTCATTTTGATGTTTTCTGTGTTTGCCTCCTCTCAAACTCTCAAAACTTGAATACCAGGCGTTAAATTTTTCAGTACAGAATTACAGAATATCTTGAGTTGAAAGGGATCTAAGAGCATCATCAAGTCCAACTCCCTGCTCCTTCACAGGACTACCTAAAATTAAACCACATAACTAAGAACATGGTCCATACACTCCTTGGACTCTGACTGGTTTGGGGTCATGATCCCTCCCCTGGGGATCCTACTCCAGTTGTTGACCACTTTCTCAGTGACTCACCACTTTCTTTTTCTAACATCCAGTGTGAAATTCCCCTGATGCAGCTTCATACCAAACTCCATACCAAGGATTTGGAGTATCTAAGAATTATTAAAATATGGATATCTGGAAAAATCTGCATGTGTTGAGAGAAGCTAGGAAGTTCTTTTGACCAAACCTTTAGCTATTACTCTCGTTATATATGAGCAGAAGAAATAGGTAAAGGGTTTTTTTATGAGATCTGCAAAAGCTGTTCTAATCCAGGGTCATTTAGGACTTCTCCCAATTTCCAGCTACCAGGGAGTTTTATGAGGCGATCTGGCAATCTGCATCAAACAGCTGTTCAGGCAGTTTTCCTGTGCAGAACAAGCAGATCCTATGCAGAACACATGCCATGAGTGGCTTTTTTTGACTCATGGCTCAACCATCAAGGAAATTATTTGTTTAAGAAGGAATAAACTAATACTTTCACAAAGTCTCAAATCTTTGATGAGAGAGGAAAGAGGATACCTCTGTTACAGAACAGAGAGATAGCTACAGAAAAAGTCTGATGGAGAATTCTGTCATCATGATGTCATCAGACAATCACCAAGCCTCTTGTCTCTCTCATGACCTCATTCAGTATAGAGAATGTATAAACTAAAATGACATAAATATGGTGTGTTTTCAGTGACTCCTAAATAAACAGACATGGTGAGGTGCCTTAAAGAGAGATGATTACATGGTTTTGGGAATCCTGATTAAACTGAATGTGAATACATTTGTCTTTACTATACTCAATTTATAAAGATGCTTCTGATAAAATAGGATCTGTACATGACACATGGCTCTCTGACTGCTTTCCAATACTTTGTATTTAGCCTTTGGGCAAGATATTAAAAGGGGTACCAGAAGTCTTCCACACTAGCAGACTGTGTACTGTAGTCAACAGTCAGAAGGAATGACTGTCCTTATGTTCATGGTTTCAGGCTTCAGCATCTGGTTTGAATATTAAAAAAGATGACTGCCATAGATTTTGTGAAATATCCAAAAAAATTCAGCTGTAAAGCAGCTGTGGAAGTCAGATGCTGCATTTACTTAACTGAGTATCCTGGACAATGTCATAATTTGACAAAGGCTTTGTGACAGTGGTTATGGAATCAAAATGCTTTTACATGCAGTGCAGTGTCTTTTCAAGTGTTTTCTGGCCTCCATTTTTACAAGAGTCTACACATATTTCAAAGCAAATGAATACATCATCAGATCAGAAAGACTGAGTACGCTGTGTACAAATACAGCTGAAAAGGTTGGTCTAGTCAAGTAATTTTTCTCAGCTTTGGAGTTCCACCAGTTTTCAAGAGGGTCACAAATCCCTAGAGAGCAAACAGACACCTGAAAATAAGTTCATTTTTTCACAGCGATCTTCCCAGGATGGCTGACAGTGTCCAGAGACCACTCCTCCTCTCTGCTGGTAATGACTACTGTGAACAAATACCTGCCAAAGTGCAAGATTGCCCAGAGCTATACTATACCCTAATAACTTTTAAATGAATTTAAGTTATAGTAAAAGCACCACTTGGTACACAGATTCATACTAATGTAGTATAGACGTTATGGGAATTTAATTGGCAATTAAAACTTTTAGAAGGAAAACACCTCAAGATTGTGAAAGGCATTATTCTTCTTCTACAAGAATACAACAAAACAACCCAGTAACATCTACAGAAAGAGCAGAAGAGATAAGCTTTGTATCATCATACAGTACATAAAAAGGTATACTATAGCAAATAGTTTGCTATGACAAATTAGGATACCCCAAAACACATTCCATATGTGGGAAGGGGTAAAACAACTTAAAAAAAATTGTCACAAATGTATTGTAGGAGATTAAAGTCAGTGCTGCTTACAAATTGAAAAACAGATTCAGTATTCTTTTTCACAGAATTTAAATTACATTTTTCATGTCTAGTAACTGAGAAACCTTTCAGAATTGCAGTACAATAGTATAGTATACCTAGTTTAGGCTTCTGGGTTTTTTTCCTCAAGCACTACAGAGGGTCAGGTACACACATCACTTACATGTAGCAAGAACATCTGAATAACCAGATAACTGAGGCAGTATGGAGAGCAGTTCTCCATCCTTTCATCCTTGTAGACAGTATTTGTCCCTTTGATCCCTGAGAAGATCAAACAAAATCCACTAATCAATTATTTCCTTTTTTGTCTTTCAGATGCTGCCACAGGCCTTCAAATACTGATGGCTAAGTACTTCAGGAATATTTTATTTGTTTACATTTCTAAAACAAATGTTTACCACAAAGGAATACTATTTTTCATCTTATTATTTTTCCCACCATCCACAGCCATTAATGAAAACATTCATATGAAATTATTCATGAAAGATTTTTAGTATTAATTGTTTTAAATATAAATTTTGGAGACATACAAGAAATTTGTGATGAGAAAAGGGATTTCTTACACTGAAATTTTCTTAACTGCTGAAATTTGGACTTGAAAACATCTTCACTCTCACTAGCAAAAGTGTAGAGGGTTAGGTTTGAATGGACTATTTGAGGGGTAGCAGAGAAAACATGCTGCTGTAACACAGAGGTTTAACAAGAGTATAAGGAATGGCCTGCATGAAAATGATACTAAAAATTAGTGACTTCATCTGCCCACTTTTCCGTGGCATTTGAAGAATCTGAGGGACTGACTACCTGAAGGGCCAGTCCATCATGTGGCTACCACCTATGCTGTGGTTTCTTACACGTGCTGTGTGTCCATCTCAGTGCACCAGTCCTGTTCAGATACTGACTCTGTGGGACAACTCCTCAGCCTAATCTAAACCCCTTTATAAAACTCAGACATGTCTATTACTATTCTCACTGCCTCATCTGTTTTTGTTTGTTTTTATTGGCCATGCAGCTACAGCCACAAAGATTCCTCTTCAACTACTGAATCAGAAAATTCTGACCTGAAAAGTTCAGTCCTGAGAAGTTCCATAGGATGCTTAGTCATTAAAGATAATAAATGTTTAAAACTTGACATATCATCCTGCTTTGTTCTCTTGGAAGTTCATGAGGATAGAAACAAAATTTCTTTATACTTCGAGTAGCAGACATCACAAAGAAAGAAGAAGACTTGATTAAGAAGGAAGAGCAGCTTGAGTTATTGCTTTTAATCTTCAGACTGAGAAGGGATACGCATCAAGGATGGGAGGAGTCTGGGCAAAGGGCAGGAACTCCAAGTTGGAACACAACAGTGGACCTGGGATGGCAACAACCTGACAGCTAAAGAGGTTACTGACCACATGAGTGCTGAGAGAAGGTTGGAAGTTGCTGTAGGTGGGTGCCACAGAAACACTAATTAAGGGTTAAAAGGAACAGGTACACCACAAACTGAATAAACCTCAAGCAATTTACGAGGGGAATAATTTCAAAAGAGGGGAAGGAGGAAAAGAGATGGGGTGCACTGGAAAAACAGAATGAATAGAGAAATGTACACACACTGTATATTTTAAACAAAAAAGCGATTTTATCCCACAAGAATGGGGATTACCATTTACTATCTCACACATCTTTGGTAAACTTTCCATTAGGCTTCTAATTTTTGGATTTGGTTGATACGCTTTTAGAGTGTGAGTAGATTATTTAGCTTATTATTTAGCTTATTACTTATTATAAGTAAATTTTACCCTAATAAATCCCATCTCAGCTATTTTCCACAGACATATATTTAAAATTCTGTACACATTGATATGATAATAACAGCAAAATAACAAATAGTAAAATCAAGTGTTCCTTGTGAGAATAACAAAAACAACTATTCATTGTGAATAGGGTAACTAAACTTTTCAAAACAATAGCACAGAAGAGGGTCTACAGATACTATCGTTTAACTCTTAGGTTTTTTTAACTACCAAAGAATGGAAATTAAGCACCAGGGTAGAACTAATTGAATTGCAAAATGCTTTAGGTTAGGGAGACCCTATGGAGGCCATATAGTCTAATCAGCTGTTCAAGGGAGAGTTGAGTTCAAAGGTAAATCAGATTTCTCAGGACTCATACAGCCAGGTTTTGAAAATCTTCAGGAGTACAGAGTCTAACACCTTCCTTCTGTCACTTTCAAAAAAATATCTGAGTTTATCAAGCTCCTATAGACACCTTAAATAACTTTAGAAGTCANTTAGTTTTTTGATTCAGCTCAGAATTCACCCAGAGGATCATTTCTCTCTACAGCAGCTGTCTAATACAGTTGGGATATTTTCCTGTCTGTAGGTACTTATTTCACCTCACTTGGCCACAAAAGGATTCCAGAAGAATAGTTTATGTGAGCCAAGTAACCTTTAGAAACTAAAGTTATATAAGATGACCTTAATTATGATGTTCAGGCTTGAGCTCATTACTGCTTCCTCTTATATGGGGCCTTTCCATTATTCTATATTAGTCATGGAATGTCAGCACTGATTCAAAATGGAATTTCTTTTGGAGAAAATCTTGTGGTTCATGGTAGTGACTGCTCCATACATGAGAGAAAGCCAGCACCTAGAAGAAAATTATGGGAAATTGGGGAGTGATTTGATGAGGCCCTTTCTAATGAGGGAGAAAGAGATTGCATAAATTAGATACAATTTTATCACTGGGAGATTAAAGGG
>VZTR01009229.1:135732-156801 GCA_013400775.1 Chaetops frenatus
GAGGAGGCCACCAAGATGACCAGAGAGATGAAGCACCTCTTCCATGAGGAAAGGCTGAGAATGCTGAAATTGTTCAGCCTGAAGAAGTAAAAGCTCCGGGGTGACCGTATTGTGGTTTCCCAGTGCCTGAAGAAGGCTTACAAGAAATATGGGGACAGATATTAGGTAGGGTCTGCTGTGACAGGATGGGGTTCTAAACTGAAAGAGGGAAGATTCAGCTTAGACACAAGGAAGAAATGTTTCATTCTGAGGATGGTGTAAAAAGGAAACAGGTTGCCCAGAGAGCTGGTAGATGCCTCATTCCTAGAAACATTCAGGGCCAGGTAGGATGGGACTCTGAGCAACCTGCTCTACTTCAAAATGTCCCTGCTCATCTTAGGGGGCTTGGACTAGAAGAGCTTTAGATGTCCCTTGCAACTCAAACTATTCTGTGATTTTGTGAAATGCATTGAATGAATGAACCCTTTTCAACACATGTCATTTACTCACAACAGTTAGCATTCACTTTCTTTTTTCTCCTCTCTTTTTAACCAATTTCCCTCATCATTTCTTCCACTTTTCCCTCCTAATTTTTTTTCTTTTTTGGAAAACCTCAGTGTTTTATATAAGGCAAATAAAATGGAAGAGAGATTAAGTCATTTTACAAAAAAAACCATATTTTTCTCAGCACTAAAGAAATGAGAATGTTAAGGTACTAAAGTACTAGATTTATGGTAAATAATGATACATTAATTTAAGTGTTCTATAAATTGATGAAATGGCATGACACTGAACTTTCTGGTTCAAGTTCATCTCTGATATAATTCTACTTGATTCAAAATAGACTTGCAAGAATGAAAATGACACTCTAGGCTTGATTAATTTTAAGCATCATGTGCTTAAAAAGATATATTTTTGTTTCATAAGCCTTTTCTGAACAGAACCCTTTAGCAGACTCTGAGAAGCTTAAATACTAGCAAGGTGACAACTTTTTATGTCTAACAGCAGCAGCTATAGCAGGACATCAACTTCTGTACAGAGGAGGAATTTAAAATTTAAAATATGTTGGTATTTGTTACTGTCATAAATGCTGTTGAACTACCCAGTATTTAAATTAATAATTTAAGTGTTTGCCTAATGAACTGGATTTGATTACATTAAGACATTCTCAATTAATTCTGACAGATCATCTTCTGAATTAGAATACAGAACTAAAATGGTTTATGGATTCCTGGACAAAGTGTTTACTGACTAAATATTTCTTCAACAATTAAAAATAGCCCTGTTCTATAGCAAAAATGCTTAAAAGGTAATGAGTGAGCAAATCAGAAAAATAGAAACAAAATAGGAAGCTAGGCTAGCAAATCCTCCTGTTAGCCATCCTGTCAGCAGGAAATTGGCAACTGCAGTAAGTAGAAACAAGAAGTGACAAGCAGTGGAAGAGACATACTACCTCTGGCAACTCTTAAAAGTGAGTGAACAGGTTAGAATTGTTCAATGTATAAACTGTTATAATATCACTCAGGCAGATAACTGGAAGTTTTGAAGTAAGACAAAAGGATAAGCCACAGACCTCTGTCAGAATACAAGAAATCAATGCACAGCTTTGCCTCAAACCAAAGATTTAGTGAGACGTACTGAGCCTCAGAACTACAGACAGATTTAAAAAAAAAAAAAATTATTAGGCTAGCTTGACCTGTGGTTCTTATTCTCTGCATTAGATGAGGCTTTTGAGGTGCTTTAGGTGTTGGACTGGACCTGTGAGATTTCACTGCACTTTAGTGCAGTTTAGTGACCTCATTCATGTCTTTGATTTTGTAAGGAATTAAAAGTTTCCACTAGTCAGAGTTAAATTTTCATACCATATGTTAACACTATTTTCTATCTCATTCTCTTATTCATGCAACAGTTTATTTTTGGGTACTCTCTACTCTTTGGACAATCAAATTACTCTTTTTGATTTACCCAGTTAAACATCAAATATGTATAACAGGATTGGGTTGAGGAACTATTACAAGAAGAGAGAATTACTCATCAGTCATATCAGTGTTGGGAATGAACAAGCCAGAGACATGATGGTAGCTAAGAAGACAAGTGTTTTGATTTGCTAGAAAACTGTTTTTTAAATTATACCCTAAATATTCTAGATTCAGGAAGGGTAGTTAGAAATACTTTATGGAAAAACAAAATAGTGCATAGAGTAAACCATCACATTACCAGAAGACACTTTCTTCTCCTTGATTTAATACAGTATTTTTTTACCAAGCTTAAAAGTTAAGTACTGTCTTTCAGAAGGCACAGAGTCCTTATACCTCTGCTCAGTGTTTCACAGAAATGTGTTACTGTTTGTTTTATGTCTATAAGGTGAGTCCTCATTAACCTTCATTGTAGTTTGTCTAATTTTGAGGAGGAGGAAAAGAAGGAAAAACAAAAATTACACCCCAATTTTATTCTTCAAGAATTTTTAGGAAAAAAGGGAAAATGGGTGGTAATATTAAGGCACAACTGTCTCTCCAGTACCAGACAAGTAGCCATGTATTCACATATACATTTAAAAACTGAGATCGCGTAGGGAGGTGGGGAAGTATGCTGGAGAACTTTCTGTTCAAGAAAATGCCACCTCCTACTCACATTTTCTACATCATTCATCATGCCCAGCTCCCAGCTTAATGCAGGTTTGCAAAAAAAAAAAAAAAAAAAAAAAAAAAGAAGCTGTTCTAATAGTGTTCTCGAAGTTAATAATTTTCTCAGATATTTTCCTCTGCAGATCCCCACACTCATGGCATTCAGTCAGAGCACTGCTCTGTCAGTGCCATGCTGTTAATGTGGATAACCATCGTTCAGCATCTGCTAAACCAGCCCTGGCAACTCATCTCCAAAAGCTGACGTGTTTCACTACTGAGAGCCACAATAACAGCCAGTTCATGGAGACACTGATTAGGCCAAATTCAGCCCTGGTCTCATTTTATCTCACCAGGGGACCTGACACATGGTGTCTTATCTCTGGCAGACCACGAAAGAACAGCAGAGAGGCTTTGAGAGAGATATTTGGGTACTCAGAATTCTGTGGAGAATTCTACACATGTCAGAGCAGAAGAGCTTCAAAGCCTAAAAGGTGCAAAACATTTGTGACTTGCAGGAGGCCAGTTCAGAACTTTTAGCCTCTGGGCACTCCCTTACCACTGCTGGGATGTTCTCAGACTTTAACTCTTTCTGCTTGTTTGTTTGGGCACAGGCAAACTAAGTCATAGCTGGCCTTCAGTTGCAATCTGGACTGGGTGCAGAGCTAATGATCACTGACACAACGAGCACAATTCATGTGTCCTGAAGAGTTTTTATCTGCACTCTTCTGTACAAGCATAAAGGTGCTAGAAGGTTAGCTACAAACAGAACAAAAAATCCCATTTCCTTAGTTTATTTGTTTATCTTAATCTACTAAAAACATATATGAATTAACTACAAATTTTATTTTCAAAAGAAATAAAACACATTGTATTTAGAGAACATCAATTTTTTCCCCCATTTTTCCAATTTTTTTTTAATCTGAATTTCATACTTGATTCTTTGACTTACAGTCAAAAGTCCTATACCATTTATTCTGTATTCCCCCCATGTTATAAAAATTTGGAGATATTTGTGGTATTTTCCATGAAAGAATGAGGAACTCCTAAATGCCTAAAATTAGTAACTTCCTGATTTAAAAATGTGATAAACAGTTGCAATTACTTGCAGGAAGAACAGTTATTGAAAGATTCATGATGCAGAAACAGTGATGGTTTAATCATATGAATAGAAATTAAATGTACAATACTGTAAGGTAAACTATTATACAAAAAAGAACACCAAATTTAATTAGACAACAAGAATTCAATATTTCTAAATGTATAAGAAAAGCCATAAACAACAAGATTGAAAATGGAAAATCTGGATATATTTCAAAGAGAACTTTGACATATCTTGGGAAATACTGTTCAAGATTTATCACAACAGTTATTCTGTTTCCTTGAGAGCAACACAATATTTGACACATCCTCACATAAAACAATATCAGAGAACAAGACATAACACACAAAAGCAAACTTATCAATGCCTGATTTCAAACTTAAAGTAACAAAATTTCATTGGCACCATTCACATTGCTAGAATAAAACTAGATAATGCAGAAGTAAATCGAGAAAGTATTAAACTATAATTTAACAGGGGCAATTATTTCCTTTTAGTTTAAATATGAAATGGGTCTTTTCATTAAATTATTGATACTTTGGGTCTAACTTTGGAGCTTTTATTTTAACTAAAGACTCCATGAAGTCTGTCTATTTCTTGCATCTGTTCCACATTTTAATTTTTTTAAATGCTCTGTAAGCATTTCATCACTATCGGTTTTATCAAAACACTACTCTTATTTTCAATTTTACAGAAATTTAGCTGATGGGTAACACAATGAGATTATGATAATTTTCCTGCTACTGAGCCTATGACAAAACTCCAACTAACTTTGAGTTATCATTTTTTCCTGTTTCTGTGGATTTGCTTATACCTATTTTCAGTATGAACTTTTAACTCTCACAAAAGATAATATCTATTAATGGGCTATGTTTATATTAAGTTATATTAAGTTAACATTAAGCACAACCATATAGCTTAACTTAATGGTTTCTCACTACTTAACCATATGAAGTACTGGGAGCCAGAGTTTGGCCACAAAATCATAAACAGTCTCAGTGGGAATTTTACCTCAGCTAGCCCAGGTCCAGCAACATGCATGACCAGGGTTTTCAAAACACTGGGCACTCAATAGCTTCCAGCTGTACAGTTTGAAGAGTTGGAGATTAAAACAGGAAACAAATTAATCCAAGAAACAAATTAAACCAAGAACTCCTAATTATTGGTCACTTCAAAGTATCTGAAGATGTGAACTAGTGGACGCCTTGCACTTCTAAAAGTCCTAGTTAGTCTATTTGGAGCACAAAATACAGTGGTGAAAATGTGAAAATCGGCAGTGCTGACCAAGCACTTTCTATATTAATCTACCAAGCCAGGTTTTCAGATAAGCAAGAAAGAAATCAATAATAAACGAGACTTAGAATGTTCTTTTTGGACAGACTTTTTCATCCAATTTCACATTCTGTTCACCCTCAAGCTCCCATACTCCAGGTGTGCAAAGAATGTAAAATCAGATCTCTGTTGTAAACTTCACGAATCATCCTCCCTCATGATCAACCCATTGATACCCTGTTAATTTTCCACAGTGGCAACACCGTGGTCAAATCCTCTCCCATCCCACTGTTTTCCATTTCGTTAATTACAATGTTATTTTCAAAAGCCAGTGCAATATTGAAAATTAGTATAAACAATTTCCAAGGGAATACAGATAAAACTGAACTGCTGGTTTTCTTTCCCTATTTGTAAATTGTGATTACCACATTATCCTAATTTGCAGAGGTGCCCTGCAGAACCTTCTCCTGAGTTTTAGACCTTTGTTTCAGTTTTCTTACGTGGACTCAGCTCCATACTTATGTACAGGAAAGTGTGCTGTATTTCCATCTTCATTTGACTCCATTATCAGTTTAATTTAAATATTAGCTTTGGCAAAGTATTATGAAAATAAACACAACAATTTAGAAGTTCTGTTTGAGAGTTCCTTTCTGTTTGATAGATGCATAACTCAAAAGCATAAAATGTTTGGCCATTTTTAAGCTTCCCTTAAAATTGTGATGACATCTAGACTGTATATTCTCCACTACCCACTGCCACCTACTGCAGAATTAGGAGCAATGCAAATAGACCTACTTTTGAAAAACTCTGAAGTTGAATTGTAAATACAAACTTAAATGCTTAGCGTATAATCTATGCAGATATATGCAGCGATATATATGCATTATGGACTATTTTAGACCTGAACTCAGTAGAATAGTTAGAATAACAAATGGTTAAGGAGTGTTAGCTTAAATCTAAAAGCTAAATTGTTCCTCTGAACAGGTGTCACTTTTTTCCATACATAATTAGTTGTACTGTTTCTAAAAGATTTGTATAAATTATTGGGTTTTGTTTTATGTTTATTTTTCAATTTAAAAATCCTTTGAAGTAGTCAACCTTTTCGTGCTTCTTTAGAGTTTAATGCATTTGATCTCTAAAATGCAATTGTAAATATGAAACCACCCCAGCTAAGACAGAGGGCTTGTAAAACTACTTCAGCCCCATCTTTTCATCAGGTGAATTACTTCCTAGGACTTAATGCCAAATGCCATATGTTATGTAAGCATATATGTCATTTTAGACTTATTTTTCAAATGGAAGAAACAAAAATCAAATTTGCTGTGAGTTAGATGGTAATTTAAAATGTAATTTTTCCTTGTCAATATTCCAATGATAAGCTTTTAGAAGCATAGCAATGAATTTAGCACATTTATCTTTGGTAGTAATGTAAGCTTATTTTCCTTGTAATGTTTTTCTTTTGAATGCATTATATTAAATTGAAATTTTGTGGCAAAATGGATCTCCCTAGTCCTCAAACCTACAAGTTGTGTTACATTCTGCATTTTTTTACTCTTCAAAACCATGAAAAATTAATTGATTTCTAAGTCAGTGATTTCCTATAAAGGGGTGTGCTCCCCCAGGTACAAAGACATGAGAAGATGACGTTTCCATTTCTGGTCTTCATGCTGGCATACACATCAGTTTTGACTTTCTGCAAAATTGCTTTTGTTTTTAGCTATTTTTCCAGTGTAAAAATTTTAAGGGAGATTTTATCTTGCACATTTAAGAAAATTATATGCTCAGACATAACACTGGCAGAGTATTTGTCAATCAAATAAAGAGTATCTGCATTAAGGCTGCTGCTTCTGTTTAACGCCTACATGACTACATCACCAGTACCTTGGGTAAGAAATAGCTGCAGACCACATCTTCTTAACTGGAAATTGGTTCTAGAAATTCTTTTAATATAGAAGAAAAAAATATTTCTTTGCTTCCAGAACCTAATAGATTTTTAAACAATGCTTGAACGGACAAAAGAGACATGTTATAAAAACATTTCTTGAGAGTTCATAATTTCATGTTTGCTGTTATTATAGATGTCTGTAGCTTAAAAAATGAGTAATAGAAGCACTTCATATATCTTATATTCTTATCTATATTTTTATTACAGATTTTAAGCCAAATACCTATTTATTCTAGTTGCAGTTTCATCTTGGTCAAAATTTTTGTTTGGAAAGAAGGAAAAGGGGTTGCTCTAAACAAAATTTTCTTTTATTCAACGGCACAGAACTAGTAAAGAATACTTAATAGATTTGAGCAATGTTAGACTACACTAACTTGAAAGAAACAAGAACATGTACACTAAATCTTAATCCCACCGGGCTCAATGAAAACTTTCCTCTTAACATCAAAGAAATCAGGATTTGGCCTTTATGTCAACATTAACCCCTGTACCTCAGCCTTCCCATTGGACTTGGCACAAAGCAGTACTTCTGCTGAATGCACATGGTAACTGTATATGTTTTGGTCCTTCACACATCAGAAAATTGTGATGATCATGCATGAGGACAGATTATTTCTTTTTTTATGGAATGTATCAAAATACTTTTCCTTTATATTTTTTTAATATTAATTTATCTTAATTTTCACAACACTTCATGTGAAGCAACATGAACATAGTACTGAGTCTAAATTTACAGAAATATGTGACCACTATTCTCATGGGACATCCACAACTTCTGAGGAACCTGGTCCAGTGCTTCACCATGCTCACTGTAAATAATTTCTTCCTGATATCTCATCTAATCTAATTCCACTGCTCTTTTCATGAAATGTGACCAGAATGGCCAGAACTCAAGACTGTCTTCCTCCTTTTCCTCTTCCCATTCCCTCAGACATTTGTCTCAATCCAGAAGCTAAGGCTTAATCTCTAGAGATGTTGGCCTGTTCCCACCAACCTGTCAGGGTTTTAATTGTATCCATTTGGTTTTATTACACAGCACTTTAGTAACTAAATAACTCCAATATGAGGATTGTTTTGGGGCAGATGAGGGAAGAATTCTTACCCTCACCCTGTGAATGGGTACCTTTCTTTCTGTGGATCACTTTCTGCCTGGTTACCCTTAGTAAAACCTGACATGATTAATTTTTTCTCCCTAGTTGTTGCCATAGACTCTACCCAGTGTTCTACACCTCCTGAGTAGTCAGAGTTAGTGGTTGTGAAGAATAACTAGAGAAACTCAAAGAACACCTTTACAAGTGTAGATCAAGGGCTCATTCTCTCTTTCTTTTTAAACTTACGCATACTGGAGAGACAGGAAGAGCCTTTATAAAGGAGTGCGATAATAGAACAAGGAGTAGTGATTTTAAACTGAAAAAGAGTGGATTTAAATTAAATATTAGGAAGAAACTCTTTACTGTGAGGGTGGTGAGGCACTGGCACAGGTTGCCCAGAGATGTTGTGGGTGCCCCATCCCTGGCAGTGTTCCAGGCCAGGCTGGATGGGGCTCTGAGCAACCTGGGATAGTGGAAGGTGACCCTGAAGGGGGCTTGCAGTGAGATGATCTTTAAGGTCCTTTACAACACAAACTGTTCTATAGTTTTATAACTACAATTTAAGTTTACTTCTTACTTGCAAGCACACCTCCTGCCTATGGCATTCATTTCTCCCTTAGTTCATCCATATTTTCAAGCAAAAAGTAATTTTGAAAAAAAACTCCTGCATTGAGTCAACTCTGATTGTTTCATCCTGCGTTTGCCTTTTAAATCAAATTTGAATTTTTGTTTTACTCCTTTTTAATTATCTATGGATAAAAATGTTTAAAAAAAGTCTTGATGCATACTAGTTTAATATAGATTTACATGAAATAAATTTTGAATTTGCGGTAAAAAGTCTGTAAAATTGTTTGCAACTGTTGTAGAGATTTTGATGATCAAGAGGATTACAGTGTACAGAATAACATAATATATAATATACTGGCATCCTATGTCTATCCAGATAATCTTCATCCCTTGACAGATGTTTAAACACAGTATTTTCATAAAATGACTTAAAAAAAATGAATTACCTTAATGAATACAAACTACATGATAAAGACAACAAAGTATAAAACCTTTTATATCATATTCCACACAAAATAATCTTAAAAATATAGTGGTGTCTCAAATGTTCATGGATTGTTCTGAAAGAAAGCTTTAAATTAAAAATTAAGGTACACACACACAAAACCAAAAGGTTTTAGGATACAACCTAATATAAACTACCAAGTCATTTCTAATAACCAGATAGCAATAAGTTTCATTGCATTCATTCTGATTCTTGTTTACAAAGGTTTTGTCACTCCACTGAATTTGTCCCCCCACCATTTGGAGAACCTAGTTTTGTATAAGACATGGTCACTTCAACACTGTTCTTTTGGGGGCCTCTCTTTCAATCAACAGAAGAGAAGTTATAATTCCAGTTTATCTTCTAATGTGGAGTTTTTAGAAAAGAGAAACCACAAAATAGTTAATGCCTTCCTTCTCTCCCATGCTTGTCTTGTGTGCTTGCCTGCCTGGGACTTACATAACAGAAAAGCTACTCTGCTCTTTGGGGATAGATAACATCTCACATCTCACTGAATGGGAAATTGAGAAGCTGAGTTTAGGTGCTTCTGATTGGAAAATGGAGTTTAAGATTGGGTTCTCCTCAGTATACAACACATACTTAATTATAAAATGCAGTGAAAGGAAACAGAGACTTACAATTTTTTTGTGTTTCACTTATTTAAAGATTAACTGTGGCATGGTTGGCTGTATTAAAATATATATATTTAAGCATTTTAGTGCTGTCATAATTTCTTTCTGCGTTTCCACAGACCCATGTAACCACTGTGATCACTGGGGATCACATTTCAGCTCTGTCCTTTCTTCTTTGAACACTCCCACCACAGCCTTGATCAGAGTAACTGAATTGACCAGTTGAGAACTTGGTATTAGAAAGTGCAAACTGAACATGGTATTTCAGATTCCTCTTTGTCCATGTTGTGGTTTAAAGGACAANAGGCCATATCACAGGGGAAATACCAAGAACAACTCTGAGTCAAGGTGTAAATACTAACAACAGCCTGACCATTCTTCTGTGACATGGATAAAGACTTCTCAGGAATTGTATAGAAGAATCTTTTTGCCTACTGATTATTAATTGCCTTCTTCAATCAATGTAGGAAACTTTCTATGTGGTAGGCTATCCTTGTTTTAATCAATGAAAAATGTTATGCATAAGTTACTTTTATATTGTGTAGTTGAATATCAGATACAGATTAGAAACAAGGCTAGAAAAAGACAATTAATATGACCATGAAAGGTGAGGGATATAAGAAAATAAAAAATACAAAGCAAACCACAAAAACCCTTAATCAGATCTGAGTTTAACTTCTGTCTTAGTCTCTGCCATGCTGGTGTGGATCTGAGCTGAATACATATTTTCAGACTTAATGTACTTATCTACAAAAATTCTAAATATTACATCCTGTAGTTCTGCTTTTTTAAAAGAAGATTTTCTCAACAGCCCAAGTTAATAATACAGCTTACTTTTTCCCTTGTGCAATACTTGAGTTTATCAGATAAAATCAAAACCATTGACTATGGAAATAGTGAAGGATGCATTTCATAACCTAGCAACAATTTATTCCCACTAACATCTCTCAGCAAGTAAACGTTGAATGTAGCTGCTTGGCAAAAAAAAAAAAAAAAAAAAAAAAAAAAAAAAAAAAAAAAAAAAAAAAAAAAAAAAAAAGATCAGAGGCATTAAAAAGGCATAAGCATATAGCTTAGTTGAGAAAAATCAGTTTTCTAAAAACCCTTGGATCTGCTTTTCATTCTCCAGTGAACAGAGAAACATGTAGATGCACAGAAGATCATCTTTACTTCCAGGTCTCTTGCCTATTTTACAATCCCTAATCCTAGTCACTGGTTCACAAAGTACCTAAAATGTAGGTATTCAGAATATATCAGTCCCTTTATGTGAACATCCTGGCTGTAGCATGACAGTAATCCTTGGTGTGTGCATTGCTGAGACCTGAGCTGGATGCAAAGTACTTCTGATCTCATCAGGTACTGTACTCATCAGGTGATTATCTTTTAACAGGTGTGAGACTATTTCCCTCAGCTAAAGATAAATCTAGATTTAGCTAGTTATGGTGGCCAGCCTGAAAAGGAGCTATCTATACAATTAGCAAAAGCAGCAGTAAAAGCTTGCAATTGTTCTTGCATTTCCTTTGCATATATATTTACTAAAACACATACCTGAGGGACATGGCATGTTTTTAAAAAACAAGCTTCTCCTCTCAGATGAAAGGGATAGAGAACTGAAACCAATTCATGGCTTGTAATCATCACTCATCCTGGAATAAAAATGCATGTTTGCTGGTTGGCAGTACTTTGTAGTTCAAAACTCAAGAACACAGTGGATAGAACTGACAATGAAGTAAATGTTTCATGACAAATGGAATCTATAATACTTAAAGTGTGTGTATGGTTGCAGCTTACTTAAAAAGGGCATTGCATTAGCAACCTTACACAGTTCATACTAAAACATGTAATCAGATGGTCCAGCAAAAACCATGGATCTCACAAGCCAGGATATCGTTCATGCATTTGCTTTGACGATTGATCTTTTCCTAGAGGCAGGTTCAAGCAAACTTGCTTCATTTCACATTGTTAGCCTTAATTGCAACCTGAAATGCAGGACAGAGTTAAAGGGGGAAATGAGTGGGGGTCTGAGGGGAGAACAGGTCTCGTGCCTTCAGTGTATGGATTGATTTATAGTGCAAAGATACAAATCTCTTGGTACCTTTGCAAAGGATTTTTTGCCACTTTCAATCTTGTAGCATGCATATCAGGAGACTCTGAGAAGCCAGCCAGCAGGATGAAGTTCTGGGGTAATTACAGGTCAGGAATCAGTGGCAGCCCTAACAGCTGGCTGTTGATTAAAGATGAAACTCAAGCCCTGTGCAGAGGATCTGAAAAAGAACTATACAAGACTTCAAACAGCTCTTGAGCCTTAAACCATGTAACTGCACATTTTTTAAGCCAAGTACTACAACAGCAGCCTTTTGTAGAGCAAACCAATCATTCCTTGCACTTCTTGTACTTATGGGCAACTAAAGGCCTGAACTCTATCATGACACTCAAATTCTTTTTTTGTCTAGTAAATGCAAAATAAAAAATATTTTCTAAGACAAATTGTTTGATCAAATGATGAATTTGAGGTGTTGTTTTGCAGAACTTTTCCAACAGAGAAATAAAAATTTTACTGCCTTTTTTTCCTCCAACCCTGTGTTAACGCTACTGCATTCATTGATCTCGGCATTTAGAGAGCAGAACCTAGAACCCCATTTCCTAATCTGTTCATCCAGGTGTAATTTTCTCTTTGAAATATATGTTCAAGTTTAATACAGAAAGAGAAGATGTAAAAATGTAAAAACTTCCCACTGCTTCCAGACAGCAGAGCAGGAGTGGGAAGGGACACATGATACCCAGAATAGGGAGTGCTGTACATGCAGGTCCCATGATGAGCAACTTTTAGCCTTCACTGACAACAAAAAAGTAAATCAACAAAAGAGCCAGAAGTAGGTTTTCTACTCTATTGCCTTTTCCATTAGGTCATTGTGCCTCTTTATATATCTGCCCACAAGTAACAATTACAATTGAAACAGGATATGAAAGTTATGGATTACATGTAGCAATGATCTCCATCTACAAACCCAAGCATCAGTTCCTTTGCAACAGCTTTCAGAAAGGATCTTTCCAATACTGTTTTATATTTTATCAAACCAGATAAGAACCAACCAGGAATACAGCATAAGTGACAGTATGTACTGAAGCATATTCTAGACACTGATTTTAGAATACATATAAGACATTTTAATTTGCATGCTCTTTTGTAAAAGATTAGGAATCAACCATACAGAGTAACAGTAAGGTATGGAGGCACTTCACTGGCCCAGGGATAAAACCATGCATTTGTAACTGACAGACACAAGAACATTCTGCTGAAAACTATATATATTAATGTTTTATGTGCATGGAGTCTGAGAAAGAGAGATAAAACACTGCATTAGTGTTATAGATTAACTTGACAAGACAGCTGATCCCATTGTGCTCACATTAAGTGAATATGAGGTTCACTGAATGTTAACACAAGAGAAGGAATTATTTTCTGTACAGACTGTACAGATAAATCCTGGTCAAAGTATTATTACCCTTGCATGTGAAAGCAATCTCTTGAAATGATATACAGGTTGCATTTTCAATTTTCTTTAATTTTTTTTCAACATTGATCTTATTAACTAATGTTTAAAGTCCACTTTTATAGGCATTTTTGTAACAGTGCAGTAAGCAAGGTCAAGGCAGTGACTGTCCCCCTGTACTCGCCACTGGTGTGGCCACACCTCGAGTGCTGTGTCCAGTTTTGGGCCTCTCATTATAGGAGAGATATTGTGGGGCTGGAGTGAGTCCAAAGAAGGGAAACAGAGCTGATGAAGGGTCTGGAGAGTGAGTAAATGAAAAGCAGCTGAGGGAGCTGGGGATGTTCAGCTTGGTAAAAAGGAGTCACTCTCTACAGCTGCCTGAAATGAGGTTGAAGCAAGGTGGGGCTTGCCCTCTTCTCCCAGGCAACAAGTGACAGGACAAGAGGACACATCCTCAAGATGTGTCAGTGGAGGTTCAGAGCGGACATCAGGAAGAATTTCTTCACTGAAAGGATTGTCAAGCACTGGAATGGGCTGCCCAAGGAAGTTGTGGAGTCACTATCCCTGGAGGTTTCCAAGAAACAACTCAATGTGGCACTCAGTGCCGTGGTCTGGTTGACATGGTAGTGATCAGGCAAAGAGGTCTTGGGGGTCTTTTCCAACCTCAATGATTTTATTCTACTTTTCGTATTTTGCCTTCTTCATCAAAATGAGAAAATGTAAAAAATCACAAGTAAAATTGTGTGAGTAAATTAAACGGGTTTAAAACTTCCAAATAAGTAGAATAATACAGAGATACCTTAAATAACTTTTTAACAAGATCCTTTTGTAACTAGCAAGGTCACTTTTAAGGAGTGGATTTATATAGTTACAATTTGTTAACTCCTTAAACTTTTCATAGTCACAATGGTATGAATTTTTTCCCTTTGGCTTATTGTTATCCTCTTTGGACATTGAGAAGTCTTCAATCATGTATGCTTATTTTTAATTTTTCTAGTGCACAGAATATAGTGAGATTACAAATGATTGTGAAGCTAAGAATGAGCTACTTTTATGGTCATATATCTACTCTTTACTAATACTTTCTTTTGATGTTTTAATAACACAACAGAGGAAGTTATTACCTCAGAATCTTAGAAACAACAAGTATTTTAAGAGAAAATAATTGTAAAATGCTTCCTGAAATAGTTTTCCCTTTATTCTAAGTAGAAGCTAGTATAAAATGCTTTAAACCAAGATGGTAAAGAACCATGACTTTTCAGTGTTTTGGCTAATTTAATAGCCAAACCAAACAAAAACCCAAACAACCCTGAACTTGTTCATGACCTGCTGCCCCAGCTGGATGTATAAATTTATGGGGCCCAATCACAGAGTAATGAAAGAGCTGACAGATGTCCTTGTGAGACCTCTCTCCATTACTTTTCACCAGTCTTGGGAATCTGAAGTGGTTCCAGTCAACAGGAACCTGGAAAATGTTTTCCCAGTTTTCAATAAGATTAAGAAGAAAGACCCTGATAATTACAAGCCTGTCTGTACCTGGTAAAATTTTGAAGAAAGTTATTCCAGGAGTTGAGAGACAATGCAGTTGCTGATGACAGCCAACATGTGTTCATGAGGGGAAAGTCCTGCTTAATGAACTTAATTTCCGTTTATGACCAGATCGCCCATCTAGTTGACCAAGGGAAGTCAGTAGACGTGGTGGGTTTGGATTTCAGTAAATCTTTTGATACTGTGTCTCACAGAAACCTTCTGGACAAAATGTCCAGCACTCAGCTAGGCAAGTCCAAAATATATTGGGTGAATAATTGTGTGACAAGTCAGGCTCAAAATATTTTAGTAAGTGGGATTATGTCCAGCTGGCAGACAGTCAGTGGAGTTCCCCCAGGCTCAATTTCAGAGCTAGTGCTCTTGAATGTTTTTTATAAATGGTCTGGATGCAGGAATTGAAGGTACATTACGTGAGTATAGCTATGACACTAAAGCAGGAGGAGCTGTGGACTGCTCTGAGGGGAGAGAGAGACCTTGGCAAAGAGATCTGGATAGACTAGAGAGCTGGGCAATCATTAACCATAAGAAATGCAACAAGGGTAAGGGCTGGATTCTCTATCCAAAGGTGTAGATACAGCCAGCTTCTTTCCCATGGTGTCCAGGAAAAGGGCACACACTGAAACATAAGATCTTCCATCTGAACATCTATAGAGGTTGTGGAGTGCCCACCCTTGGAGATATTAGAAAAATCATCTGGGCACAATCCTGGGCAGGCTGCTTTAGGTGGGCCTGCATGAGGAGTGGGGTTGGACATGGTAAACTCCAGAAGTCCCCCTTTCAACCTCAAACATTCTGTGATTCTGTGTCTGACTGTGAACAGAAATGAAAACTACTGTAGTAGAATTATACAGTGAAAATTAAAATCACCCAGCTCATAGGAATGCACAGATTCTTTCTTTGAAAATATAATGCAATGTCCAATGAAAAACTTAAATGTACAATCAAAGAGGATGTCTAGCCCTGAGATGAAGGATAACTCTGTTCAGATCTCCAGCAACAGGTTATAGATGTGATAATGGAAAAATTGTTTAATATTTTAATCTCTTCTTGCTCTTTCTTGTAAGAAACACATAGACAATTCACTGAGAGCAATTAAAATTGATTTTGCATCAGTAAATATTTATATCTACATATACTTTGAGTATTTAAACAGAAATAGAACTATATCCCATTTTTCAATTTCAAAATCAAATGAATACACAAGAAATGATCAAGTAGTACAGCAAAGTACACCACATAAAATATAGAGACAGGTCACAGTAAAGTGCATTTCTCCTTACACACCAGAAAATACTACTCATTGTATGTTTATTTTAGGTTCACAGTGTAGCATCACACTCAACTGTACAGACACAAAAGGAAGAGAAATGGGACAAGTGGTTGATAATGGAAGTTGCTTGAACTGTGACTCTTGGCAAAGAAGCCACGTTCAAAAAACTGCAGCTCAAGGTCTGAATCATCCTCTAGAAGTACCTAACTCTCTTCTTTGACTGTGCTTTTATCAAATGCCATTAAACTCTTAAAATAAACGTAGTTTAATACTTAAAGTAGCCATGACTTAGGTTTTTAGTACTCTGACTAAAAATCTGCTAAGTGGTTCTTACTGAAGTGCTAGGGCTTGATTGGAACAACATTCTGTGAGCTGCTTCTTCTCGTGTTTCTTTTGCTGAAATATGTGTCATTCAGGGCAGAAAGCAGGAAAGCTGTGGCATTCTTCCATATCTCCAGAAGTTTGCTCTGTGTATCAGAAAGTCTTATTTCTGGGGATAATTCAGGTACAATGGATACTAAATATTAACAAACAAAAGTTAATATAGCTTACTAGAAGAGCTTTCTAAGAATCTTAGTCACAAATGTGAGCAATTCCTCCAGAAAATGAAGCTGAAGACCCTTTTCCTTGCTTGTGTCATGTAACCAGGATGAAAATGTGGTGCATGCTTAATACTCCCATCCTTGGATATGACTCAACAAGTTATGCAAAGACAAAACAGAAGCTAAAATAGTTTCACAATGGAGGAGAAGGAAACAAGCTGCCATAACCTTTTTATCTACAGCTATTTTTCATGCTCCCCAGCAGCTCTGGGAAGGGAGCAGACAAGGTCCCAATTTTCACATGGGTCAGCTGCATTTTCCATAACAAAATTTTCAGAATAATAATAAAAAATAAAATCATGGAAAATAACAGACAAATAGTACAGAACTTGATATATGAAAGTATTTATATGCAAATCAACAAATTATAGATTTAGATTGGACAAAGTTAAAAAAAAGGAAAAGATAAATGAATTGACAGTCATAATTGCTATATGCAAGAAGAAAAACAGGATATTGGGTTTACTATGCAAACAAAATCATGCCTGTGCTTGGGACTTTCATTTATTTATGAAAAAAATATCACTACAATATGGTTTTAAAGCAAATTCATCTTTTTAAGTCAACTATTTAAATTAATTGATGCCTGCAATTCAAAAGATATCTTATCCTTCCTGCATTCTGCAGGAGATAGCCTAATTTCAGTGATGGAATCTGATTTATGTGACAGGCTCAAATGTAGCCCTGATAGCCCAGCCCTTAACCTGACTCTGCTGTTGCTTTGTCAGTGAGGAACTGCTTAACAATTCATTAGGGAGCTCTGTCCACCTGAGATAGTTTATGAGCCCAAAGAAAAGCTCACACACTTAGCTGGAAAAGCACCTCACTGTTCCATGGGATTGCCTACATCTGGGCTGAAGAGGTGACAACCTAGCTACCTCTAATTCCCTGACCACTCCACAGAACAGAATAGCTATTGTTTGTCACAACTTCCTGTTGTCATTCCTGATATTACACAAAATTTAAGGGAAAATTAAATGTATAGATAGTTGAAGAAATTGATGCTTAGACACTCTAAGGACAATAGGGAAAGAAGATTACCAGCAGACATACTATGAAGTGAGACAAAGCCAAGATGGTGTATTTGTATCAGAAAGTGCTATCATACTTCATATTAAGAAAAGGAAGTGTATCTTAATCCAAACAATCCCTCTTAGATGTGTAGACTACTGCATTTCCAATGTTGTGTGGCAGGGAGGCTCTCTGCAAGAAAAGATCTGAGTAACAACTGAACATTTAGAACTCCCTGTTGATGTATTAACACAAAATTTTGCACCACAGTTCAGCTAAGAAAAGTTCAGTCTTGCCTTTCCAATAATTTTTGGGGCTGCCTGTAGAAGTACTCTGTAATCAATTCAGCTCAGTTAGGTTGAATTTGCACTGGGTCCAAAGATTTGCTGTTGTCCCATAACTATTAATCCAGATGTGTTATACTGGCAGGTGAGCTAAAGCCATCTTCATATAAACTTCCAAAGTTTGTACACATCAAACTTCCAAAAGCTTTTCAATGATCTGGGTAATATCTGCAGTGCTATTCTATAAGACATATTAGGCCTTGTTGAAATCTGTCTTTTGTTAACAAGATTCTAACCTGTAAATGAGCTAGAAATGATAGCCTAGAGCTAGGTCATTATTCCCACTGTATCAAACAGTGCCTGCTTAAATATGTAGTCACAAAGTATGTTTTTATGTAATTTAGAGTTCAAACTATCTACAGTCTCTAGACTGTAGTTAAGGAACTAATGGACTGGACATTCAAAAACTCCTTTCAGGATACAGTCATTCCATTAAATGGCCAGTGAAAATTAGGCACATAGGGTTAAGTAGGAAGATAAGAATAGAGTGATTCGAGCTATCATATAGAAAATAAAAGTGCATGGAGAACTTTTTCCTAACTTCCTCTGTTTTCTAAGATTTCAGTATCACACTCAGAAACTGATACTTATATTCAGGAATTAGATTATTCCTGTAGATAAAGAGATGGTTGAGCTAGTTTCCTAATTCATAGTAATCCTACTGTGGGTTTTGTCGTTGCTGTTAAGCTCAGGTTTTTAACATTCCATTCAATGTGAATTATAGAAGTAAATTTACAGACAGAGAACTGGAATTGCAGTCACCTTTCTCTCACCAACTGCATTAATCCCTGAATTATAGTTCCTTGACCCTTTCTGCCGTGCCTCTCTTTCCCACTGAATTAGGAGTTCATTCCTGCAAAGTTATTCTGTCCAAAAGGAAAGCAAAATGCTGCCATACACAAACTGCCCTGGCACAAGAAGTAGGAGATGAAGTCTTTAAGAGCTTCTGTTGGGAAAGAGAACTGTTACTGACTTTCTGAGCAAGTATTCTAAACATTATGCACTGCTGCACAAAGGAGTGCAATATCAGCATCACTGCATTCACTTTAAAAGGAAGGAGCAAGATTGGATCAATTCCCTGAAAGAATGCCTAGAGTCACCTATTTTCAGCAAATATGATGTTTGTAATTCCCAAGGGAATTAAGACTGGTTGTGAGCCTGACTCAGGGCCTTCAAAAGTTCATTTTATTTGACATTCCCATTTAGATTCCATAGTTATAATTTATACCATTAGTTGCTTCTTAATCCACAAGATATAATTTATAACATAGGTTGTTTCTTTATTCATGTTTCCATCATGATATGCCAGCCTTTCTCATCCAGTGTGGGAATACAAGTGAGCTGCTATTCTCAACACATATTTGTGACTTTGGTCAAAGTCAGGGTATTTTGTTTCCTTTAAGATGCCAACATTAATCAGTCATTAACCAAGTTAAAAAATTCCATGGCTTTCAGTATTAATATTAAAACAACAACTGAGGATAAAGAAGTGGCAGCTTTTTAAATTAAAATATAAAAGGCATCTGCATAAATAGGGACTTTTGTTCCTGCTGTGAGAATCCACTGATTCTGGTGGAGACACCTGAAAAACATTAGGTCCAAAATGTTCATCTTATCTGAATTATGTTTCCTTAAACACCAAAACTATTTCAACCTCCTAGGTCACTCTGGTAGAGAATTGATGATGGTCTGTGCTTAATTATAGAATATTGTCTGACATAAACCGAAATCAAACCTTTGTATGTCTCTGTTAACTAATGAGATAGAGCAGATACATTTACTTTCCTTCTCTTGATTTTAGTCAGATGTTGGAATGAATTTTTAAAGCAACTGCTAAAGTAAATAAAAGTGAAGAGTTGACTGATAAAGCCAACACTGAAAGAACCCTTTGGGAATATCAGCACTAGACTGGGTGGAACATCACTTAAAATTCTGCCCCATATTTGGTATAATAGCTAATCCTTTCCCTCTGTTGGAAAAACTCAGCTCTCATCTGTCTACCATGAATTTAATTGAGATAGGAAAGGAACTGGGTACTATGCAAACAAATAACCTTATGAAATAGAGATCTTCAGATAGAGACGCTCACCTGTCAGTTCTGGCAGGGGTTACTTTAGCAGGTTTAGTGATTGCTTTTTCTAATTGCAAATTGTTTCAAATGTGTCTTGAGATGAAGAAGTGCTAGAGCACTGGCATGTGTCATTGCTGCTCTGCTCCTTCTGCAATTCACTGAAATTCACTTGTGACTTAAGTGCTTCAAAATACCAGAATTTCCTTTTTTTCTGAGCAAAAATGAATGTGCTGCACAGTAGAACTTAATATCCTACTATGACCTTTCTTTTATACTGTGAGGTTACCTCACTGTTTAAGATTTGAGCACTATGCACCTTTCCCTATCTTTATCCAACAAGTTAATGGAAACAACTCTGTTACAAAGTTTTGCAGGCTTAAAAAAAATGCTGCAGGAAACAAATACTTTATAAAAAAAAGAAACTCTGGCGACAGTTTTCTTTCCAAAAACATCTGATAGAAAACGTGTTTATCAGGCCTAGTGTGTATTTATAAGCTAAAATAATTAAAATACAGTATCAATTAAAGAAGCAGATGTAGATGTGGGCAAGGACTATAGCAAATGTTTAGAATCATGTGAGCATGTTCCTATTTGTGAAAGATACTCTGTCAACATTTTTTTAAATGTAAAGCCAGCACTTCAGCCACAATTATTAAATGTGGTTGCAGTCAGAAAAAGTTACTAGGCAAAAGTCTTATGCAGTAGATCTGTTCTCCATATGTAGTCAGTCCAAATGTACTCACTTAAGCGATAAAAATAAATTGTTACCATTTTTTACTCCTGTTAGTTCTGTACAGCCAAATACAGCTAAGAGGAAGTGAACTGTATTCTATTTTAACTCCTGCACCACCACCAGATGATCTAGATGTCGGATCTGTATTATTGATGATACCCTACAAGCCAGAAAGCACACAGCTTGACTGTGCAGGAAGACATGATGCAAAGGATGTGGTTTAATTAGGCAATGGCTTTATTAACTCATCTGGCAGCATTACCCAGCAATATGTCACACAGACCAGGTCATCGCTCTTTCACT